>JANAVB010040218.1:27317441-27902441 GCA_029216955.1 Iris pallida | reverse complement strand
GATACTTCTTTCGAGTTCGGCACGGAATTGGTTCTGTGGTTTAGTTCTGATTAGCTTGCATGGCTAATGTTTATATCGTGTGGGTTAGTGATTATTTTCGGAGTGGTTCTATGGTTGTCTTCTAACTTAATTAGTATGCTCTATTTTTGGCCGTGGATTATTATTTTGGGTTGGATATTCATTTTTGGGCTGGTAATTAGTGATCCCTGGTTTGGAATATTTAATTGTGTTGCGGATTGGCATCCTCCCAGGATTGGGTTGTCCCAGTTACAGGGGAGGTGCTGCCGAAATTTTTGGAAAGGTTTTCAAAATAAAAGTATTTAATTAAATTTAGTAAATTGGTAAATAAAAATATATTTTCAAATTCGGTCTTTGCAAACGATTTACAAAATTGGTTTTGTCGGCTTTAAATGCGGATTTTGTGAGTTTCGTATCCCCGTTAGGCGACGACCGTATCGGTCGAATGAGCCTCAGCAAAACGCAAACGCTATAGGGTTTACTGTACGTTGAGGCGTAAGCCAGCAACATGAGATTGCACGACCAAGTCTGAGACTCTTTAATTTTAATTTTAATTATAATTTATTTTAGAATTGGTACTGTTTTTAGTATTTATGGTGCAGGGCCTCGACCTACTGTTTGGACCGTTCGCGGCACTCAGAGTTCGCTTTAGGATTATTTAATTTATGTAAATAATTTGTAAGGGCATAAGTCCAGTTTTTCCTTTATTTCTCTGTGACCATGTATTGTATAGTGTAGTTTTATTATTTTTCTGGAATATTGATTTTGCCGTTAAACGCGTAGAATATAAAATGGATATATATTTTATAAAGAAAATTAATAAAGTTTTCTCATAATAAATATTCTAGTAATTTAGCAATTCACCTGTTTTCTCATTTAAAAGAAAAAGCCTAGTTTTATATATATATTTAAAATACAAAGTTTTTGCCAAATTAACCGGTAATTGTTATTTTTCCCAATTAATCAGTAACCGGCTTATTCGATTAAAATGATAACGAACGTTGATTGCGACGTTAGACAATTTTTGGTAGATTAATTAATAACTTAAAATCTGACTAGGGTCTGCTTCTAGAGATTGTAACTAGCACACCTAGAATGGTTTCATTATGGTTCTAAGTCAAGGTTCTCAACTGTAGGATCTCGGAGACGTACTTGACTTCCTCCTCGATACCGACTTTCTCGATCCAGTCAATCAACAGAGGCAAGTTACGATTATGTTTTCTTGTATTTTATTTAATAATTGTCAAGCTGCTTGTTTAAACCACATTGCTACATGGAACCCTCTCATAGGGTTCAAATATTGATTGATATTGATTGTGGGAATTGGGAGGATAGTGTAGCATTTATGACCAATATCCCTCATATTGCATGATTGTGTGAGCTTACCCCTCTTACACACGGGGATAAGCAGTATCGCGTCGCTAGGACGCTATCGTACAACCCAAGCCGGTCATAGACGTTTACACATTCAAATCATATTATTTTCAATTATTAAATTGCTGGAAAATATTGTTTCAACTGTTTAGCCTGCACTTTTCCATTATTACTTGAAATATGAGATACATATTCGTACTTGCTCCCTCCTGACTGAAGACCCACATTTTTAGGTGACATTGAGGATGCTGAGCTATTGTACAATAGCTACTATGACCCAGTATTATATCCTGTGGTGTTGCCGGAGTCCTCCTTGGAGGATGCAGAACCTGAGACCGATGAGCCGACCGCCTAGCTAGTTGTTTTCCAGTTTACTAGTTTTATTGTTTTGGAGTTTTGTTAATTTGAATTCAATACTTTATTTCAGTTCTTTTATTTCCAGTTGTACCTTTTCAATTGTTGAATACAAAGTTTTAACATTTTCGTATATTAAGTTGTGACAAATGTATAGATGTTGTTGTGAATACCTGCATGTAGAACAGCTTACTGCCGCCGTCTCACAACGGTGCAGGCTGGGCATGATCCGGTTCGACCCAATAATTTGGGATCGGGTCGTGACATGTTTTTAGTGGTGGCCCATGCAGGTCCAAAACAACAACTTAGGTAAACATATCTAGAAAAAATTAGAACACTAGAACATTGATTTATCACAACATAGGTCCGAATTATATATTACAAGTAAATATTTTTGTTTGTTATAGAATGATAGGTTACCTTGCTTGTGCTTGCCTCCTGAACTTTTCAGAGAGTGACCCGAGGAAACCCGACCTAGGCCCATTGGTCAGCACTAGCAGACTTTGTCTTCTGTGCACGACGCAAGAAAATATGGCAAGAGAATCGTAGTAGAAGTTAGAACAGAAGGAGACTGCTCGAAAAACTAGGACCATGAGAGCTAGTACCTAACTTTATTTTTTGTTGATTATTACTAGATGATACCTTGTAGAGTTGTAATAAGATATCTTTTGAATTCATAAGAATTTGCTGAAGCTTCCCGATATGAATCGACCCTTGATTACACTCTTTTTTGGCAGTGTCTTTCACAAAGTCATGTTTCCCTTACAATACGATTTCTGAAAACTTAAAAGATGCTAATCTTAATGAGAATATATGGCGGTACTTATCAAAGAAATATTGGTGTTAAGATTTGAGAAGAATGAAATTCTGGTAAATCCTTAGATACGTATTAGTGCTCGAGGTGATAATGACATGAGGAGTGAAATTCTAATCTGAATGAGTTACAGTAATAGGACAAACGACTTATCGAGAAAATATATTACGGAGTGTAAGGCTGAAAAGATATATGGATATTTAGGGATCGAAATCATTTATGGAAAAGGCAGGGATGCAGTAACGATCAATTAATTATGTGACTTAGAGGTTGAAAAAAAATGATAAATACTGAGGTGTTTTTTAAGGAGGAATAAACGGTAGACAAAAAAAAAATCTATAAATGATTGCGGGGCAAGGAATTTTAACTCGAGGTACAACTTAACTAAGGACGACATTTGATAATAAGAGGAATCGAGGATAATTGAATCTTATGAATATGATTGTGGGTAATACGAAGTTAAGAGATATGTGATGGAAAAAAAAATCAAAATTCACTTGGTAAATTCGAGGTCGTGGAAAAAGATAAATACAGAGGTGTACTTTAAAGGAATGACATAGTGAATAAAAAAATCTACACATGGTGGACGGAGCAAGAAAACTCGAGGTACAATTTAATTGAAGACAGCGATTGATGATGAGGAGATGAATCATGGTGTTGAGTTTTATAAATAAGATTGTAAGTATTATAAGAAAAAAATGTGTACGATGAATTGAAACGTACCATCGATGGGTGAAACAAAATATTTGAAACTTGAGGACTACTCAATTGGAGATTAAAAATACAAATCGAAAGACCCAGATGTTATAAATAAGAGATCAAAGGATTAAGGGATGCAATAAACTACTCCTGAGAAAAAAAATTTATTGGCTAAGTGATAACAACAAAATTAGAAGCTCAAGATGGAATAACCGAACTTCCATTTGGTCAAGGATTTTGAATCAAACGTTTAAATCAGGAGATGTCAAAATGTACGTGATGGTGAAAATAGAAGTCTAAAGGAATACAAGATTGATGATGGATTAGACAGTTGAATAAGAATATCATTCACGACCAGTTTAATTTTGGAAGAATATTGGGTTGATTTTCTAGAACATTATTTTCTTTAAGATACCCAATTTTCAGTAACACTATTTCGTATGTATTCGTGACTATACATGACTTTGCTTGACATGACAATTTAACCATTCCTTAGTGTGTCTTTTGCAATTCTTAGACTTTGCAGCACTGTTAGGATCATAGAGATGGAATATTGATAAAGATAGGAAGACAAGATGTGTAGGATCATGAATAAGTGAGTTGGTGACCATAGAGTAGTTTGGATAACAAAGTTAAATCATGATGTTTTGAGAATTACCACTTGAGGGAGAAGTGGTGCAAGAATCAAAAATTGATGATGAAAAAAAGGGCTAATGATTGTAAAATTGATGAATGAGAAAATGTTTCATAACTGAGGTACCATTTTTGAGATATAACCAACAGGTGATGATGTCTTTCGTCCCACGACTTTCTGTTAGAATAAGACCATGTTTTATTACCATTACAGGTGTAGCTAGTAGTATTTAAATAGTCTATAGAATTTTATTACGGGATCAGTATTTATGAGGAGTTGGATTACAATTAATATTTGGATAAAGTACGAATATTAGAAGAAATCTTGACCAATGAATGTAAAGTTTGGACATGATTGGAGGGAACTTATATATTAATCTTTGTTGTTGGATGACAAATTTGGTTTGACAAACTTTTGACAACAAGTTGGAAGAAAATCGCAATTATACGACTCTAAACGGTGACATAACGGAAAAGTTTTAAGTGACATATATTTGAGGAAAGACTTTTGTAACCCAATTATTGAAAGAGTTGTTGCAACAAATTGATTATAAAGACAAAATATGGGACTATAAATTCATCGATATGCGATAAAAGGGTTACTAATGCTTGATATTGAGTTAAAGGCATGACACCAAGTGGAATGTATCAAGATTATTTTGGAGCGTATATAGCGACGCAATACGAAACTGGATCCTTGGTAAATATTAAATTGATCGGTAAGGTGATAAGAGGGTACAAATTGTTGGAGAATAATTATGTGGGTTTAAATGACTTATTTTTTGCACAAGTATTTTGTCGATTTATGATTTGGAAATAAGAGCATGCTAAAAGTAATTTTGCACGATTATTTCGGTGATTAACAATTCAGAAATGGAAGCAAACATTAAATTGTGGGCAATGGCCGTATTTCTAAGGAGGGAAGAATGTTGTTGCATGAATTGACTAAAATAGTTCTTTTGTAGCTGACCTAGGGATTGCCAACATTATTAAGAGATAATCAAGGTAGTAATTGTAAAGGTTTGATCATCCCCTAACAGTACCCTTAAATTTCGAGGACGAAATTTTCTAAGGAGGGAAGGTTGTAAAACCCGCATTCTTGATTATTGGATTAATAGAATTATTGTACTTTTGGTTTGAACATCAGATTTTGGTTGCACTATCATAGTCTTAGAGTTATTAGCTAGCATTATTATTATTATTATTATTATTATTATTATTATTATTATTATTATTATTATTATTATTACTATTATTATTATTATTATTATTATTATTATTATTATTATTATTATTATTATTATTATTATTATTATATTAGTCGGATCAGGAAAATATTATTTCTAAAATTAATTATTTGGATTTTTGATTGTGGCCTAGTCCCGATTCGGTCCCCGGGTTCCAACACCGAGCCCGACCCGACTTCCGTGTCCCGAACCCATCCTTATTCCTTCTTTTTTAAATTCTGATTATATATATATATATATATATATATATATATATATATATATATATATATATATATATATATATATATATATATATATTTCTAACTAAAAACCTAATCCTATTTTTTCCCCCACGTGGACCTGTTTTTCCCCCCACGACCTGGACAACTCCCCTCACCAAAACACCAGCTCCCCTCTCCACAACTCTCTCTCTCCCACTCATTTCTCCACACCTACTCTCCTTCCTCTTCACATATAAACCACCCACCACCACCAATCACGCCAACACCAGCACACTCCCTCTAAACCCCCTCTCTTTCCTCTCACTCTCCTCTTCCCCATCTCCTTCCCGGCTGACCGCCCAAGCCTGCGCCTGCCTCCGTCGAGCTCCGCCCGCGCCAGATCCCTCCGCCCGTGGCCGCGCCCAACTCCCGGCCAGCTCCGGCCAACCCGGCGCCTCCGACCCGCGCCCAGCTCCGGCGTCCCGCGCCCGACCAGCATCTCCCCCGCCGGCAGCCTCCCGCGCGCTGCCCCATGTGGCCGCCCGCTCCAACGCAGCTCCGGCGCTTCCCCGTCCCGCTTTCCGGCCGCGTCCCTTCGGCCAGATCTCGCCCGCGGCCGCTTTCCAGCGCCCCGGCGACCTTCCCGAGGCCGTGCGCTGGATCCCAGCACCCCGGCGACTCCATTCCCGTCCAGCCAGCAACCCCGTCGGCCGTGCCCGTCTGGCCAGCACTGTCCGCTGTTCGAACGCTGTCCAGCGCGTTCCTTGCAGCCTGGCCCGCTGTCCGCACCTCCTGTGCGCTCTCCGGCACTATTCCGCTATCCGCACAAATTACTTCTTTTCTTTACTCTTGCATCTGAGAGCTCTAGCCGAGCAATTGAGGTATAGTTTTGTGTCCCCGTGTCCCTCCCATAGATAGTCTGTGATGACGCGGTCCTGACCCCGACGCGGGGATCGGTTTCACTAGTTGCGCTAGGGGATACTTCTTCCGAGTTCGGCTCGGAATTGGTTCTGTGGTTTAGTCCTGATTAGCTTGCTTGGCTAATGTTTATATCCTGTGGGTTAGTGATTATTTTCGGAGTGGTTCTATGGTTGTCTTCTAACTTAATTAGTATGCTCTATTTTTGGCTGTAGATTATTATTTTGGGTTGGATATTCATTTTTGGGCTGGTAATTAGTGATCCCTGGTTTGGGATATTTAATTGTGTTGCGGATTGGCATCCTCCCAGGATTGGGTTGTCCCAGTTACAGAGGAGGCGCTGCCGAAATTTTCAGAAAGGTTTTCAAAATAAAAGTATTTAGTTAAATTTAGTAAATTGATAAATAAAAATATATTTTCAAATCTGGTCTTTGCAAACGATTTGCGAAATTGGTTTTGTCGACTTTAAATGCAGATTTTGTGAGTTTCGTATCCCGTTAGGCGACGACCGTATCGGTCGAATGAGCCTCGGCAAAACGCAAACGCTACAGGGTTTCCTGTACGTTGAGGCATAAGCCACCAACATGAGATTGCACGACCAAGTTTGAGACTCTTTAATTTTAATTTTAGTTATAATTTATTTTAGAATTGGTACTGCTTTTAGTATTTATGATGCAGGGTCTCGGCCTACTGTTTGGACCGTTCGCGGCACTCAGAGCTCGCCTTAGGATTATTTAATTTATGTAAATAATTTGTAAGGGCATAAGCCCAATTTTTTCTTTATTTTTCTGTGACCATGTATTGTATAGTGTAGTTTTATTATTTTTCTGGAATGTTGATTTCGCCGTTAAACGCGTAGAATATAAAATGGATATATATTTTATAAAGAAAATTAATAAAGTTTTCTCATAATAAATAATCTAGTAATTTAGCAATTCACCTGTTTTCTCATTTAAAAGCAAAAGCCTAGTTATATATATATATTTAAAATACAAAGTTTTTGTCAAATTAACCGATAATTGCTATTTTTTCCAATTAATCAGTAACCGACTTATTCGATTAAAATGATAACGAACGTAGATTGCGACGTTAGACAATTTTTGGTAGATTAATTAATAACTTAAAATCTGACTAGGGTCTGCTTCTAGAGATTGTAACTAGCACACCTAGAATGGTTTCATTATGGTTCTAAGTCAAGGTTCTCAACTGTAGGATCTCGGAGACGTACTTGACTTCCTCCTCGGTACCGACTTTCTCGATCCAGACAATCAACAGAGGCAAGTTATGGTTATGTTTTCTTGTATTTTATTTAGTAATTGTCAAGTTGCATGTTTAAACCATATTGCTACACGGAACCCTCTCCTAGGGTTCAAATATTGATTGATATTGATTGTGGGGATTGGGGGAATAGTGTAGCATTTATGACCAATATCCCTCATATTGCATGATTGTGCGAGCTTACCCCTCTTACACACGGGGATAAGCCGTATCGCGTCGCTAGGACGCTATCGTACAACCCAAGCCGGTCATAGACGTTTACACATTCAAATCACATTGTTTTCAATTGTTAAATTACTGGAAAATATTGTTTCAACTGTTTAGCCTGCACTTTTCCATTATTACTTGAAATGTGAGATACATATTCGTACTTGCTCCCTCCTGACTGGAGACCCACATTTTTAGGTGACATTGAGGATGCTGAGCTATTGTACAATAGCTACTATGATCCGGTATTATATCCTGTGGTGTTGCCGGAGTCCCCCTTGGAGGATGCAGAACCTGAGGCCGATGAGCCGACCGCCTATCTAGTTGTTTTCCAGTTTTATAGTTTTATTGTTTTGGAGTTTTGTTAATTTAAATTCAGTACTTTATTTCAGTTCTTTTATTTCCAGTTGTACCTTTTCAATTGTTGAATAAAAAGTTTTAAAATTTTCGTATATTGAGTTGTGACAAATGTATAGATGTTGTTGTGAATACCTGCATGTAGAACAGCTTACTGCTGCCGTCTCACAACGGTGCAGGCTAGGCATGATCCGGTTCGACCCAATAATTTGGGATCGAGTCGTGACATGCACTCTACCCCAATAATCTGAGCTTTTTCTTCCTTGTAAGGACAATGCAAGTTAAAGTAAACCTTACTCTTGTCCCGGTTGTGTTGAAGGCCAGTGTGTATCCCAAACGTCATCATGATGGAGTCCAATGCAGCCAATCCTTCCCTCGTTGGGCTTAAGAACACCAACAAATCATCCACATATATTAGATAAGATACATGTGGCTTGATCGTCTTCTGCAAAGGAATGATTTGCCTGTTGTATATTGCACCTTCCCTAAGAAGTGAAAAATACTCTATCACCAGAGTAAATAGGTAAGGTGATAGCGGGTCGCCCTGATGAAGCCCTCTGTTACTCCCCAAAAATTCGTGTGGGATTCCTTTAATAAGGACAGAAATTGTCGGTGTGCTAATGCACTCATGTACCATATCAACCCACCGTTGGTCGAATCCGAGCGCCAGCATAGTATGGCAAACGAATTTACGATTCACCATGTCATAGGCTTTATGTAAATCCAATTTGATACAAGCACGTTGGCCTCCTGGCTTGTTAAAGTCACGTATCAGTTCATGCGTCAGTAGATTATTGTCTGCGATGGCTGTTCCTTTGATAAAGGCCGCCTGATAGGGTGATATCAGGTGCTTCATGATTCCTTCCATACGGCGGCACATTAGGTGTGTAATGATTTTGTAGAGATAATTACAATACGCAATGGGCCGGTAATTTGAGAGTGAGGTAGCCCCTTCCTTCTTCGGTATCAGTGTGAGATAAGTGTGATTTATAAGTTCACGGAGCAGCTTCTTGTGCTCGAAGAAGTCTCTGACCATTTCCAAAACTTGGAACTTTATGTCGTCCCAGTGAAGTTTATAGAACTTGCTACAAAAGTCGTCCGGCCCGGGTGCTTTATTCAGTGTCACGCCCCGCTCCCGTAGAAGCGATCGTCCTCGCTAAGGCGTGATGCCGCACGGGCCTAGGTTGCGCCCGTGCAAGGCCAAGTCCAGAAACGGCCGATTTGAGTTCTAGGCCACAGAGTCGCACAGAGTGTCCCCATTTGCAGCGGAATATAAATGAACACAATTGAAGCGAAACCAAATTCTTTATTGATATTCAACAAGTTTACAAGCGGCGCTAAGCCGATATTACAAGTCGCTCAAGCTCTCTCTCTTTCTGAAACATAAAAGGCGTGCCAAGTGGCTTACAAGATGGAATGATTCATGGCGATGTTCCGATACATTATGTCCCGTATATGGTGCTCCAGCTCCTTGCAACGCTCCAAGGCCCAGAGATAGCTCCGCGCCTTAGCACGTTCGATTGAAGCTCCGCACCCGCCGGCGTCTCCTGCATCCTGCAAGCAGACTGTGGGGTTATCAGTACATTGTTATGCACTGGTGGGGAGGCTAGCTCGCCCATAATCACTATCATTACCGAACACGTTCCATTTACTTGTGTGCATCTCTATCATTCATTGTCTTTCTAATCTTGCCTTAGGGTCATTTACATGGCATATGATATAACCTATCCCGTGTAACCGATTTCAAGTGTCGCATGGAAATACATGCACAACTTACCCATACTTACCGTCCGGCCTTCCCTGTTCAGAGCAAACCAAGTTAGACAACAGTTCATGTGTAATAACATAACGTAGACGCATTCTTTAACTCATTTGTACTCATTATCATTTTGGAGTGGCACATTTCAAGTCATTCAGTAGGCACTTGTTCATTTAACTTTTAACTTAGACTACTCTGATTTCAATGCAAGGACTTGCACGTGGATTGCCACCAGCAAAGCCCACTTAATCTATATGCATCGGTCGCTGGCACCACAAGCCATCCTGGACTTTCTCCTTGGTATTTTCTCACCTATCATGGCGTGCGGCTGGTTCACCCTGATAGTCTCTTGAAATATACCCCGCACTTACGTCTCTTGGTGCCCAAGCCCGCCCCCAAGTAGCCCGTAAGCCCCTTTTGGATCCGCCTAGGCCGGCATATCCCCCCTTTGATCATGCCGCGGAATCCCCTTTCACGGTCACAGCATACGCCACCCCTCGCTCGTGCCGTTGTCCACGACCATTTCGTATTTTATTATCATTTTAACTTAATGGCTGTCTTTGAGCCTTAGGCTAACCCTTAGCCTTCTTACGTTATCGACCAGGTTGGCGTCCGTGCAGCGCGGGTAGCGAGCCCCGATGCACGTGCCCGTCACACCTGTCGCTAATCCTTCTTTTCTTTTCTTATCTTTTCAAGTTTCCTTTCCTTTTCTTTCTTTCTTTCACTTGTTCATTAGTTCATCGATTCATTCACGTATTCATTCGTTGATTCACTTATTCGTTTGCTCTTTCATTTATACATTACACGACTCCTCGTATGGGAGTCGCCTTGGCGACCCATCGGTCCCATAGCCTTTCAATGTTGCTATAATCTACACGGTACGACTATATTGATAGTCTTTCCGTTTCATTGTTGTAACCCATTCATTGTTTGATTGTTTGGACGTATAGGGAGCATCAACGTAGGCTTGTGCCGTAGCACGAGCATGGAGCGCGGGCGAGAGTTCTCGTATTTTCCATGTTACTTTCCATATTCTATACAAGCATACAAGTTGGGATAATTCCCTTAGCTAGGTGCGTTGGGTCATTTATTAGCATGCAAGATGTTATCGCCTAGCGATTCTCGTGTTTGTGTCCGCATTATTATGTGCATAGGCTAAGCAAAGACGGGTTCATCGGAGCCACCCACCTTAGCGATGTTCGTATCGGCCGAGCGATATTCCGAGCGCGCCTTTGAAAGTCTAAGTCTGGATTCATCCTGTCGGGCCAATGTAAGCCTTGCATCGATTCGCATCGATACTTCATCGGGACGAAGCAACTCTTCGGGTCGACGGCTCGTTTGAGTCGTTGCACTTGCCGTTTGGAATCGGCGTTCCGCTAGGGCGGAGCGGGTCACTACATAATACACCACTCAAAACAAGTCTCGTCCTCGAGACTTCCTGAGTGCAGGTCATCCTACCATTTCTTAACTCGGACCGTGTACATCCCTTAGACAATTTCCTATGCATCGTCGTTCGATGGCATCGAACGACACTCGGTTTCTTTCTAAGTTCCGTGTCGTATACGTTTTGGTCGATTTTTATTGAATAGCTTCTCGTTCATTTTAGACTTGATGTTATCTTTCCAATTCAAGCGTTTCTTCGTATTGGTTTCTATTTCTTCGTGTCATGGGACTGGAGTGGTTGCACAAGGCACGCTGGATTTTGCCAAATGCGTGGGTCGCAATTGAGGCAACTCACTTTCGTTTACCTCAATTATCGGGATCACTCGATTCGCTTCTCAAGCGTTTTCGTCTATGAAATCATTATGACTTCTTCTTAGCGGAGTCGACCAAGTCTACGAAATTTCCGTCCGATTCAAGACCAAGAACGACACCATCGTCGAGCATAACTTCCTATCGATGGTTCAATTCGTTGCACCAACTTTTAACTAGCACGATTTTACGTTCACGACACTCGTTCACTCCCCAAGTCGTGCTAGAACTCAGCGTATCACTTGGTTGGATCGTGCACGCATTTCAGGCGTCCCCAAAATACATGTATTCAGCCAAGCCGCAGGATAGTGAGTTTGTCATTCTCACTCGAGTCGCATCGTGCACATACTCAAGCGTCCCTGAGATATATGCATATCAGCCGAGTCTCGTGAGCAGGGTTTCTTACTCTTGATCCACTCTTTCAATCCATGTCAATCCTCAAGCTCAATCCTTTGTTTGCAACTCTTGCAACAGGGGCGTCTCGCCTATCCGCTAGGCCAATTCTCAAGGCTAAGTCAATGTCAGGATTGGAATCATAGTTCCCCAACAATAATGCCAACACTGACCCCAATCCTAGGGTCAAACCAAAGTCGGTGGTGCAGGATTTTTCTACCCAAGCTCGTGTCACTCAGATTCCTAAACATCGAGCACGATCACTTAGTTCGCATAGATGCATTCGTTTTTGCAACATCCAAATCTGTTCAATCACCAATTCTAAACCAATTCATGTATTCGATCACGAGGTCATCCAGCTCGACAATACGTTCTGCCCCAAATCTCACACGAGTCCGATTATCCATGGCGGTTCATGAATCACCATGCAACGCTCCCGCGGAATAATCATTCTCATCGGGGCGTAACTCTTGTTTGAGTTTAGACTAACTCATTCTCGATACGCAGATTGGACCTACTCAATCCTCAAGTTCAACTCTTCAAACACACAACTCATCCTCAAGTCTCCTTCGTGTCAAACCACAAGTCGAAGCATACGAGTTGCCACGCCAGGCGAGTACCGATCACTCCCGCTGTATGAATCACCATACCAGCGCTCACGCGGAGTGATAGTCCTAGTCGGCGCGACGCATGTGCGAGGCTGGGGTTGCGCTCGCATAAGGCAAGAACGTCTACGTTGTGGTTGACAACGAAGTAAATCCAAGCACTCCGTTTTCATCCAAGCCAAGTCTATATTTGATAGTCCGACCGTCATTCATCCTCGAGCCAAGTTTATCTTTTCCTCGACACATCCTTAACGACCCAAGTATAGCATCCAACGGAACAATGACATTCGCATGATCGTCATTCGCCGAGTCGGAGTGCCCCCGAGTTATCGCATATCGATCTTTGATACGCCTCAATACCATCGACGATATGCGTAACCTGACGATCTTCCTTTGCAACCGATTTTCGAGTCATGCATTGATGCTATTGTCCGAGTTGGATATTCCACAATTTCCTCGATATTCAAGATCAAGTTCGACCGCTATCTCTCCAGCTAGGTCAAGATCGTTGTTCAAACTCAAGTCGCGATTCATTTGAATCAATCCGAGATCGTACGCGCAATCCTCTAAGTTTCCTCGATCAAGACCATTCATTTACCTCTGTCGTTCTGAGTCGTTTTCTAACTCACGTTGTCTAACGACAAGTTGTCCGAGCGACATCTCGCTCGGGACAATCGAAGTCACAACCAACTAAATGTGACGCGTTCTAAGGCTTTGCGCGACCGCATCGCCTCGCCGACATACTCGTAATCCTCGATTTCGCTCGAACTATTTCCAAGACGTCCATACACCACTCGGATTCGAGCTATCTGATCTAGTCCTCAATCACATTCTTTTTCTTCTCCGAACCTATCACATACACCACTCGGGTTCAAGCCATACGGTCTAATCCTCAATCACGTTTGCGCCACGCGCTAAGACGTCTTATCGATTCGTTCAACGAATCGCTAGCGTAGTCGTTCGCAATAATCCTCAAGGTCCAAATCGATCCTTCGAGTGCGCCTAAGCGTTAACTCGATAACGTTCCTATCGATATACACTCAAAGTGTATCTCCGTTCTCGATCGAGCGATACGTTGATATCGCTCGCAACCCGATGGCACCCAAGAGTCGAGGTGCGCAACACGCGGACTAAGTTGTACCGCTTAACCATCCCGTTCGGACCACATTCAAGTTTGCACGCTCACTTATTCTCGTTCGCAACTCGTTTGCACCAAAGGGTCTAGGTGCGCGATACTCCGCACAACTTAGCCAAAAGGCTGCGTGCAAAACCATCCCGTTCGAATAATACTCCGGTCTCGTGTACCCGTTTGCTATCGTCAACGTAAGCCTATTCAAGCATGCCTCGCGTTTGCTAACTCTTAGCATTTAGTTTTCATCCGACTCGAGTCCGTCGGGGTTCGGCACAAAGGCCATCGCCTATCAAGTCCGTCGTAGTGGCACAAAGGCCATCGCCTATCGGTCCCGTGCAACCGAGTACTCGTACGAGCTTTCGCAATATTAGACTTATTGTATGGAACATCCCAATGCACAACGAGAGAGAGCATACACTTCTTTTGTTTCCAACGCGAGCTTTCAAAACTGAGAGAATCGAAATGATGTCCAAGGACGTAAAGCCGTGCTCTGATACCAATCTGTCACGCCCCGCTCCCGTAGAAGCGATCGTCCTCGCTAAGGCGTGATGCCGCACGGGCCTAGGTTGCGCCCGTGCAAGGCCAAGTCCAGAAACGGCCGATTTGAGTTCTAGGCCACAGAGTCGCACAGAGTGTCCCCATTTGCAGCGGAATATAAATGAACACAATTGAAGCGAAACCAAATTCTTTATTGATATTCAACAAGTTTACAAGCGGCGCTAAGCCGATATTACAAGTCGCTCAAGCTCTCTCTCTCTCTGAAACATAAAAGGCGTGCCAAGTGGCTTACAAGATGGAATGATTCATGGCGATGTTCCGATACATTATGTCCCGTATATGGTGCTCCAGCTCCTTGCAACGCTCCAAGGCCCAGAGATAGCTCCGCGCCTTAGCACGTTCGATTGAAGCTCCGCACCCGCCGGCGTCTCCTGCATCCTGCAAGCAGACTGTGGGGTTATCAGTACATTGTTATGCACTGGTGGGGAGGCTAGCTCGCCCATAATCACTATCATTACCGAACACGTTCCATTTACTTGTGTGCATCTCTATCATTCATTGTCTTTCTAATCTTGCCTTAGGGTCATTTACATGGCATATGATATAACCTATCCCGTGTAACCGATTTCAAGTGTCGCATGGAAATACATGCACAACTTACCCATACTTACCGTCCGGCCTTCCCTGTTCAGAGCAAACCAAGTTAGACAACAGTTCATGTGTAATAACATAACGTAGACGCATTCTTTAACTCATTTGTACTCATTATCATTTTGGAGTGGCACATTTCAAGTCATTCAGTAGGCACTTGTTCATTTAACTTTTAACTTAGACTACTCTGATTTCAATGCAAGGACTTGCACGTGGATTGCCACCAGCAAAGCCCACTTAATCTATATGCATCGGTCGCTGGCACCACAAGCCATCCTGGACTTTCTCCTTGGTATTTTCTCACCTATCATGGCGTGCGGCTGGTTCACCCTGATAGTCTCTTGAAATATACCCCGCACTTACGTCTCTTGGTGCCCAAGCCCGCCCCCAAGTAGCCCGTAAGCCCCTTTTGGATCCGCCTAGGCCGGCATATCCCCCCTTTGATCATGCCGCGGAATCCCCTTTCACGGTCACAGCATACGCCACCCCTCGCTCGTGCCGTTGTCCACGACCATTTCGTATTTTATTATCATTTTAACTTAATGGCTGTCTTTGAGCCTTAGGCTAACCCTTAGCCTTCTTACGTTATCGACCAGGTTGGCGTCCGTGCAGCGCGGGTAGCGAGCCCCGATGCACGTGTCCGTCACACCTGTCGCTAATCCTTCTTTTCTTTTCTTATCTTTTCAAGTTTCCTTTCCTTTTCTTTCTTTCTTTCACTTGTTCATTAGTTCATCGATTCATTCACGTATTCATTCGTTGATTCACTTATTCGTTTGCTCTTTCATTTATACATTACACGACTCCTCGTATGGGAGTCGCCTTGGCGACCCATCGGTCCCATAGCCTTTCAATGTTGCTATAATCTACACGGTACGACTATATTGATAGTCTTTCCGTTTCATTGTTGTAACCCATTCATTGTTTGATTGTTTGGACGTATAGGGAGCATCAACGTAGGCTTGTGCCGTAGCACGAGCATGGAGCGCGGGCGAGAGTTCTCGTATTTTCCATGTTACTTTCCATATTCTATACAAGCATACAAGTTGGGATAATTCCCTTAGCTAGGTGCGTTGGGTCATTTATTAGCATGCAAGATGTTATCGCCTAGCGATTCTCGTGTTTGTGTCCGCATTATTATGTGCATAGGCTAAGCAAAGACGGGTTCATCGGAGCCACCCACCTTAGCGATGTTCGCATCGGCCGAGCGATATTCCGAGCGCGCCTTTGAAAGTCTAAGTCTGGATTCATCCTGTCGGGCCAATGTAAGCCTTGCATCGATTCGCATCGATACTTCATCGGGACGAAGCAACTCTTCGGGTCGACGGCTCGTTTGAGTCGTTGCACTTGCCGTTTGGAATCGGCGTTCCGCTAGGGCGGAGCGGGTCACTACATTCGGGTCTGCATCTTTAATGATCGTCTCCAGGTCCTCCATTTCCACAGTTGCATGCAGCAGTCGATCACCATATGGTGTGACAAGTTGTTTGCATATAATATCTAGAAAGTTAGTCAAATAATCATTTTGATTAAATAACTCTGAGTAGTACCTGGTAGCCTCTGCTCGCAAGTCACTCGAGGTGGTTGCCCCCTTTCCTTCGGACCGATCAGTTTGCTGATGTGGTTCCTCTGTTGCCTCATTCATACTACATCGTAAAAGAATTTTGAGCACTTGTCCCCTTCGCGTAGCCATGAGCATTTTGCACGCTGTGCGAGATCAATTTCTTCTTGCATGCGTAGTCGTCCAACCTCCTTGATTAATAGTTTTTCCTCCTGTATCAATTGGACATTATCAATGTCCATTTGGAGCCGCTCTTGAACAAGGTGCAATTGCTTCTCCTGTGCTTCCAAGGGGCGTGCCGGTTGAGTTCGGTTCCAAGTCTTCAGAGCCTCTTTCACCTTCTTCAACCGACGAACTAACCGAAATTGGATATTCCCCGAATATTCGAGCTCAAGCCGCTCTTTACTGCTGCATCATACCCGTCACTAAGAAACCATTTGTTATTATAACGAAAAGGTCGGGCACGATGAGTCTCGGTAGTGGATAGTCGAACACATAGTGGAGAGTGATCGCTGGTTCCCGCTGCAAGCCCCTCGACTGTTGTGTCTGGGAATGTATGAAACCATTCCCTGTTCCCTAGAGCTCTGTCCAACTGGCATGTCACTCGTTTCTGCACTGCCTTATTATTCCACTTCCAGATATGGCCCTTTCTTTCAAGGTGTTGAAGACCCGAACGTAGGAGGCACGATCTGAAATCTTGCAGAAGTGTATCCGGGGTAGGTCGACCCCCCACTTTCTTATGTTGGTAGAGCAGTGCATTGAAGTCTCCCATAACCAGTAGAGGACGTTTATGCTGGTCCCTGGCCGAGCGAGCAATATCAATGAGCGTCTGCCATAGCTCATGCCTCTTATTGCGGTCGTTATCACTTTGTTTATTGAAGACCCTCCTATTCCCACCATTAACTCTACTACTGCTCTTCTTGCCATTGGTCCCCTTCACGTACTTCTTGTTTTCCGAACTTCCTTCCCCGCCTGCTTGGAAGGCAGTAAAGTTTACTACCCTCCTGACCCTTAGCAATCAACCCGAATAAAACACGTACTATACGCAAATTTTTTCGTATCTTACATAAACGTATAATACTTACGTATTTTTGAAAAATTCGGATTTGTACGCGAATTTTAAGCCTGTGACGTTTTAAACACGTACCGTACGAATTTCTAAAAAATTTGGCCAAAAAAAATGTGGCGAAGAAACCCAACAGTCTTGACTTTCTTGACTCCTCCTATTAGATATTAAGACTGTCACAATTCTCAAAACTTATCAAAGAAAAGGAGAAAAAGTCTCGCAGTAAGCAAAAAAAAGAAATCCAATAACCTTTTTCACAATTGAACCCTTGTTTATGAAGGAGTAGAGGTGGGTGGGCCCTATATATATGCCGAAATTTTTAGTGCCGAATTTGTTCATATGAAACGTACTAAACACGAATTAAATCTAATCCGAATGTTTTTTGTTAGACGAATTTTTGACCGTATTTTACTTATATTGTGTCGATTTATACTCGTACTTTTGTCGTTCCGAATTTTTTCGGTTTGCCGAATTGCTAACAAGGTTCCTGACCGGGGAATATGCTCGTGTCAGCGTTGCCATCACTATCCACATGTTGGGAGTACGTTATCAAGCTCCATAGTCCATACCATCTTTCGTTCCTGTAGGTTGTTTTCTTCCCATGCTGGTCGACGTGCTCGCCTTTGTTGCTGTTCCCATCCTCGCATCATCTCCATCCCCTTGCTGTTCATTATTTTCTCCGGTCCCTCCCCCTAGTGCAGTCTCCTCTCTATTAGTAGTTCCAATTTTGCACTCTTTTGGTGGATGACCAAAGCATCGACATTGGTCGCCTCATTCGGCTTGATTGGCTTACCGATTAGGCTGGCCAATTTCATCATCATCTCCGTGCTCCAATATAGTAGGGGCAGCTCCGGTAAACGTATCCAAACTGGTACCAATTGCAGGACCTCTCGTTCACATCTGGTTTCCGGTGTCCACGTCTTCACTAATTAGTCGGCCGTCAAAGGCCCATGGTCCACCATGTAGGATTCTCTTCATGTCTTCCTGCATGCCAAATCGAACAAAAAAGAATCCATGCATTGCTTCGCGAGAAAAATTCCATGCTACCTTTTGGTCTCCCCACTCACTGAGCATAGGCTCTGATATGGCCGTAGAACGGCCTATTTCCCAAGACATAGAGGATGACCGTGTTCTTCCAATATTCCTTCATGACGCTCAACTCCTCTTCCGTGAACGTCGCTCTAAAGCCATTCCCCACCTTCTTCGGTTCTACATACTGCATCTGAGCATTTGTATTGTTGTTCTCAGATCGAACAAAGTAGTCCAGGTTTTGGTGGTTATGCCTTCATCCATTGGGGCCTTTCCTTTGTCGGCGATATGTGTGGCTTGTGATCCGCCTGTGCCGACCTCTTTTCTCGCCATTTCTGGCAAGTGGGTTGCCCTGCCTTGTGTTCTTGGCCGTAGCGGCGCCACGGCCCGTCCCCATCCTCTGCGCAGTCCCGCTCCTCTTGTTTGAATCGGCGTCGTCGTATCCCTGGTTGGGAACCTGGATGTATCGCCATTGTGCCGATTAGTTGTGCCGATCGCCTTGCTGCGTGAGCGACGCCGCACGGTCGTCCAACTCCCACGCTCCTCTCCGTCGTAGTCCTCTCTTAGATCTCCCTCTCCTCTACCGCTTTGCGCCAGGCCGGGATCCCATACGGGAAACCCTAGTTCTTTCGCACCTATCGCTGCAGACATGAGGGAATATATATGTTGGTGTGTAGTCAAATATAGAACTTGTAGAAGTATTTGAGAGATTAAAGAATGGGTGCGGCTATCCGCACCCCATGGATTACTAAGGACACCCCATGTAAAAAAAAAACCTATTCTACCCCCCCCTCTCCCATGCTCTGTCTCCCCCCTCCCCCCCACCCGGGCGACCCCGACCCCGACGGTCCGACCTCCTCCTCCGCCCCCTCCCCCTGCTCCCCCGACCTTCCTCCTCCACCAACCCCCCTTCCTTCCTCCTCCCTCCTCCTCCGACCCCCTCCCCTGCTCCCCCGACCCCCTCTCCTCCTCCTCCGACCCCCCTCCCCGCCTCCTCCCTCCTCCTCCGACCCCCCTCCCCTCCTCCTTCCTCCTCCTCCTCCGACCACCCTTCCCTCCCCTTCGCTCCTTCATTCCCCTTCGGGTTGAGCAGGGGGAGGGGGGTCGGAGGAGGCAGGAGGAGGAGGGGAGGGGGGTCGGAGGAGGAGGGAAGGGGGGATTGGTGGAGGAGGGAGGAGGAAGGTCGGGGGAGCAGGGGGAGGGGGGCGGAGGAGGAGGTCGGACCGTTGGGGTCGGGGTCGCCCGGGGGGGGGGGGGGGAGGGAAGGGGGGAGACAGAGCATGGGAGAGGGGGGGTAGAATAGGAATTTTTTTTACATGGGATGTCCTTAGTAATCCATGGGGTGCGGACAGCAGCACCCTTAAAGAATTCATGGATGTTTATTCTTCTTGCATTGGAGGCTATGCAAAGAGGTTTGTATTACCATATATAATTGTATTCTTATATGATAATTATTAAATACAATATATTCCTACAATATACAAGTACTACCATATATGATGGTATTCTTATATACATGGTAAATACTATACATAATACATTTCTACCATATACAAATATTATCATGACTCACACTAATACTTTCCCTCAAGTTGGAGCATAAAAATCTACCATGCCCAATTTGCCAAGTGATTCACAAAAGGTTTTCTTAGAAACACCTTTTGTAAGAACATATGACAGCTTCTCTTTAGTAGGAATAAGAGGAAAGACAATTAGCCTCGCATATATTTGTTCCTTTATGAAATGACGATCAACCTCCACATGTTTAGTGTGATCATGTTGCATTGAATTTTGTGATATTTCAATAGCCGTCTTATTGTCACAATACAACTTAATTGCACTTTTAAGATTAAATTACATATCTCGTAAGAGATTTCTCAACCACGACAGCTCACAAATCCCATGAGTCATGCCTCTGTACTTAGCCTCAACACTTGACATTGCCACAACCTTCTATTTTTTTTTACTCTTCCACATCATTAGATTACCTCCAATAAAGGTGAAATAACTAGATTTTTACCGCCTATCTGTGATACAACCATCCCAGTCTGCATCTGTAAAACCACATATCTCCAAAATATTATTGTGCTTAGAAAACACCACTCGCTCCTCTTCCTGAAGCTGAATTCAAATCTCAAAATTCTCACAACAATATCTATATGGCTCTCACTAGGATTATGCATAAACTGACTGATAACATTGCTGCATATACAACACCTGGTCTAATATAAACTAAATAAATCAAGTGCCAAACTAACCTTTGATAATGAGCTCGATTAGTGGGAACCCGATCTGAACACTTTGCTAGGTAGTGATTCTGCTCGATGGGAGTATCAACAGGCTTACAGTCCAGCATACGTGTCTCAACTAGCAAATCAAGTATGTACTTTCGCTGACACATAAAGATTCATTCTCTCCCTCTGACTACCTCAATCCCTAAGAATAATTTGAGATCAACCGAGTCTATCTCAAACTTAGAAGCTAATTGTAATCGTAGCTTACCAATCTCTACAGTATCATTACCATCTCTATAGTATCATTATCGGTAATCACCATTTCATCAACATAGATAATCAGAATATTTATCTTTCCTTCTTAATGCTTGAGAAATAGAGTATGATCTGAATTACCATGTTTATACCTGAACCTGCACATAGACCGTGTAAACATCCCAAACCAAGCATGAGGTGACTGCTTAAGGCTATACAATATAATTTGTGCAGTCTACATACAAAGTCACCAAAGTAGAAATTTACATATCCAGGTGGAAGACTCATATATACCACTTCATTCAATTTGTTGTGGAGAGAGACATTCTTCACATCAAACTAACAAAGGGGCCAATTCAAACTAGGAACAAACGATAGCAAGATACGGATAGCGTCCATCTTGGCAACATGTGCAAACGTCTCATCATAGTCTATGCCATACATTTGAGTGAATCCCTTTACAACAAGTCGAGTCTTATACCTGTTCACTGACCCATCTGTATTATGCTTCATTGTAAACACCCAACACAACAACCAACTACTTTATTTTCCCAAGAAAGAGGTACACGTTCCTAAGTGTTATTCTTTTGCAATACCTGCACCTCTTCCTCCATCGTCTTTGAGCATTTTGGATCTCCCAATGCATCCTACACTTTGTTAGGTACTGATTTAATAGATAATTCGACTTGTGCACGGATACTTGGCTTCTGGGTATTTCTTTTTATACAAGGATGTATAATTTTCTATGAAAATAATTTTATTACTTCCACAATACATGAGAAGTAATTGCTTTTATGACATGGATGACTTTTATGAGTTTTGGATAAGTGTCGGTGAGAATCGAGATCAGTTTTGAATCGGACAATATCAAAGCCGGTACAAGATGTTCAACCGAAACTTAAAACCTTGATTTGGACGTCCGAAGGCTATTAAGTAGAGCAACACCAAAAACAAACAATCCATGACTCTGAAATATTGAGCATGTATGGGAGAGATTTCAGTGGATTGGAATAAATTAATTAGGTTTATTCATCAAAAAAATATCCCTTTATGTGCTAATAGTGAGCCTAAGGACACACTCAACAGGTCCGCGCTTATTGCATCTTTTCCATAGTTTTCGGTATCAGCCGATACCAATATGATTTGACATGTTCTGATTCGATGCTGACCGTGACTGAAATTGGTCGATACCGACGTTAGAGGTCTCTTTTCCCAGTCAATTTGACAGAAAAAATTAAAAAAAAGGAGCAATCAATAAGGGTGTAAAAGCAAAATAGGGTTGTAAGAGCATGTAAAATGAAGAAAACTTATTTATCGTAGCTAAACCAATTAGCAAGAATGACTACAATTTCATTCAATTTTAAAACTAATAAGAAACAACCCAAATACTTAAAATTAAGCCTATATGTGTTAAAAAAAAATCTACAATTTTAATAATTTATTAATAAGTATATGCTTTCCTATATCAAAATAAATTCGATACTCATCCCAAAAAAAGATTGTGTTGACCTCATCCAATACACACGCCATGCTTCTAATTCAAATTATTTCTAACTTTATTCAGACATTGAAGGGGGTTTTGTAGAAGCATGGGTCATGCGTCGCGCTTCTTGCGTCTCATCTTGGCATTACCTGCGCCTCAGTACAAAGTCTTGCATCAGCCACATCTCACCTAGGCGTAGCATTACCTACGCCTCGAGCAGAGCGCCTCGATTCCTATGTTAGAAAAGACGGCCACGACATAAGAGTCGAGGAGCCATGATTACTAAGGCTGCTCGTGCCTCGATGAAAGCGCACTACTATAGGTGCACTACCACTCACGCCTCAACTCTACAGGCGCGCCCAAATTCTTGCTCCACATAGCCACTTCTCCCCCCGAGATTGCATTTAATGAGTCGAATCTTTTTTTCGAGGCGTCAAATCAAACGCTTCGACTCTTGTGCCAAGGATGAACCTAGAAAGGTGAAATACATCTACCTCGGGAACGATGCAAAACAGGCGCGTATTGTCTTAACGCGTGTTGTCTAGGCGCGTATTGCCTAGACACATAAAGGCGCGTATTAGACTACTATATTGGGTGCGTGCCATTAGACTCTCCCCGGAGCGGATGCTTCCACCTCGTGCCTACAGTTTTCCCCAACATAAGCAGCACGCCACCTAGGACGGTGATTTCTAGGCGTATGTATCTTATGGACTTGGGCGCATGCCATGTGTTGGAAATATAGTCATACCACAGAGCGAGTCTCAAGGAGCTCAAGATCCTCTCCAACAGCACATCTGCTACGTGGTTGCGGTTATAACTAACCCCTGTTTAGGGGAGTCACGTGGCAGTTGAAGGCTCACATGCCCGCCTTCTTAGGAACATATGTTGCTCTCCCTCTCACCTATAATTAGGAGTTCTCCTCCTCTTAACCCCCCCGGTTCCCAACTCCTCAAGAGTTCCCGAACATTCCAGAGAGAGTTCCTGCTGCTCCTCTCAACCAGTGAAGTTGAGCCTGGCAGTTATCCTTCACAGTCAGACCGTCAACGGGGTAAAGAAACAACCCTCCACCGTCACAACCTAGATCAAAAACAAAGTGCGATTAGGGATTCCTGCTCATGAGTTCCTCTTTGCATTCTCGTTTGCAATCTTCACAGAAGTCCAATCTCAAGCTCGCGAAGTGATGTTGAAAAAAGACATTGTTAGTATGCGACCTATCTCTATGAAGGACGCTGACGATACGTCATCTTGGACTATTGCATTGGCAACCCATCGTGTGCGAGGTGCGAGCTTTACCTGTATTGCGAAGTACTCTTCAGATTTTGGTCGCACTGCCACTGAAGGACTCGCAATACCCGGTTCCCCTAGGTGGTCGTTCGAGGAACTTATAAACCTTGTGCTCAAGTTGTCCATGACCATGCAAGTATACAACTCAGCTATAAAGAAAACATATAATGTATGATAATAAAAACAAAAGTAAATACGCCAAAGTTCTCATTTGTCTTGCCACATTTGCAGCTTGAACTGTAGCTCACAATACCAACAGCCCAATCCAGAGTCTTATTGTAATCAACATTCTACAACAAAATCGGTTAATAGAATATTGATTACTCAGCTGTAATATAAGGAGTCCTTCAAAAAGTTTCCCAAAAACTTGATTGGAAATTGTTGGTCTTGCAAAACCAAATATGATTTTCTTGTATGAAAAACTTGTTGAAAAGGAGCTATTTCAACTTCATGTGTATTTTAAATAATGCTATAGGAGGGTTGTGTGAGAACTTTGAATTTGTGATGGTTTTCATCTCTTTTTGCCTAACATGACATGCAAAATATATTTAATGTATATGATTGGAGAATTAGTTGAAGTACTTCAGGCAGATAGAATTCCAGTTCCTTGTAGAAATCCCGTTCTACGCCCCCGACAGCGAAAATGCTTAAAGCACCTGCCTCAATGAACAACAATCCAAATAGACTCAATGATTTGTGTTGTAATATGCTATTGAACTGTTCCCTCCAGAGAGAGAGTCTGTATTATGAAATTGATCTTAAATTAAAATCACATATGGCTAGCTATTGAGATGAAGGGGCTCATGAATGCCCTCTATTGATGCATTACCAGTGAAACCTTTTTTAAACTATAGGTTTGTGGATTTCATTGGGTTTTCGGCATTTTATAATGTCTTTAGCATTATGCTTTTCAGTCTAGACTTGGATATAAATCTTTGCAATTACTAGGCTTGGTTTGGGATTGGTGATGCTTTTCAAAAACTGTGCAGGCAGAAGCAGACAACATGTGGAATGTAAAAAGGAATTGTAATTGCTAAGGAGGCTTTTACAATATTTTCGAGGTAGATTTTACCAAAACTATCCTCAATTTACTACATTTAAAAAAAAATAACATTTATAACTACCCCCATAAATTAAGGGTAATTTTGATAACCCATTTTGAAAATACGTAGACATTGTAAAAAAAAAAATTAGGATTTCATTCTCATAAAAAATAGTTGAATAAAGTCCCTTAAAATATTTGAAGTAATCTTGTTGGCAATAACATGTTGATTGACAGCCAACCAGCAATACAACATCTTCAGAAATCACCAATGATTCAATAATATAGTTCCAGCTCTAAATTTCAACACAGTCAAGAGAGGAATCAAATTACATAGGATCTATCAAGCCAATAATAATAGATAGAATCCACAAATGAACAACAATCCAAATAGAAAGCCAACACTCAACAAACCGATACAACAAACAAACAGGAGAAGAAAAGAGGAAACACACACACACACACACTTGGAATTGGAGCTTTCTCAGCAAACCTCTGTAGTCTGCACACTTGGAAGAAGAAGAAGAGACGAAACACACACACACACTTGGAAGTGATCAACAAACTCTTGATTTCTAAGCACAAACCATCAATATTATGAACCTGCAAAAAGCACATGATATAACATACACACAACAATATTGTAAGTATCCTCACAGTACAAACAAAAGTAAACCAAAGAGAAGTAAATCAAAAGAAGTTATAGAGAAGATCACCTCTACGAGGACGAGGACGACGAGGACCTCTCTTCCATCTAGAAGGTATATGTTTCGGGGCAGCAGCATCAAATCCAGCCTTAAACTCGACGTGCTCCAACTTGTTGGAGCCAGCTTGTACGTTCTTCCACCACTCCTCTTCGCCTCGAACCACCAGACCGACGCCGCGGCGGCCAGAACTCGGGAGCGGGACGGTCCTGAGATTCAAGCAGCCCCTGACCTCCAACTTCTGCAGCGACGGGAGATGGCCTGCAGATGTGCAAATGCTCCTCAGCTTGGGCAGCTGGCAGAGGTGCAACCTTTCGAGCTTCGGCAGCACGACGTCTGCAGTACCGAACAAGCTCTGAAGCAGAGAACAAAATCGTATCTCCATCACTTGGAGTCTCGGAAGGCTGACGGAGACGGGGAACAGGACAAGCAGGTTTGGGCAGTACTCCAAATAGATGGATTCTAGAAGCCCAAAGCTCCTTCCCAGCAGAGAGAACCTGTCATTGCATATTGCTGCTAGTTTCGTATTGCTGGATAACCACAGCGTCTCCAGACCTTCTAGATGTTCGATCCATCCAGCGATTCTCGGATTTGGAGAGTTGAAGGCGTACTCCATGTCGTTGCAGCACTTGATGTAACAATCCTTTAGCTCCGCAGTAGGCCATATCCCTTCTCGAGCGTTTAGGTAGTTGTGTAGAGAGAGAAGTTGAGGTCGGAACATCCGAATCAATGTGTATAGGCTCCACAGTCCTTCACCGCCGTTGATCTCTAAGCATTTGTCGCGGGGGTTGGCAAATCCTTCTCTTACAATAGGATAAGCAACACCTTTAGCAGTGTGGCGATCGAATTGTGCGCGAATATGTTCGTAGGGAAACCGAGATGTACGGAAGTAGACGTCCCGAGTTCTTCTCCTTCCGACCTCCTCCTCCTCCTCCTCCTTAGGGTGTAAGATGGAGATATTGAATTTTTGTAGGCAGGGAGCTTGAGGTGTTGGTAAATGCACAATGTGACGCTTGGTAAGATCATGCTCATCAAAGACTCGTACGTTTCTCAATGAAAGTTGCAACTCCTGGAGACTACTGAGCCCGTCTCCGAGTCTGAAATGTTTGAGGTTGCGCATATGGCACCATGGTGCTTTTTCCAGTCTAGCCAGGGGACATCCTTCGAGATCGAGCACCTCTAGGTTGTCGAGCCCAACCGTTCCGATAGTTTGCAACTCCTCACAGTAGGATAGCGATAGCATACGTAGATTCGACAAGCAAGAAAGGGAAGAGGGGAGTGTCTTGGTACTGCTGCAATACGAGAGATCGAGGACTCGAAGGTTGGGCGTGTACCGGAAGACCTCGTCTGGAATCTCTTCCAGTGTAGGATTACCCTGTAGAATCAAGGTGGAGAGGATAGGGAAGTTGGGTGAAGAAACTGAGGGTAGGGAAGTTGGGAGTAGTATTTCTTTGATTTGGTTATTGGCAAAAGAGACCTTGGTCACGTCTTTGTTCCATTGGGACATGTCTACTTGTTCTAATTCTTCGGAATGTCTCACCAAGTAACTCTGGAATTCATGTCTTATGATACTCGAGGAGGAAGAAGAAGAGGAGGAGGATGACAAGGCAACAAACATGTATTTCAAACGGCTAGGAAGTCTGAAGTCGGCTCCTGGCAATAGAGACCTGCCTGTAAGATCAAGCAATAGAGACCTGCCTGTAAGATCAAGCAATAGAGACCTGAGAAGTATAATCTCATCCCAAGAATTCTCCCCATTACATACATATGGAAGGGGAACGTTATCGGACCTCAAGTAGTCTAGGAGGAGCTCGGTGGTAAGGAAGTAAGGTAGGAGTGTACAGTAAGATAAGATATGGATGACAACTTCTCCTGTTAAATTTCCTATGTTGTTCGTATTCTTGATGATACGTAGGATATTTGGTGCTAGACTTGGAACAAGCATCATCCCAGTCAGCCTCTCTTGTGAAGGGATGTACCTCCATTCGACGAAGGACTGAAGAGTACCCTCCGGCCGCTTGATCGATGCTGCTGCACTGTTAGCTTCATAGAGAACCATCTGGTACGCCACCTCTTCCGGTAGATCCGCAAACTCGTTGTCGACTTCCACCACTCCCCCTTCGTTCTTGTCGGTGACATAACTAAGAAATCCGGCGAGAGTTTCTGTTGAGTAATTTGAGTAACAGGTGAAGGCGATCTTCATGAATGCATGTCGGACCCCTTCGTCGTCGGTGACATAACTAGGAATCCCTATCGCGTCTATGTCTACTTTGGCTATGCTGTCTTGCAAGTTCTCCACTATCACTACCAGTGGCTTCCAGTTGAAGGTCGTGGCGACCCTCCTCCAGAAAGAGAGATCATTATCCGTACGATTGCCTCCCAAACGAGGCATATGCAACAGCTCTGCTACCTTATTTCGTATATCGAGCTCTGGTGAGCCTGGAAGACAGAGATTTACCGTCAGTCGTACACAGCCACAGAAGTCCTCATGATATCTGCCAATCTGATCGTCCAGGCTAGTTGGTAGTGGTAGGGATGCAACGACACGATCCATCACCCTGCTACTCCCGATCCCGCTCCATCCCCCAACATGCACTATCGAAGTTCCGTCCTCCTTCAAGCATTTCACCACTAGTTTGGCCATAGAATCCACCAACTTCTCATCGGCTCCAGGACCTGTACTATAACTGACATCTTCATCTAATCTGCATGTTACATACGTACCACCACTTGTTATGTATATGTATGTATGCAACGTAATTTTGAACCAACCCAAAGATTTGACTATTAATGGAAGGATAGATTTGCTTACTTCACATGTCGCAATTCTCGTCCGGTACTCATGTCTGTTTCCTTGTGAAACCTCTATTCGACAGTGTGTACAACTACAACAAAACCCATTGTTAGATATAACTAACTAGGATTTTCACATAAGAAACCTAAAAAAAAAAAAACAGATTTCTAATATAAAGTTAATAGGTTATAATTTTGAGGTATTCAGTAATGTAAAACTTCACTATGTAAAAGACGAGCTCTTCATTGGAGAATTTTTTATCTGAAAATTGCTGAGAAACCCAATTTTGGGGTGGGCTTTTATGAAATGCCCACCCGCTGGATAAGTTTTATGAAATATCCAGAATTAAGTATTTTCACGTTAAATATTCCAAGATTCCCTTTTAGATGCCACCCGCTAGAAACTGCTATTTTTATAATACCGAAACTACCCCTCCGCGCGAATTGGTCATCTATATGTATTTGAATTCAAAAAACTCAGATCTGGATTGCGATTTTCGTCTTCTTCTTCTTCACGGAAAATCTGAATTCCATTGCTCTCATATTCAGCAGAGATCGCAAAGATCGTTCGTAGTTCGGTGTGTTTTTCTTCAGTCGAACTCAGATCATCGCTCGTCATCATCATCACCATCATCATCATCTTCATCGTGGAGACATTTGAACTCAGATCTTCAATTGTGGAGAGAAGATCTTTCTTCTTCTTTTTCATAAGAATTATCACGCTTTGAAAGAAGAACGAAACTCTTTATTCCTGAAAAAACTAAATTACACGTTTTAACACTGGACCATTCTCCGTCTTAATTAGGACGGAGAATGCCATTCTCCGTTTTATTTAAGACGGAGAATGCCATTCTCCGTCCTAATTAACACGGAGAATGACATTCTCCGTTTCCGTCTTAATTAGGACCGAGAATGTCATTCTCCGTCTTAATTAGGACGGAGAATGCCATTCTCCGTTTTATTTAAGACGGAGAATGTCATTCTCCGTCCTAATTAACACGGAGAATGACATTTTCCGTTTCCGTCTTAATTAGGACCGAGAATGTCATTCTCCGTCTTAATTAGGACGGAGAATGGCATTCTCCGTTTTATTTAAGACAGAGAATGGCATTCTCCGTCCTAATTAACACGGAGAATGGCATTCTCCGTGTTTCTGGTCATTCTCCTGCGTTTTAACACTAGAATGACCATTCTCCGTCCTAATTAAGACGGAGAATGGTCATTCTCCGTTTAATTTAGCACGGAGAATGGCCATTCTCCGTCTTAATTAGGACGGAGAATGTCATTCTCCGTTTTATTTAACACGGAGAATGACATTCTCCGTTTCATTTAACACGGAGAATGGCATTCTCCGTGTTTCTAACACGGAGAATGGTCATTCTCCTGCGTTTTAACACTGGAATGACCATTCTCCGTGTAAATTAAGACGGAGAATGTCATTCTCCGTCCTAATTAAGACGGAGAATGGTCATTCTCCGTGTAAATTAAGACGGAGAATGCCATTCTCCTGCATTTTGTGGTTAGCTGAAACTTTGGAGGGCCATAACTTTTGACTGGGAGGTCGAAACGAGGTCCCGTTTGTCGCAAAATGAGCGTATCGTCGAGGAGACTGAAAGTAACAGCTTCATCGTTAGACGGCCTTCCGAAATTTTAGATTCGCAAAAAAATGATGTTTGGACCTCCGTTTTAGCACTTTTGTCGTTCGTCCCGGTCTTTCCGAAATTTTTCGACGAGTTTTTGAAGATTTTTGAGGAGAAAACCTAGATTCGAAAGTGAGCAGCGTATGGAAGAAGATGGAGTATTGAAACGTTTTTTTAAGAGCAGTTTTGTGGGTGTTTCCAATAAATTAAAAGGAAGGGCAAAAGGGTCATTTGGAACCCGCTTTGGATAAGTTTCTCTAATTCTGGGCACGCGATGAAAGTTTTTTTAGCGGTGGGTTTTACATAAAACTTTTTTAGTTTTTGGGCATTTCATAAATCTTCCCATTTTCTATTATAAAGTTTTTTTAATTTAGTATAACAAGTTAATAAGTTATAATTTTGAGGTATTCAATGATGTAAGTTAATAGGTCATAATTTGGAGGTATTCATTAATGTAAAACTTCACTATGTAAAAGACAAGCTCTCCATTGGAGAATGTTCTATTATAAAGTTTTTTTTAATTTAGTATAACAAGTTAATAAGTTATAATTTCGAGGTATTCAATGATGTAAAGGTATTAGGTTATGTAAAAGTTCAGGATGTGAAAGATGAGATCCCCATTGGAGAAAGCTCTATTATATAGTTTTTAATTTAGGATAGCAAGTTACAATTCTGAGGTATTCACAATTTAGCCAAGAAAATAGATAAAAGAAGGATGAAATGCTAATCAATACAAAAACCAACTGAATTTTGATTTACAAATTATTGTATATATGCAGCATGCGTTGCACGTATTTCATATTACCCAGAAATAACAAACAATAGTCTCTTAATTTTGTTTTACTATTTATATACGTAACTATTCAAATACCCATGTTAAATTTAGTTAGCAATTTTAATTAGTAAAGGTAAGAATATTTTTGAAAAAAAAAACCTCTACGGTCAAACATCCAACTTTTCCTATATTATACAGTAATATTGTAGATATCAGGCTAGACATAATATAATGAAGGCTATGTCTGATGGCTACGGTCTTTAACGTAATTTACATAGCCGATGCTTCTGTTTACTTAATTAATATTTTCAACATCTCAAAAACAAAAACACAAAATTAAGAACCATCTACTGATGTTGGAAGAAATAACAACTCTTTTTACATTGTGAATGCAATTCTTGTAATCAAAATATTGAAATGCAAAAAGAAAGAAACGTACCACTTCTTAGAACTCCCAACAAGTTGAAGATCGGTGTAAGCATAGAAGCATGATGTTGTTGTTGTTATATAACATCCTGAAAGTAAAGGAATTTCCTCTCTAACAAGGAAGGCACTACATTCTTTCCCATTTAATAAAGACTCCCTCTCCCAAAGGAAAACTAAAGTAACTCACTTTATTTTTAAAAAAAAATTATATGAAAGACAAATGTTTCACTCCATCCCTAGGTCGTCGATCATTTCCTCATTAACTACAAGAGCTGCACTTGTAGTTCATGTGAAAAGCAAATATTTCTATGACAAGTGAGCCATGAGTAACTGCCGAAATATGCACAAATAAAATCAAACTAGATTTTTACAAATCATATTCATGGATGTTTGGTACGGTGAAGTGAAAAATTGACATTTGAGTATGCATTAGGGAAGTGAAAAATATTTCGTTTTATTTCTTTGAAGAAGCGGATATAGAAGTGAGAAATCCTAAAATTTGGTGTTTGGATGGCTATTTAAGTGAGTGAGAAAGTGTTAACTTGTTGTAGTTCTTATAAAGTAGAGAAGTGGTCCTCCAACCAAACTCGATATATATAAACTGGATTTTTTTAGAAATATCCCCATTACACATATGAAAACTAGCATATACCCTCACTTATTAAAAAATTTAGCAAATGCCCCCACTTCTTTGTATGCAACATTTAAAATTTTAAGATATGCCCCCACTATTTTAACCTAAATTTTGATTATTTTACGCATAATGGGAGCATTTGCTAGTTTTTATATTTGTAATGAAAACTTTTGCTAAAATATCCCTAATATATATAGAGAGAGATTTGGAGCAGAAATAATAGGTATTTTTTTTTCTATTTTTTTAAAAGCAAATCTATCTCTATTTAAAAGAAAACAAACCGATAGCTATCGAACTTAAAAAACAAATCTATCTATATTTTTAAAAAGCGTAAAATAAATCTATTTCTCTATTTTTAAAAACAAACATATAGATATCGGACTTAAAGAAATAAATCTCTCTTTTTAAAAAACCTATCCCACGGGATTAAAAAAAAAAACTCTCTATTCTAAAAACAAATTTCATGGAATGTCAAAAGAGAAAGAAAGAGAGAGAAGGTGAAATCAATGAATCTGCTAGAATCTTAAAGAACACTAGCTCGAACATATCCAACTTTTGATAGGATATGCACTAATGCAGTGTAGAACTTATTTGAAACACAAATACGTAAGATATTACATTGCCTTGATGTGTATATTCTCCTTGTAGGTTATCAAAGAAACTAAAGAACTTGAAATATGGGAGCAAGAGAAGTATTGGAACTTGAAATCTCTCTCTCTCTCTCTCTCTCTCTCTCTCGAGCTCGTCCAAAAGGTTGTTCGCACAAAGAGAAACGCAACCAGAACCTCCCTTCCGTCCAACTCCTTCTCCGTTCAACTTCCTCCAGGCAAGGCTGTGATCATTCGTGGGATTCACTACCGGGTGCACAGTGCTGTGGATCGAATGATTCGTTGTATCGCGGAGATAGATCGTCTGGAACCTGCTGCATTGTTCGTGGGGACGAAATTCTACTCTAAGTACAACATTGTAACGTGTCTCAAATCCATACTCTTAATTCTGGTTCTTATTTTTACTTCTTATTTGTTGGAGTGGCGGGGTTCCCAACCTATGTGGAGAAGACCCCGGAGTGCGACGAGCGCCATCTGTGTCAGAAAAGCTCGGGGAGGTGACGAGGCCAGTCGGAGATGACGGAGAGCTCGGGAGCTGACCAGAGGAGCTGCTGGAAGGAGAGGGGCAGAGCCGAACTCTGCCCCAGGGGAGAGTTCTGGCCGAACTCTGCCGCCCTGTTCCAGAACCTTGCTGGAAGCAGAACACAGAGTTCTGGCCGAACTATGTGTGTCGGGACTGAAGCGTTTTTCAGGGTGATTTAATCACCGTTGGATCATATCTGATGGTCCAGATTTTGCTACGGATTAGGGGAGTTAATATTAGGTTATTCCTAACCCTAATCATCGTAGACAACAACACAAGAAAAGAGAGAGGAAGGAGGCAAAAGTATCATTGCAACTTTGGAAGAGAAGACGGAGGATTGAAGGTGTTTTTCGGAGGAGAATCGGATTCGGGTAATCTCTACTCGTCGTTCTTGTTCTTCGTAGCCTTGTAATCATTATTCTTGCTTCCAAGTATTGTGGGGATCCGATTTGGATCGGGAGAAGTTTGTAGAGGGTGTAATTCTTCTATTTCATTAGTGAAGGCTTCTCAGGGTTGGACTCCGATCGTCCCGTGGTTTTTTCTCGCAAGGGTTTTCCACGTCAAAAATTCTCTGTGTCTGCGTGATTTGTTTTTGGCGTTTTGGTTCGTGCGTTGTATTGCTCGGTTCTCTTGCAGGTACTCTCTAGTTTGGGGAAAGGTTTTCGCGTTTCTTTTCCAACAAAGTGGTATCAGAGCCAGGTTCTGGAATTCAGAAGGGTGTCAGGAGTTGACAGAAAACTATAGAGGAGAGATAGACGCGAAGCCGGTGCGCATGGTGAACCTGAACGGCACCAACTATCACTATTGGCGGAGTAAGATGAAAGATTTGCTATTTTTCAAGAAGCTGCATCTGCCCGTATTTGCATCCGAGAAGCCCAGTGATAAATTCGAGGAGGACTGGAAGTTCGAGCATATACAAGTGTGCGGATATATCAGGCAATTCGTTGACGAGAACGTGTACAACCACGTTGCCAATATTGAGCACGCGAAGACGTTATGGGATTAGCTGGAATCTTTGTACGCGAAGAAGATCGGGGTAAACAAGTTGTTCCTGATCTGGACGATGATGGGTCTGCGGTACAAAGATGGGGCATCTATTACGGATCACTTGAGTGATTTCCAGGACGTGGTTGACCAGCTATCTTCAATGGGAGTCAAGTTCGACGACGAGGTTCAGGGACTATGGCTGCTGTGTATATTATCAGATTCGTGGGAGACCGTACGAGTATCTATGATCGCTTCTGCTCCAGAGGGCGTGGTCAGTCTGAATTTTGCCAAGAGCGGGGTGCTGAATGAAGAGATGCGGAGACGTTCTCAGGACATTTCATCCACATCCCACCACTCAGAGACATTGGTTTCAGAGAGCCACGGAAGGGGCAAAAGCAGGGGTTCAGGTGGTGGCAGAGACAAGAGCAGGAGGAAGTCCAAGGGTCGATACGAGGACTCGGAGTGTTACCATTGTGGCAAGAAGGGCCACATCAAGCGGAATTATTTTGCTTGGAAGAGAGAGAAGAAGGGCGACAAGGGAAAGCAAGATGAGAACACTACAGTGGCGGCCTCGATACATGGAGGTGATGTGATCGACGTAGGTGATGAGGTCATTACAAACCTCGCCTGCGATGACAATTTTTGGCTGGTGGACTCAGGGGCTTCAGCACATGTATCTCACAACAGGGCACTATTTGCCACTTACACAACAGACGACTGTGGAGTGTTGAAGATGGGCAATGGAGATGTGTCGAAGGCGATTGCCGTTGGAGATATGCATTTGAGAACGAAGTCGGGTGCAGTTCTTGTTCTCAAAGATGTTCGTCATGTCCCTGATATCCGTTTCAACCTGGTGTCGGTTGGAAGGTTGGATGACGAGAGATTCTTCAGTCTCTTCAGGAATAGTCAGTGGAAGCTTTCCAGAGGTTTGATGGTAATTGCCAGATGAAGCAAGAAGTCCGGTCTCTACTATATGGAGGAGAGCGCACAGGGGGCACAGGAGGTGAACACAGTCAGTGATGCGTCTACTGAGTTGTGGCACAGGCGGCTCGGCAATATCAGCGAGAAGGGGATGAGCTACTTGGTGAACAGGAAGGTGATTCCAGGGCTCAAGTCTACAAAGTTGGAGAAGTGCACGCACTGCTTAGCTGGGAAGCAAAATAGGGTGTTATTCCAAAGTCATCCAAGTTCAAGGAAGCCGACGTTGCTCGAGTTGATTCACTTGGATGTCTATGGTCCTATGATGGTAAAATCTATTGGTGGTGCTTCTTACTTTGTAACTTTTATTGATGACTGTTCCGGAAAGGTTTGGGTCTATGCCTTAAAGACCAAGGTTCAGGTGCTGCCTAATTTCAAAGAGTTTTAGGCCTCTGTTGAAAGAGAGACGGGCAAGAAGTTATTGTGTGTTCGGTCCGACAACGACGATAAATACATCGGTCCCTTTGATGCTTATTGCAGAGAGCAAGGGATACAACACCAGAAGACTCCGCCCAAGACACCTTAGCTCAATGGTGTAGCAGAGCGCATGAACAGGACACTGATGGAGAGGGTACGGTATTTGCTATCAGAAGCAAACTTGCCAGGCAGTTATTGGGGTGAGGCTCTTCTAACAGCTGCTTATGTTATTAATTTGTCTCCTACTGCTCCTTTGCAAGGTGATGTACCTAACAAAGTATGGTACGACAAAGAGTCGTCATACAATCACCTTCGAGTGTTTGGCTGTAAGGCCTTCGTGTATGTACCGAAGGACGAGAGGACCAAACTTGAGCCGAAGACGAGGCGATGCATCTTTGTCGGCTACGGTCCGGATGAGTTTGGCTATAGACTCTACGACCCGGTAGGAAGAAAGCTCTACAGAAGCAGGGACGTGGTATTCGTCGAGGATCAGACCATGACCGACACTCAGGATTTTGAGACGCCTTCTGAGGTTGAGGAATTGCCCGAGTTAGAGTCATTTCGCTTCGATCAGTTTTCAGAGGACATCGCAGAGGATCCAATTATGGGAGAGCCAGTACATGGAGTTGCTTCCAACCTTGATCATCAGCCTGCTGATGGTGGTCTGGGTATCCCTCAGAAGGATGAGCATACCGGGGATACAGTTCCTGAAGGGGAGGTGGCAGTTGGTATACAGCCAGCACCAGTGGCTCCACTGAGAAGGAGCGACAGAGATCATCGACCATCTACGAGATACTTACCGGGTGAGTATGTGCTATTGACTGACGGAAGAGAGCCCAAAAGTTTTGCAGAGGCTATGGAAGACGAACACAGCAGGAGTGGATGGAGGCTATGCAGGAGGAGATGAGTTCCTTGCACACTAATTCCATTTATGAACTGGTGCCGTTGCCAAAGGGCAAGAAGACTTTGAAGAATCGATGGGTGTTTAGAGTGAAGCAGACGGATGATGCTACTCGCCCTCGATACAAAGCGAGACTGATAGTTAAAGGCTACGGTCATCAGAAAGGCATAGATTATGAAGAGATCTTTTCGTCTGTCGTCAAGCATTCGTCTATTCGGGTGGTGCTAGCATTGGCAACCAGTCTCGACTTGGAGGTCGAACAGATGGACGTGAAGACGGTATTCTTTCACGGTGATCTTGAGGAGGAGTTATACATAGAGCAGCAAGAGGGATTCTGTGAGAAGGGCAAGTTACATTTGGTCTGCCGATTGAGGAAGAGCTTGTATGGTTTGAAACAGTCTCCGAGGCAGTGGTACAGAAAGTTCGAGTCGTTTATGGGAGAGCATGGTTATACACGGACGACGTCGGATCACTGTGTATTTGTGAGATATTTTGCCGAGGATGATTTTATTATTTTATTGCTCTATATATGTTGATGATATACTATTAGTGGGTCGGAATGCCACTAGGATAGCGGAGTTGAAGCGCCAACTGGACGCGACCTTCTCTATGAAGGATTTTGGCACATCGAAGACTATTCTTGGAATGGAGATCAGCCGAGAGAGAGAGAGAGAGAGTCCAAGCTGCTACATTTGTCCCAAAAGAAGTACATTCACCGAGTACTTCAGCATTTCGGGATGGACGGGTCGAAGAAAGTGAGTTGCCCCCTTACGGTCCACTTTAAGTTCACTGAGGAGCAGTGTCCATCTACCGAGGACGAAATGGAAGATATGGAGCAGGTTCCATATGCTTCAGCTGTGGGGCGCCTTATGTATGCTATGGTGTGTACGAGGCCAGACATCGCTCATGCAGTTGGCACAGTTAGCTGGTATCTTTCAAATCCTGGAAGGGTACATTGGAGTGCGGTCAAGTGGATTCTACGATACCTTCAGGACACTGCCGATTGGAGACTTTCTTTTGGTGGTGACGAGCCGAAGCTGGTTGGGTATACCGACGCTGACATGGCTAGAGATGTAGACACGAGACGATCGACTTCGGGCTATGTGATGATGTTTGTCGGAGGAGCGGTATCGTGGCAGTCGCGGTTGCAGAAGTGTGTTGTCTTGTCGACGACGGAGGCGGAATACATTGCGACGACGGAGGCTTGCAAGGAGCTGCTGTGGATGAAGAAGCTGCTGCAGGAAATGGGGCTGAAGCAAGAGCAGTATACTTTGCTTTGCGACAGTCAGAGTGTTATTCACCTTGTGAAGAACCAGACATTTCATAGTCGGTCCAAGCACATCGAGACTCGGTATCATTGGATACGGGATGTGGTTGAGAAGAAGGACGCGGCACTTGAGAAGGTTCATACTGATGACAATGGAGCGGACATGCTCACGAAGGTTCTACCAAGGGGAAAGTTTGAGTACTGCAGGCAGATCGTCGGGATGACGACCTCCTCCACCTAGTTGTGAAGGAGGAGATTTGTTGGAGTGGGTGGAATTCCCAACCTATGTGGAGAAGATTCCAGAGTGCGATGAGCGCCATCTGTGTGTCAGAGAAGCTCGGGGAGGTGACGAGGCGAGTCGGAGATGACGGAGAGCTCGGGAGCTGACCAGAGGAGCTGCTGGAAGGAGGAGGGCAGAGTTCGGGACGAACTCTGCCCCAGGGGAGAGTTCTGGCCAAACTCTGCCTCCCTATTCCGAAACTTTGCTAGAAGCAGAACACAGAGTTCTGGCCGAACTATGTGTGTCAGGGCTGAAGCATTTTTCAGGGTGATTTAATCACCGTTGGATCATATCTGATGGTCCAAATTTTGCTGCGGATTAGGGGAGTTAATATTAGGTTATTCCTAACCCTAATCATCATAGACAACAACAGAACAACACAAGAAAAGAGAGAGGAAGGAGGCAAGAGTGTCATTGCAACTTTGGGAGAGAAGACGGAGGATTGAAGGTATTTTTCGGAGGAGAATCGGATTCGGATAATCTCTACTCGTCGTTCTTGTTCTTCGTAGCCTTGTAATCATTGTTCTTACTTCCAAGTGTTGTGGGGATCCGATTTGGATCGGGAGAAGTTTGTAGAGGGTGTAATTCTTCTATTTCATTAGTGAAGGCTTCTCAGGGTTGGACTCCGATCGTCCTGTAGTTTTTTCCCATAAGGGTTTTCCACGTCAAAAATTCTTTGTGTCTGCGTGATTTGTTTTTGGTGTTTTTGTTCGTGCGTTGTATTGCTCGGTTCTCTCGCAGGTACTCTCTAGTTTGGGGAAAGGTTTTCGCGTTTCTTTCCCAACATTATTTGCATACGTTAGAAATTCGGCCCAACAAATAATTCATGGTAAACACTTACAAACTCCTTAGTAGACGAGCTCCCACTTAGGAGAATGCTCTATTATAGAGTTTTTTTTATCAAAAAATTTTATATGGCGAAAGAAATTAAGTTTATAAAAATGGGAGCAAGAATAAGATGTTTCAAAAAAATTAAACTTACAAAATGTTCTGCCAGGCGGTCTTATGGAATCTGTGCATGCACAAATTCTCCAGTCTGACAAAATTCTTGCATAATTATGTATTTTCTCTTTAAATAGTTAATGAGTTTGTGATGTAATGGTAACACGTCTTTTGGTTTAGTAGGTTGCCTATTTGATTCACGTTGGGTTCAAGTTTTAATTATGTTTTTTTTGCAAGAACTCGGTCTGACCGTCTTGTGGAATGTTTCGTGTGATGAATTTGCTGAAACTTCTTTCTCCTGCCTCTATCTCTCTAAAAAAATTTCAGCATATAAAATATTCTTTTTTTTAATTTAGGATAGCATGTTATACTTCTGCCAGACCGTCTTGCAGAATGTTTCGTGGGATGAATTTGCTGAAACTTCTTTCTACTGATGTTGGAAGAAATAACAACTCTTTTACGTTTTGAATGTATATTCTTGTAATCATAATATGAAATACAGAAAGAAAAAAAAGAAAAAAAGAAAGAAGCATGAAGAAGTTGTGATATAACATCCTGAAAGTAAAGGAACTTCCTCTCTAACAAGGAAGGCATACATTCTTTCCCATTTAATAAAGACTCCCTCTCCCAAAGGAAAACTAAAGTAACTCGTTTATTTTATAATTTTTTTAATACGAAAGACAAATGTTCAATCCAACCCCAGGAACACAATCATTTCCTCAATCTGTTTGCGCATGTTTCTTTGACCGGTAGGCCATGAGTAACTGCTTAAATATGAAAAAATAAAATCAAAAATAGATTTTTACAAATCATATTCATGAACATTAACAATATAATTAGAGGAAGAAAACTTATTTTGTTAGAATATTTCATCACACTATTTAAGTTTTGGTACATTAATGCAAGTTGTTTAACTTAATCATCAAGTTCAAATCTCATCCGAGCACGTTAAGTGAGGAAAAAAATTTGCTTGGTCGGTTTGAGGGTGTGGGTTTATGAGGAAAAGTCATAGGGGGTTAAGTGAGGAAAAGTTTAATTTTGTTTTGTCTATTTTTTTTCGTCCTCCCAGATGGGAGGGTTAACATGAAGATTTTTTTATTCCTTTCCATTTCTATATTTATTTTGGTCGGACTGAGATTCGGACCCACGTCCACTCCACCTACTGGTGGTATAAGCCGCCGGCTTAGCAGTATAACTTCGAGGGATATCTAGTTGTTCTTGAAATTAGGATCTCATTCTCATAAGAAATATAGCTGGAAGTAAAGATAGTTAAATACAGTCTCTTAAAACATTACATTACGAGAAAGAAAGTTGTAGAGAATTGGAGCAAGAGAAAGAAGTTTCGAAATATTACGTCACTACAAAAAAAAGTGTCTTTCTGGGACGTCAAAAAATTCGTCTTAAAAAGCCAAAATCAGTCCTAAATTGTAATTTGGGACGAATTTTAGGACGGTAAGTGACAGTGCTATTAGGTTGGCGGCAAAAAGTTTTAGGACGAAAAATACCATCCTAATTTGGTTTTAGGGTCGAAAAATCTAACCGTACCAAAAGAGTTTGAATTATTATATGTTTATGACGGTTTACAAAACGGTCCCAAAATAAAAGAGTTTGTGACGAATAACATCCGTCCTAAACAAATTTGCCAGTGTTACAAAAGAATGTCGTTTATATCTAGGACAATTACATAACCGTCCCAAAAGTAATACTTATGAAATTATTGTTTGTATTTTTCAGCTATAAAACATACAATTTAAATACACATATAACATAATTCATATGATCATGGCCTTTGTCGAGCTTGTCCTCAGACGTATCTCCAGGAGTCGGCGCTCCCATACAAAAAAAGCTTAACAACATCAAGCATTCTTTACTATCATTTACAAAATAGAAAAATATATTACATTAAGTAGAAGACAACAAAAATCCATATATAACTATAATATTCAATTGGAAAACAACAAAACAGCTTAACATTAAGCATCATTTACCATCAATTACAAAATAAATCAAAAACACAATACATCACCCACACCATCACTTACAAAATGAACCCATCATCTCCACCATTACATACAAAATTATGAACACAAAACATTAAACACTACACTATGTTTTTAAATCATCTATTAAACATTCACAAAATTCACCCAAAAATGTTTCCATCACAAAAGTCGTCGTCCATCATTTAAGTAAATCCAGAATGCTTTTGAAGGACCTGCAAATGAAATTAAGACATGCCAATATATTAGTTCAGTCAAAAAATCAGTCCAGAAAAATAAGAAAATAAAATATGTACCAAATTTCAGAAGAACAGTTTCAGAAGCTTCTAAATCATAAGAACAGTTACAAAGCTTCTAAATCATAAGACCAGTTACAAATCTTCTAAATCAACTATCAACAAATCATACCAGACAAGCATGTCAATATTTTTTTACCAATGTTTAACACATGCATTAAATTAAAATAAGAACAATTCATGCACCAAAACTGACATGGGATGGAGCAAACGAGGTAGTACACAACACTATAAATATTTTGGGTTAAGCATTTACCTTCGAAACTAACGTTAAATGTGTTGGCCCAATGATTGTATCATATTTTTGAATTTGGTTAATCTGTTAAGTTTAGCATTTCATTATCACTAATCTTATACTATCGCTATAGCATTTCTACTTATACTTATACCTTTGGTGATATGTGCTTTTTGGTTTACATATTAGTGATATGAGCTTATCTATCTTAAATTTAATCGGGTTGCCAAAATCAAAACTATGTTTTTGATTGTGGTCATTTAATTAAGTTTAATCATTATGATATCACTAACATTTATGCTATCACCTTAGCACTTATACTTAAACTCAGCATTGTCCTAATGTGCATTAACTTATCATACTTGCTACTATGTATATTGCTTTGTTCGTCTAACATGTACATATAGAAAAGTAATAAGCAAGATCAATGTGGACATATGCAATGAAAAACTCATGGTAGGCCAAAGACGACGGATCCTACAATTTTTTTTGAACCACCCGACGACATCTCTGGAGCCACGCACTCGGGGGTTCCGCTGCCCGGTCAGCGGACGGGGGTCGAGGGGGCAGCGCCCCTCGTCGGGGGTTCGGAGGCCCCCGAAAGGTATTCAGTTTTCACAAACTGGATATCTTTGGACAGCTGCCGCCAAGAGAAAAAGCCAGCACCTATCAAAGAAAATAGCCAAGCCATGCCATCATCATTTCAATACTCTGAAGAAGCCTGCACCTGCTACAGTATATCTGGAGTCTGTAATGAGTCTTAGGAATATTGTAAACACAAGAAATGGATGGCAAAATCGAAAGCTAGGGTAGATACTAGCCCAGGATCATTTTTGGCTGGAAACCGGCATACCGACGGTATACCGGTCTATACCGACGGTATACCGATTTTGTGCACAGAAAGTTTTCTAGCTACAAAATCGGCATACCGGCGGTATACCGGATCATACCGACGGTATACCGGTTCAGTAACGTTGAAAGTCCAACGGTTGGATTTCCAGCATTAAATGACCCAACGGCTATATTTCGAGCCGTTGCAATCCCTGACCGGTATACCGACTCATACCGGTGGTATGCCGGTCGCTGACTGAAAAGTTGCCTTTGGCTCTTTTCAATGCTTTGGTTATAAATAGCCTTGAACCCCTTCATTCAAGGTTGATGCTTTGAGCCTAAAAATTTCTAAACCACCAAAGCCTATCCACAAACAACTCTACAAAGCTTTTATTTGCCATCCACAAATTGTGTTAGAGTTATTGAGTTGAAAAGTGAGATCTTCATCTTATTGTATAAGGAGATCAAAACCTATTGTGAAAGGTTGAAGTTGGAGAGTCTTCGTATCCAAACTCTCGGTTGAAGTTGGAGAGTCTTCGTATCCAAACTCTCGGTTGAAGTCGGAGAGGCCTTCGGATTAAAGCTCTCGTGTAAGAAGTTGGCGAGTTCTTCGGATCCAAACTCGTGTGTAACTATTTGCTCAAATAGTGGATTAAATCCGGAGAGAGTTCCGAGACTGGATTACCTCTAGGGAGGATACCAGGATACATCGGGTGTCGGTATTGTTATTGCTTCTTCTCTTGCACTTATATATTATTAAATTGCCAATTAGCTTGTGCTAAGTGCTTGATTAGTTAGCTTGACCCTATTCACCCCTCCTCTAGGGTTCCTACAAAATGATGTTGGAGGGCCCTAGTGCTCCATTCTTAAACTTAAAAAATGACTAAAATATTTGATATATGACAACATGTAATTGATTCAAAAGTAAGACTAAATAATCCGTCAAGCATTTACCTTCAAAAATGACAAAAGTCGACAACCCATCTGGTATTGAAGCATTTCGTTGAGCGACTGAGCAAACACTGAAAGTAGCACGAAAATGTTATACATAAATAGGAGAACATGAATTAGATGAGAAGTGTTTTGAGAAAATTGTCGGATAAAATTAAAAGATAAGGATGCAACATTATGCCAGAATATCTTATATAAGATATATATTAAAAAAATGCAAAGTGTCTATATATTAAAAAATGCAAAGTGTCAAATTATATAACCACTAGCATATAGAGTCATAGACCCTTGGAGCTAAAAAAATACAGATTTAGCTCAGATCAGGACTGTGTACATGCCTAAACCAATAAATCGACGAATACACAAAAATAATGGAAATATCAAAACATCTTCATAATGGCCTAAAATACGTAGGAACCTATGATACAACCTCAATAGTATTAAAGAAACATTGATCATACAAATAAGAGATAAACATATGATACAACCTCACTAGTATGCTATAATGAAGTAGAATATTTCAAAATTTTCCATCTCGTAGTTACAAAGAATACTGGAGGAAAACAGTTTCCGGGGTACGGAATGGTAGTTGCACAATGGGCTTGAGAAACATGTATGTTCGACATCTTTTGGCATTAATTCTACTACCAAGAACATATATCAAAATTCTATATGTTGAGAAACATGTAACCTCATTGCCTTGTTCAAGAACATTAAAATCACAATTAGATATCATAAAGAAATGTCTATTCATTATTGAATTCACAAAAGATACTCTTAATGAATTAGTTTTACTGGCATACCTGTCCAATTTCACACTCTTGATGGAATTCAAGAAACCTTGGATGATTTGCACCCGGACTTGGTGGCGAAACTGGAAAATGCATCCGATGGGGATTTGACGATGGAAGAACCATCCAAGAACCTACCCGTCGAAGGAGATACTCGTCAGGGGTCTTTGGTGTGTAGGCGCAGAGCTTGGAAGGTTCAGAACATAAGAGCCTCATCAGTTCACATTTTACACAGTTGTGTGGGCTCTCTCAGTAGTTGTATATTTGTATAAAATTTTTATATTAAATGTTGTATTTGAAAATTGATCTATATTATATGTTTTACTATTTGCTGAATTTTTAATATATTGTTTGTATCAAATCCAAATTCAAATCATTCAATAGTCGATGCGTATGAATATTCAACTACGTAATCCGTACTAGTTCAATATATATATCATTTTTGTCAAATACAGATATAGATTTCAATGCCAACCAACATCTATATTCCATATGTGTAGAACAGTATTTATTAATGGGAAGCAAATATGAAAATTATATCCATGTCATACTAATGTATATTTATTGCGTCCCTACTAACAATACTTGACCAAACAAGATATCATCACATATAACAGGCAAGAGACACACCTATCATTTTTCTATAATGTCTGCCAAAGTGAACCATATACCATGAATTCTGTTACTGTAGCATACGATCCTTCTGGACCATCTAGAGCAACACCGTAAGATGAGACAACATTTGGGTTGTGCAGGTCAGCAAGCTTGCAAGCTTCATTCCAGAAATCAGCCCTCTGAGGACAATACACTAATTAGCATGACTTAAGAATCAACAAAAAATAGCAATTGACAAGAAGCAACTTTAAAATGTTAGCAAATACCATGCGTTCTTCTTCAGATGGTCTCCTAGCAAAAAATCTGTTATTGGTTCTTTTTATCACAAGGCCACTTTCTTCATTGGTTTGAGTATCAGACTCCCTTTCTTTCATGAGAAAAGGTGCCAGGTACACTAGGTACGGACTGGAGCAGGGACACCACTACTTGCTCAATTCTAGAGTACACATCTTCCTTCTTGTGCTCCTCCCATGATGATTCAGTTTCCAAGTAAAATAAAAACAAATTAAATAATTCATCACCTTTCCAGGCATAATTCCAATAGATGGTAATTGAATCCAAAGTTGTGCTTCAAAGCTACCAGTTAACTCTGACCAAGATCCCATGGGTTCAACACAATATAACAGGCCGAAAAGTAAAGAATTTTAAGTTTAATATTATCTATGGCATCTAAACTAACTCAAAAATGTTTGCTGATCCATGCATCATGTGCTTAAAAGAGAAACATTGTAGTGCAGCGAGATGTTCCATAAAGACCATTCTAACTTACCAAAATGTGTCCTAGTTCATAATCTCAAGTCATATGCAATAGTTCATTTAATTTACATGTCCTATAATTACTTTTGCCCTTTTGCCTGAGCAATAGAGCAAAATGGGCAACCTTCCCATATAGCCAAATCATTAAATCATATAATGTGTGACAATCAATTAAAACCCACTTAAAGAGGAAAAAAGGAAAGAAATTGCAATGTGAGAACTAAACTGGCCCCAAGCGTGAGTCCTAGGTCATAGAATTTTACATCTGGTAAAAGCTACAATCTTCTGAGGGTTGAAAAACGTTTCTATATACCCGATGGTTCTCAGAACCCAAATTTATTGGAAAAACAAACTCCTTGCTAGAATCTTTATCAACCATCTTCGTACTTCGAAGGATTTGGTGAGGATCCATGTTCGAGAATACTGAATTCGAGGAAATTGACCCTTGGAACTGTTCAACATGCTCAGTATGGCAGCTTGAGGTTGGATCCTGATTGACTATGTTGCCAAAAATTGTCAAAATCTTTTGCTTTAGACAGGGAAGAAAATAAAGCACGAGTTTCCAGGCAAAGAGAGCTTGACAGAATAGCCAATGTTATGTACCTGTTTGCTTATGAAATGAAGTTCATCAAGATAACATAGGATCTCCTGAAAAACACTTATTTCCCCACTTGCACCAAGAAGAAAATATTTGCCAATAGTTTTTATCCATTCCACACCTTTGTATCGTATTGTAGATCCATAAGAACCTGCCAACAACACCTTTATAAGAATCTGTTTACTAAAATAATAAGCTATCTAAAGTTCCATTGTTGGAATTTGGAAAGAAATGCCTAACTTCTAGCAAAAGTGTTAATAAGCAAAACGTCAATAAATATGTGCATTAGCATAGAAGCTTGTGGGGAATACATATCTAGAGAAATGAGAGGACATAGTACTGAATTTAACTAATCTTCACATAGAAGACACATAGAAGATATCCATATGTAATCATGATCCGAATTCATAAGCCCAACTAGGAAAGAATTATGTTTATAGTCCAAACAAGAACAAGCTAGATCCATAACAAGAAAGTTACTAAATTTTACTTCTATATTACTATTTATCTTGCCTAATAATAAGTTTCTCATAACCATATATATGTTGGTATTAAAGACGTTACTATAGTTGTCGTTTGCATTATTCCTATTAGAAGATTTAGGCATTTCAAGCACAAGTAAGCTAGCTCTAGGTGTATTTCCGCAACCAAATAGAAATAACAAGTAGAATAGTATAATATCTCTTTCAAAATAGCAAAGTTAGCCAAAGTATTTGTTGTTGTTCTTGCATCATGCTTATATGTATAAAACTAATAGATTTTCAGCAGTTCAAGCACAAGGGCTGTTTGCTTGTATGTAAGTATTGTTGCTACAACCTTTCTTGCATCATTTACCACACCATCATCATTTGATTTGTTGTAGATAGTGCCATTACTACAACAATAGTTGCAAGACCTCCTCCAAATGTTGCAGTTTTTTGTTGCTAGTTATAATAAATTCAGATAACAAGTTGCAAATCTGAGGCAAGTTCAAGATATTTAGTTATCAATTATAACAGTTTAGGGTAGCAACTTTCAACTCAAGAAAAAATCAGGGTATTTAGATGCAAATTAGCCCCTTGTTATAAATTTGGCACATGTTGTCGTCTAGGAAGGACATATACTACCGAAATTGATAATGTGCCATATCAAACGCTTGTTGGGCACTACGAAGATTCTAAAATACACTATGGAACACTAAGATAAATGTAATGTCTCTGTGGCGGTGTCATATTGTATTGTGTTCTATCGTCTATTTGTATTCATTTATAATAAAGTTTAGTCATTTCAAACCAAAGTTGGATTTTATTTTATTTTTCCTTTCTCTCTTTGTAAATGTTAACATTTTGATATTACATTGTCTTGAAAGAAAAAAGAAAGAAAGAAACACAATATGAGATATTTGTTCCTTTTTACTAAATTATACTTCTTTCCTACTAGTTACAATTCGACACAAGACTTCATAGCATCATGTCCAAATCTCAGTAATTCCAAAACATAGTTGGAATTTATCCTTTCTTGCTAAATGGTGAATGTGAGATGTTGTTTACTAGATCCTCCTTAGAGACAACAATGAATTGGTCGTGTCTACTAAATTCTACTTCTTACAACCAAATCTCTCTCTAAACCACAACAAAGTTTGATCCTCTTTCACTAAATTATACTTTTTACAATCAAATCTCTTGTGGAAACAATAAAGTTTGATCCTTTTTTTTTACTAAATCCTACTTCTTGCAACCAAATCTCTCTGGGAATCACAATATTTGTAGGACCGTTGAGCACCTCTAGAGGGAGGGGGTGAATAGAGTGTGTGTGTGCAGTGGAAAATAATCACCAATTAAAAATTAAACTATGGCAGAGATATAAGAGATAATAAATAAAGATAGAGAATTCAAACTCAGTGACACAGCGATATATACTGGTATCCCTCTGAGAGGACTAATCCAGTCTCGAGTACTCTTGCTCGATGTTAATCCACTATGGCACAAGCTTTAACTGAGAGCTTGCAGTCTCTTACAACACCGTGCTTGGTGACGAGCGCACGACCAGCTCCACAACACACACCGTGCTTGGTGACGAGCGTACGACCAGCTCCACAACAGAAAAAGTTGTTGAACTTGGAACGACCTCTTTACAACTCTTGAAACACCAAAAGATTCTAAATCAACTCTGATAGTACTGGCTTTTGGCTAAGAGATGTATAGGTATGATTTGAAAGTCTTAGATCATTTGAAAACACTTGAGTAGTAGAGAAGAGAGAATGAAGAATGAATGAATGATTTGAAATAAAAAGTTCTTCTCTATTTATATGTGTTTTCTCGAACCGAACTCGGGCAGAGTTCGGGCAGAGTTCGGATACAAATATCTCGCAAAGAGACGTTGCTCGCTGATTTGGAGGCAACAGAAGTTTGAATCATTTTTGACCGAACTCGGTCAGAGTTCGGACCGAACTCGGTCAGAGTTCGGACCGAACTCGGGCCGAACTCGGTTACGATTCTGTCAGGAGATATTTGAAAATCATTTGAAAAAACAGTTTTCAAAATATGTTTTTGGTTATTTGTAAAATTATTTGTAAAGGCTATTTTCAAAATATGTTTTTGAAATGTTTTGTAATTGAAATACGAATGGTAAATAGGTAGGCTTTTGGAATGTGGACAGTTTTAACCCTAAGCCAGTATTACCAAAACTGATTTTACAAAATAAATCCTAAACTCAATAAAATATAAAATACAGAATAAAATGAGAAATAAGTCTTCTGAAGATTTGATGATGTTGACGCTTTGTTTGATGCAGTACATCGTCCGTTGAATTTGATTTCATGTATCTTGAAATGATTAGCAACATTTTCTATATTTTGTGTATTGACTTAAGTGTATGTTGATTATCAAAATCGGGTGTGACCATGGAATGGGCCAACAATCTCCCCCATTTTGATAATTGACAAACTTGAGTCTATACCAAAATATATTTATATGAAATAGAACAAAATACAAAGTACCTAAAAAAATGAGATGTTTTGATTTTGATTTTGGATTTGTATATGCTTTGCTTTTTGGTATTGTACTCTTTTTCTCCCCCTTTGTCAAGTAGTAAAATGACTTGGCTCCCCCGTAATATGTGAAGCCAACAATAGACAAACACAAGACAAAGTGAAGCAAAAAAGACATAATCACAGCATAAGACATATGGAAACAACTAATATAGAAAGAAAAGGCTCATAATAAACTGAAACAGTCAAGAAAATTTCCACTAATAATCCAAAAGTACAACTGAAAATGTCTAACTAATCAGTTTAGACATGAAAAAAATAAAAAACTACATCAACTGATCATCATCTAACAAATGTCCACTAGCCCATAGCTGAATTTACGTCACATCGTGGGGTTGTCCGCACCAGGAGCATCATGAGGAAAGTAGGCTGTAGTTGGGTCGAAATACTGAAAGGAAGCCTCATCAGTAAATCGAGGACCCGGAAAGGTAGGGTAAGGTAAGATGGTGACTGGATGGACAGGATCATGAGCTAGGCTGTAGTGGAGGTCAGCAATGCCATTCCTCAGCACCTGGGCCTGAGAAATGCGCCGGAACTCCGAATCCAGATGACGTTGCGTAGAGACAGCAACAAAGTCATGAAAGCGCTGATAGAACGTCTGATCAAATCCTGGGACAGGGGCTGGAGCAGGAGGAGCATTAGCAGGAGGGACCTCAACATCAACAGCTGGAGCAGGATGAGCTCCAGGAGGCAGAGGTGGAGCAGGAAATCGACGAGATCTAGTCAGCTCGACAGGAGTGGAGGAGATGGCACACGTCTCAAGATCAATCTCGAAACGTCGAAAGATAGAAGCTAAGTGCATTGGATATACTAGATTCCTACCTGCATTTCTGCTGTTAAGCATCCAGGACATCACAGTTTTGGGAATAGAGAATGGGATGCCAAAGTGAATATGATACAAAACAGATAGTTCGATAAAGGTTACTTCATCAGTAGAACCTTTCTTTGGCAGAAGGACGGAGAAAACCATACGATGAAGTTCATAGAAGGTTTGGTTCAAATTTTTGGCAAAAATTCTACGGGGAACAGGGTTAGGATGACAGATTAGTTCCCTGAAGGAAGTAAGAGTGACATCAGCAGGGAATTGAATATGATAGATGTCAACCAAGGCATCACCAAGATTAGGAATATAAAAGAATTCGCTGATGTCGGTGGCACTAAATTCCAATTCTTGCCCAGCAACGCAAGAATAGAAATTTCCGTTTGGTTTTACTTGTAGGTTGCAGTAAAACATACGGACGACGTTGTCATAAATATTTTCTTGTACCTCGAAGAAATCTCGGTATCCAAGTTGGTCAAAAGTTGGAGCGTACTCAAAGAAAGTAGTAAAGTTTACAAAAGCTCCAGTACAAATACGACGACCAGAAAAAGAGTCGAACCAGAGATCCGAAAAATCTTTGTCCGGGAACAAAGTAGAGTCATATTCATCGGGATCTCTAGGTCGTGCTGGACTGAATAGACTAGCAGGGGTGTATTCAGAAGAAGAGGAGGCACCTTGGGAAGTGGTTCCTCTATGACGCTTGGGGGCCATGAGAAGATAGAGAGAAAGTACCTTTTGAAGAAAAAGGAAGGAGGAACAAGATGATCGCCCACTAGATCTCTTCGGAACCTTGCTAGGATGGAGGAGGAGAAGCTTCTAGGAAGAGAGGAGTGATTTCCACGAGTTGTTGTGTGGAGAAAGTGGAAGAAAAGATGGGTTTTATAGGCACTAGGGCCGGCTGTTCGGTTCTGGAAATAATACAGCGCCGACCGAACTCGGTCCGAATTCGGTCCGAACTCGGTCAGAGTTCGGGCCGAGTTCGGCCACTTGCATTCCCGAGACAGTCAATGCATTCTGGTAGGTTTAAAAGTAGAATTTAATAACTTTGACTGTAATATTAAATAACGACTGTTATTTTTGGGTTAACTGTAGGGGTTGTCCCAGCTAACGGAGGTTCATCGGGAAACTCTTAAATACCGCTTCGCTTCGACCGTAGTCGTGGTGACAGACATACCCTTTTTAAGTTTGTACCCAAAAACAATTTTCGTTAAATAAATAATAAAGTATCAAGTCATAAATTCAATTTTAATTACCATATACATTATGAGTCTGAGAATTCAAGAATGCCGAGCTCACGCCTCAAAATGTTAAAACGGTCTTCACCCAATGGTTTAGTGAATATATCTGCTAGTTGATGATCAGTGTCAATAAATTCTAGGCAGATATCCCCGTGTTGTTGATGATCACGAAGGAAATGATGTCTAATTTTTATGTGCTTTGTGCGTGAATGACAAATAGGGTTCTTAGTCAGATTTATAGCACTAGTGTTGTCACAATAAATAGGAACATTAGTGTAGTGCAGATTGTAGTCCTCTAAGGTTTGCTTCATCCATAAAATCTGAGCACAACAACGTCCTGCGGCGATATACTCAGCCTCAGTTGTTGATAATGCTATCGAATTTTGTTTCTTGCTAAACCAAGAGACTAATTAAGGCCTTTCCTAAGAAATGACATGTGCCACTTGTACTTTTACGGTCCACTTTGCATCCAGCAAAATCCGCATCCGAGTAACCTATAAGGTCAAAGGATTTGGTTTTGGGATACCATAAGCCAACTGTATAAGTTTCTTTAAGGTATCGGAAGATACGCTTAACGGCACTAAGATGTGATTCCTTAGGGTTTGCCTGATAACGTGCACAAATGCAAACGCTAAACATAATATCAGGGCGACTAGCAGTTAAGTATAATAAACTACCAATCATACCTCGATACTTACGCTGATCGACAGGTTTGCCACTTTCATCAGCATCAAGCTTTTTAGATATAGCCATAGGCGTCCCGATTGGCTTTACATTCTCGAAGTCGTACTTTTTCAGTATGTCCTTCGTGTATTTAGCTTGGTTGATGAATGTTCCGTTCGAGTGCTGTTTGATTTGAAGTCCTAGGAAGAAGTTTAGCTCTCCCATCATACTCATCTCAAATTCACTCTGCATACACTTGGCAAAATCTTGACAGAGTTTTTCATTAGTAGAACCAAATATAATGTCATCTACATAAATTTGCACTAGAAGAATATCATCATTCATGGATTTAATAAATAAAGTAGTATCAATCTTTCCTTTCGAAAATCCATTATCAAGTAAGAAGGCGCTTAGGCGTTCATACCAAGCACGAGGTGCTTGTTTGAGTCCATAAAGTGCTTTCTTAAGCTTGAAGACGTGATCAGGTTTTTGAAAATCTTCAAAACCAGGGGGTTGTTTCACAAAAACCTCTTCTTTCAAAAATCTATTTAAAAATACGCTTTTTACGTCCATTTGAAAAAGTTTAAAATCATTAAAATATGCAAATGCACAAAACATGCGGATGGCTTCTAGTCTAGCAACAGGAGCATAGGTCTCATCATAATTAATTCCTTCTTCTTGATTTTAACCTTGTGCCACTAGACGTGCTTTGTTGCGTAGAACTTGTCCATCTTCACTAAATTTATTTCGGAACACCCATTTGGTACCAATTATAGATTGACCAATTGGTTTAGGAACAAGTTCCCAAACTTGGTTTCTCTCAAATTGATTAAGTTTCTCTTGCATGGCAGAAATCCAAAACTCATCAGTAAAAGCATCATCTACATTCTTAGGTTCTATTTTTGAAATAAATGCTACATTTGCTGCTAATTCAGAATCTTTAAGAGATGAACGTGCACTTACACCTTTGGATACATCACCTATAATGAGAGTTTCTGGATGATCTGGCTTGAATCTCAATGATTCAAATCTTTGGGCCATATCTTTCACAAGGCTCTTCTCAGTTCCTGCATCTTCGGAACTTTTATCAGTCCTTGCCTCTTGGGTCAGATCTTTCTCAGAACTCTTCTTAGTCTTTGTATCTTCATCATCACTGTCGCTAGATCTGTGACTATTTAACTCATCAAAGGTAACATTAATAGTTTTTTCAACAATCATAGATCTTTTATTGAAAATTTTATATCCCTTACTCTTAGCAGCATATCCGAGAAATATCCCGTCATCTGCTTTGGAGTCGAACTTTCCCAAGTTATCCTTGGTGTTCAGGATAAAACAGCGACAACCAAAAACTTTGAAATAAGAAATGTTTGGAATTCTTCCAAACCAAAGCTCATATGGTGTTTTCTTCGAGATTGGTCGAATTAACACCCTATTTAAAACATGACAGACTTTAACTGTAATGCCCCGCTCCGCACGGCGCATTACGCTGAAGCGTTGACTCAACGAGTCGCGTGGACCGAAAGAATGTATCGATGCAAAACGATACGAGAGCTAAGTTGTCCCGAGCAACGCATCGAACTAAGTCGATGCGAAGTATTGCCTTGTCCCGAAGAATGCATCGAGTGAATCGATGCGAAGCGCCGCGTTGCCCCGAAGGATGAGTGCGTTGAATCGGCTCGAAGATTCTAAGAAATCGAATTGACCAAGGCGCAAGTCCGAATCGTTGAAGTATTGATTTTAGTTGGTTTCGTGTGCAGGTCATACTTTGACGGGAAAATATTAGAGGTCGATCTTTTGCAATATTTAGTAAGGGGTCCGCGAAATCAAATCGTCGCCTTGCGACGGGCTAAGTCTTGGGTATGCTAAGGCGAATTGGGCGTATAACTCAACGAAGCACGAAGTGCTCAAATGGCTAAGTCAGGAGAGTGGCCGTGCAACAAAGTTAGGGAATCGAGCCGCATCGGCTCGGCGAAACGACGAAGGCGTATCGACTCAAGGTGGGAGGATTGACTTCTTTTTACTCCTTCATTCGATAAGTCAAATATATCATTGTATGCTAAAGTTAACCTATCGACGCCACGGGCGTGGCCGATCGGAGATAAAATCATAGTGTGAGTCGAACACTAAGTTAGAACAATTGAAATGAAACGTGCATCAATATGCATGAGTCGCTATGGAACATTGGATATCGCTAAGGCGAGCACCTCGGTGCGCAAGCCGTAACAACATGGGATAACTGTAATCGGCAAGTGCCTTAGTGCACGAACCATACTGTGCCTTTGCTGCACGAGTTAGACGGCTAGAACATTGAAAGACAATAGGCGAGCGCCCTAGCGCGCAAGCCCCGAACCTTGAATGCTAAGTTATAGAACATGGAAATATGGTCGGAACGTGCCTACATGCACGGGATAATAAAAGATGGCTTCGTTGCGAGAGAATACAGTTGCGGTATGAATGTGGCAGAACTGTCGGATATGACATGTTGCCTCGAAAGGTGTTCGAGACCTTCGGGTCGTTCGGTTGACGAGCATTGAGTTGAGGCACGATGCCATTGAATCATCGAAACGAAGTGCGAAACGAAAGAGCATAGAAAGCTAAATGGAAGAAATGCGAGACGATAAGTCTGAGTCTCGGACTCAAGACTATGTTTGGTTGTTTGAATTTAACTGTTGAATGATAGGGCGTTGCATGGTCGATTGGAATGGGCTCGAGATTAATGTGATATTAACTCGTGCACGAGTATCCCCCAAACGGATAAATGCCGGAGGTCCCCGGAACCGATTTGGCCGCGGAGGGTTGATAATCTTTGTAGGCGCACATCCTTAAACAAGATGGGAGAAGCCGCAAATGATGGCATGTACCGGGAATATTTCGGTTGTTTGGGAGAGTGACCCAACCCGTGAAACGCCGGCAGCCCAACCAAATAGTGAGAAAAGAAGGAGAGAAAAGAAAGGAACTCCTTTAGTCCATTCCGGCGTGGATACGCCAACGACCCGCATATAGCTAAGGAACGATGGGTTGAAAGTGTAGGCGCGTGTGCGTCCCGCATATAGATCCTACTTAGAGATGCACTATAACATGACAGGGATGGAACGAGGTGTATTCACCTTGCGTCAGTGCAAGGGACGCAAGGGCGAGTGCGTCGACTTGGTAAGCCACGAATCAAACACGAGAATACTTGTTGCTTACTTGTACATTCAATTCGATAACATGATGCTATGATAACATGCTTTACGCTTTCGAAGATGCCATGAAATTGACCCTAAGGAGAACATATTAAGATCATAAGCTAAGTTGCATGATTCAACATAAAGATTAAAATGTCGGTTTGGAAAGATGATCTTTGCTTCAGTACATGCGAGGACGAACGTACTGATCCCCCACCAGCTTCATGCAGGGTGCAGGGAATGGATTGCTCGCGGCGAAGCATTGCTTGAACGTGTTAAGGCTTGGAATGCCGAAGCGCATTGAAGCGTGCTATCGTATTGACGCTCGGACTACGCAGCTGGATTGACGCGGCCGAGATATAGAAGGCATGATGTATCGAACGGTAAAATCCTTTGTGGGCAAGAGAGAACCTGAGTGTTGTAGCCAATCTGGCATATATTGTTAGGCTATCGAAAGCCATTGTAATCTCAGTTTCAGATATCAATAAAGAGAATTGTTTCGTATACTCTGTTTTCCTTTCATTGCTAAATCGAATTAAAAGATAACCATTTGAGAACTTGTCATCTTGCCTTGCACGAGCGCAACTCCAGGCTCGTACGGCATCACGCCCCCTGCGAGGACGATGATTCGGGTGATTCCGGGTCGGGGCGTGACAAATTGGTATCAGAGCTCTAGGCTCAATTTCCTCTGGACGCTTGCTTCATTACAATTCAAAAAGTTGCCCACCACCACTTTATATCACTCTTGACTCTACTCGATGCCGCACTGGATGTTCCATACAATAAGTCTAATACAAATCGTGTAATTTTGCCGCATGTGTTTTGGAAATTACACGATGTTTGCTAAGAAAGTCGCGAAGGGTATATTGCATTGAATGCAAACGAGCCGTAAAAATGTTACTTGCTGCAAGCGCAACAAATTGTGGAATACGATTTGAGATACCGTGGCAATGTAACATGTTGAATGAGAAATAAAATGATGCACGAAGTGCAACGAGTAATGGTGAATATGCGTTAAAATGAAAGTGAGAAGTGATAAGCCAATACCGAATGTGTTAAACGGATTGTGCATTGACTTGGAAAGTCGAGAGTAATTCGTTGCACGAGGTGCGGTAAATATTGGAAATGATCGTTGCACGATGTGCAACGTGTATTGAAAAGTAAAAATTATTGCACGTGGTGCAACGCATATCAAATTAATCGTTGCACGAAGTGCAAAGGAAATTGGAATTGAATCGTTGTACAAAGTGGAATGAAAGTGTCAAAAATAAATCGTAGCACGATGTGCGACGCGTATCAAAAGTAAAATTTGTTGCACGGGGTGCAACGCATATCAAATAAATTGTTGCACGAGATGCAACGTAAGGAAAGAATTGAATTCATAAATCGATAGAACGAATCGTTCGGTTGCACACCAAACTTATGTTGGTAAGCGAGAACATTGACCGAGTTGTGTCGAATTTTGATAGAATCCAAGTTACGATTGTGATCAAGCACGATCACTGCGGAAATCGTGAGTCGGAAGAGAATGTTGGCCTATACTAAGTATAATGCAAGGGAAATGACTTGAGTTCTGAGTGGTATATGCCATACCACGTAGGCGATGAATGACTCGATTTCGAGTGGTATATGGTATAGCACTTGTGCGGTAAATTACATCGACGCTTTGTAAGAATTGCGGAAAGTTTGTCCGCAACGGACGGGAGAGTACCGAGACTCGATTGAAAAATTTGTATGACGGTATGTTGATGCAAGTGTTCTTCGAAATTCGGTTGGGACGATAAGGCGAGACTCGTATCAATGAACGATACGTCGGACGAGAATAATAAGTCGGTCGGAAGACCAAGACTAGCAAAACGATTATGCCTTGACGCAATAATCGGATCGACGGGAAAGGAATACTCGAGCTTACAAATGAGTCGCACGACTTGCGATCTCGGTATAAACGTTGGGCGAGACGAATCGAATCGTACGACTTGCGATCTCGATAGAAATGTTAGGCGATGCAAACATTGAAATTAAATCGCACGATGTGCGACTTCGGTAAGAAAGTTGGTTGACGTAAGAAATCGTGTCTAAGAAATAGTTGGTTACATTACGGTGACACTCATTTGAGCACGACTGAAAAACATGCGAAACTTAGAGGGCGTGATCGTATAACTCGAGGGTTCGATGTTGGATAATCAGTAACTCGGTTACACGATCAAAGTATAGCGGGATGCGGTGAATCGGAGAACAAGTGGATGCGTATGGAAAAGTTTGTGGCAAACTTGGATGTATGCAAAGCGAGTTAAGTTGATGTCGAAATGGATTCAAAGTTCCCTTACGTTATCGAAATGGATACGGCATATCGAGATCGATACGTAAGGAAACGTAAGCGATGTGTGAATACAAAATGGAATGCGCCTTGCGCTATCAAAATTTTGTAAGTAAGGATACGAAAATGAACGAACTTGGTTGATCGTAAATTTTGTGATTGATCAAAGACGAGACTATAAGTCATCGACGATTGCTCGATGCGTATAGCATCTCGTGTGTCGACCCGCAAATAAGATAGACTCGAACTCGATGCGAGTAGATGTTTCGTAAATTGCGGAATCATCGACGGTAGTGCATGACTTGACTCGGAGGATAGTTGCGCATCAGTTGCGCCGATAGAAATGGTTGTGTCCAAAATTGGGTATTCGCATAGAATCGTCGAAACGTGATTTGGCTCCGAAATAAGATATAGCATGGTTCGTATTAAACTGTCCTTCGTTAATGATCCACAATTATCGAGCGTAGCTTCGGGGCAGCTGACCCTAGAAGACTTGACCGCCAAATCAAATTGAATACTGCAGACCGTAAGATGACCCATGCGATATCGCATATGGGATTACACCGATAACAAATATAACACGGTGCATGTTGATGATAAGTCTAGGCGATTGCGAGGAACGTGCTATGCACGAGAGGAAACGATAAGGGAATGGCTTACGAGTCATGTCGTTAGATCCGGATTTACCTTGCAATTGAGCTTGCGTGAATCGAAATTATGTTCGATGTTGCGAGACGGATAAGTTGGGAATTTGGCTAGTGAATTCCTACTCGTTAAGAAATTGAATGTAAGACGCGTCGTTAAGACATTCGTGTCAAGGCGATCGTTGCCTTGAGCACCATCGCCTTGATGTAAACTTTCGTGTCGGATAGATTGTGGCCTTTGTGCAATGTCAATTTAAACTTGCGTCGGAAGAATCTAAGCACGGTGCCTTGGAAAGTAACCTAGCAGGCGTAGCCCTGAATGTTGATGCATTTGCAAGTCAATAAAGGAAATCGTATCGAGATAAATTGCATAGCCAGACTTCGGAAATAGTTGGGTGGCGATATCGAACGCAAGGCGTTGCGAAGGATCGTTGCGATCGGACGCGCGACGGCTGGACGCAATGCGTAGAATTGATAGTCCCTATGAAACATACGAAACGAGAAAGGCGATTTTGAATCGCGTCGCGTGCAGTGACTTTGTTGAATGAATCACGTATGTATTGAATATACGTATGCGATGAAATTTCGAGAACGGTTGCTAAGGATAAGTCCGATCGAGAGTACGGAGATGGCAAGCATAGGATTGAAATTTACCTGTCAGCTTTGTTCCAATTTGCTACGACTGGACTTGGTCGAAATACACATATCTTCGGGACGCCTTGAATATAGGTACGAATCCAAATCGAGTTGTATCCAAATTCAAATCGAGCTGCAGGGAGGACTTGGAAATGTTAGGGAAAAGCTTGCAAGATAGTATGAAATCGAACAACATTGGTGGGACGAGATCGTGAAACGATCTATAAAACACTTAGTCGGAGTGTTGGTTTTGGTTCGAGGACGAACCTTGTTTTGAGTGGTATATTCTGTAATGCCCCGCTCCGCACGGTGCATTACGCTGAAGCGTTAACTCAACGAGTCGCATGGACCGAAAGAATGTATCGATGCAAAACAATACGAGAGCTAAGTTGTCCCGAGCAACGCATCGAACTAAGTCGATGCGAAGTGTTGCCTTGTCCCGAAGAATGCATCGAGTGAATCGATGCGAAGCGCCGCGTTGCCCCGAAGGATGAGTGCGTTGAATCGGCTCGAAGATTCTAAGAAATCGAATCGACTAAGGCGCAAGTCCGAATCGTTGAAGTATTGATTTTAGTTGGTTTCGTGTGCAGGTCATACTTTGACGGGAAAATATTAGAGGTCGATCTTTTGCAATATTTAGTAAGGGGTCCGCGAAATCAAATCGTCGCCTTGCGACGGGCTAAGACTTGGGTATGCTAAGGCGAATTGGGCGTATAACTCAACGAAGCACGAAGTGCTCAAATGGCTAAGTCAGGAGAGTGGCCGTGCAACAAAGTTAGGGAATCGAGCCGCATCGGCTCGGCGAAACGACGAAGGCGTATCGACTCAAGGTGGAAGGATTGACTTCTTTTTACTCCTTCATTCGATAAGTCAAATATATCATTGTATGCTAAAGTTAACCTATCGACGCCACGGGCGTGGCCGATCGGAGATAAAATCATAGTGTGAGTCGAACACTAAGTTAGAACAATTGAAATGAAACGTGCATCAATATGCACGAGTCGCTATGGAACATTGGATATCGCTAAGGCGAGCGCCTCGGTGCGCAAGCCGCAACAACATGGGATAACTATAATCGGCAAGTGCCTTAGTGCACGAACCATACCGTGCCTTTGCTGCACGAGTTAGACGGCTAGAACATTGAAAGACAATAGGCGAGCGCCCTAGCGCGCAAGCCCCGAACCTTGAATGCTAAGTTATAGAACATGGAAATATGGTCGGAACGTGCCTACGTGCACGGGATAATAAAAGATGGCTTCGTTGCGAGAGAATACAGTTGCGGTATGAATGTGGCGGAACTGTCGGATATGACATATTGCCTCGAAAGGTGTTCGAGACCTTCGGGTCGTTCGGTTGACGAGCATTGAGTTGAGGCACGATGCCATTGAATCATCGAAACGAAGTGCGAAACGAAAGAGCATAGAAAGCTAAATGGAAGAAATGCGAGACGATAAGTCTGAGTCTCGGACTCAAGACTATGTTTGGTTGTTTGAATTTAACTGTTGAATGATAGGGCGTTGCATGGTCGATTGGAATAGGCTCGAGATTAATGTGATATTAACTCGTGCACGAGTATCCCCCCAAACGGATAAATGCTGGAGGTCCCCGGAACCGATTTGGCCGCGGAGGGATGATAATCTTTGTAGGCGTACATCCTTAAACAAGATGGGAGAAGCCGCAAATGATGGCATGTACCGGGAACGTTTCGGTTGTTTGGGAGAGTGACCCAACCCGTGAAACGCAGGCAGCCCAACCAAATAGTGAGAAAAGAAGGAGAGAAAAGAAAGGAACTCCTTTAGTCCATTCCGACGCGGATACGCCAACGACCCGTATATAGCTAAGGAACGATGGGTTGAAAGTGTAGGCGCGTGTGCGTCCCGCATATAGATCCTACTTAGAGATGCACTATAACATGACAGGGATGGAATGAGGCGTATTCACCTTGCGTCAGTGCAAGGGACGCAAGGGCGAGTGCGTCGACTTGGTAAGCCACGAATCAAACACGAGAATACTTATTACTTGCTTGTACATTCAATTCGATAACATGATGCTATGATAACATGCTTTACGCTTTCGAAGATGCCATGAAATTGACCCTAAGGAGAACATAGCAAGATCATAAGCTAAGTTGCATGATTCAACATAAAGATTAAAATGTCGGTTTGGAAAGATGATCTTTGCTTCAGTACATGCGAGGACGAACGTACTGATCCCCCACCAGCTTCATGCAGGGTGCAGGGAATGGATTGCTCGCGGCGAAGCGTTGCTTGAACGTGTTAAGGCTTGGAATGCCGAAGCGCATTGAAGCGTGCTATCGCATTGACGCTCGGACTACGCAGCTGGATTGACGCGGCCGAGATATAGAAGGCATGATGTATGGAACGGTGAAATCCTTTGTGGGCAAGAGAGAACCTGAGTGTTGTAGCCAATCTGGCATATATTGTTAGGCTATCGAAAGCCATTGTAATCTCAGTTTCAGATATCAATAAAGAGAATTGTTTCGTATACTCTGTTTTCCTTTCGTTGCTAAATCGAATTAAAAGATAACCATTTGAGAACTTGTCATCTTACCTTGCACGAGCGCAACTCCAGGCTCGTGCGGCATCATGCCCCCTGCGAGGACGATGATTCGGGTGATTTCGGGTCGGGGCGTGACACTAACAGCTTCTGCCCAAAAATATTTAGGAAGATTATACTGATTCAGCATGACTCTAGCCATTTTGCTTAGAGTACGATTCTTCCGCTCCACAACACCATTCTGTTGGGGAGTTCTAGGACAAGAAAATTCGTGGTAATATCCACTATCATCACAAAACTTTTTGAAATAAGAATTTTTGAATTCGCCACCATGATCACTTCGGATACGAGTAATCATGAAGCCTTTTTCGTTTTGTACCTTTTTGCAAAATATCTGAAATTCAAAAATTACGTCACTTTTGTTTGATAAGAAATAAACCCAAGTAAATTGAGAGAAATCATCAACAATAACAAAAGCGTAGAGCTTACCGCCAAGACTAGCGACTCTACTAGGACCAAATAAATCCATATGAATTAACTGCAAAGGTCTCGAAGTACTTACAGCGTTGATGGATTTAAAAGTAGACCTATATACTTTGTTCTTTTCGCAGTCAGCACATACCATATCTCTCTTGAATGGAATTTCAGGGAGTCCTCTTACCAACTTCTTTATATTTAGACGTGAGATAGTATCCATGTTTGCATGTCCTAGTCTCATGTGCCATAGCCAGCTTTTATCTTGATTGGCTACTAGACACCTTCCTGCATTATTAGTATTCTCCAAAAAGAAAACATAAATGTTGTCTTCTCTAATCCCTTTATATACGGGATCACCAGATGACATATCATATATGGTACATTTATCTTTCACAAAATTGATACCATAACCATTATCTGCCAAATGACTTATGCTCAATAGGTTATGTTTCAATTCAGTTACTAGACAAACATCCTTTATTATTGGATAAGGAGAAATACCTACAGTACCATTACCTATTATATCACCTCTCAAGTTATTTTCGAAGGAGACGTATCCTTCTTTCTTCATCGATAGCGTAGCGAATAAAGATGCATCACCAGTCATGTGTCGCGAACATCCGCTATCGAGGATCCATTTGCTTCTAGCATGAGAGAGTTGAGGGTCCACCTACAAGACAAGTAGATGAATCCTTTGGTACCCATTTTCTGAAGGGTCCACTCAGATTAGCTTTAGGTCTCCAGACTAAAGTATGGTTGTCAACAAGCTTTCTTGTAAGACAATATTGTGAAATGTGTCCGTGCGTACCACAATATGTGCAAGTCAGTTTAGTGGTAGAAACTGTATTTGCAAGCTTGTTTTGTTTGGAGAACCTATAAGTGAAAACATGATGATGTTCGTGTTTCTTCTGTACTTTCTTGTGTTTAGTCCTTTTAGGTGTATGCTTAGCATTAGGACTAATCTTAGGCTGTGTCACAGGTATTGCCTGTTTGCCTAACTTGATTTCTAACTTTTTAGAAATCGTAATAGACTCTTCGTATCTAGCAGTCATATCTAGGAGTCTTTGTTCAGTTACTAAGTGCATCTTCTTCTCTATGTCATAAAGCTTTTGTACTTTGACATAGTCCCTTTCTTTCTTTTCAATATTGAGGATAGCCTCATGATAGTCTACCTTGAGTTTGTCTATCTCTTCCGTGTTACCGGTAGTAGATGTCTCTTTAATATCTTCAATCAGATTGGACAGTCTAGCTATCTCGGTTGTGTGTGCCTTAATCTCTTTTCGAGATTGCTTATACTTGTCGAGCACAGTTTTGTGATCTTCAAGTAGTTCGCTAAAGGCATTCTCTAATTCATCGAAAGTGAAATCATCAAACAAAGGGTTAGATGATACCTTATCAAATGCCATGAGACAAATATTTGCATTGCCGCAGGGTCTGTCTTCTTCTTCTGTATCACTGGCATCGCTTTCGTGCCAGATGCTTGTGTTGGCATACTTTCGACCAGATGTTGCTTTTCTGCTTGATCTTGATCTATTGTAGGGACTGCTTTTCTTGGTGGTTGGACAGTCCTTCTTCATATGCCCTGATTTCTTGCATCCAAAGCATATAGTTTCATCTTCGTTGCTTTCTTGGACATCTTTCTTCTTTCTGCTTGTGAACTTTAGATATTTCTTGAAGTTCTTCACAAGTAGGGCTCGTTCATCACCACTTGACGATTCTTCATCGGAATCGTTGTATGTTGATTTTCTTGCTTGAGCTTTGAAGGCAATAGATTTCTCATTTGGTGTTGCTTCTTCAAAATCTTGCAAGTCAAGTTCATGGGTCATGAGTTTGCCCATCAGCGTTTCCAGAGTTATAGTGGTGAGATCGTTTCCTTCAATGATTGCTGTGGCTTTTGGATTCCAGTTCTTTGTTAGAGTCCGCAGCACTTTTTTGATCTTCTCGTGATTGCTGTAAGCCTTACCAAGAGATTGTAAAGGATTAGTTATATCAAGAAAACGAGTAAACATCTGTGTAACTGACTCACCGGGTTTCATCTTAAAAGATTCATACTCCTGTGTCAGTCTACTAATTTTGGATTCCTTCACTTGGGAAGTCCCTTCATGGGTTACCTCAAGGAGTTTCCAAATTTCGTGAGACGTCTTACAGGTTGAAACTCTGTTGAACTCGGTTTTGTCAATTGCACAGAATAGTGCATTGATGGCACGAACATCTAGGCTAGCTTTAGCCTTTTCAGCTTCAGTGTACTTATCATGGGTCTTTTCCACCAGCTGGCCTTCAACCACTGTTGGTGCTGGTTTCTTATAACCATCAATGATTATTGACCAAAGATCAAAGTCGGGAGACTTTAGAAAGAAAGTCATTCGTGTTTTCCAGTAGGTATAATTTGTTCCATCAAATAGGGGAGGTCTATTTGTGGATTGTCCTTCACCGTTGAATATAGATTTCACGGCTGCCATATATATATACTCTCTAAGGTATGTTATATAAGAATATAACCAGCTCTGATACCAATTGTAGAACCGTTGAATTTGATTTCATGTATCCTGAAATGATTAGCAATATTTTCTATATTTTGTGTATTGACTTAGTGTATGTTGATTATCAAAATCGGGTGTGACCATGGAATGGGCCAACAATATTTTGATATTTTATGCCTACAAGAAATTTGTCATCCCAAACCAAAATTGCATCGTTACCCCAACATTACATAAACTCGTAAAGTAAAGAAATAAACTTTTGATGGGAACGGACCTTACCTCCTACTCATATCAAATATTCGACCCCTTCCTCTACGTCCTTCTTCTCCTCGTAGTACCCCTCTTCTAGTACCCCTCTTCAGTTTCGGCCTAACTCACTTCACCTTGATTCGAGAACGAGGAAGATGCAATCGACGGACAGGACCATGAAATGTTCATCCACTGCAACGGAGGGTCTAGGTATGTCACGCCCCAGAACCAGAATACTGGAGAGCGGAGGAATGACTCAGCCAGCTACGTATTACGGGTAGATGAATACTGTATAATACGATCAATGCTGTCTAACCAGACGAGGGGGTGAATGCTACATGAAAGTCTTACTATGGTCACTTCACATCTATTGTCTCAATCATTCAAAACAAGAAACAGAAATAGAGAACATGTAAGATAAAGCAGTAAGGCGTCCCAAACGTTTAGTCAAAATGTTCTTGAGATCTGGCTTTACAAAACATAGCCAGATGGTAGAGTAACATGTACACAATTGTTATCAGCTGCAGTCTGACTTAGTTACAATTATGCAAAAGTAAGTACAAGACAATCCGACTAACATGTCGGTGCCAAACGGCTAAGTATAAAGTAAATAACAAAACGAGCGGTGAAGTAAGGAACCCACTCGAGTCCTCCTGCGATCATCCCTCTAGTGTTGACCATCTTGGAGGTAGAAGTAAGCTGGATCCTCGGGGACTGGCTCTAAATCTGGCCATGCAAAACCAGAGAGGTTAGACCTCTAATAGCAAGTACCACAAGAAAGCACGATATGAAGGACTAAACCAGTAAGTAAGAGAATATAATAATAGATCTCTGCTTTCCACTAGAATTCACCTAACATCACGACACTTCGAACCAACCTCCCAACCAAACAAGGACAGAAGTTAGCCCGTCATGTCCTGACATTCTGATCATCTCAGTTAGGCAATATGGTAGGTACAGTGCACAAACAAATCAATTTAAACGGCCAATCAACTACTACGGCTTGCTATTGTGAGTCCCAAGTTATCCTGAAATTATGCAAATAGGGATTCCTCAGTTCTTACTATGTACAAGCAAGGCTAGTCTATCCAATCAATCAATTGCGCCAATCATGTAATTAGACGAGTCCCAGCGGGACGCCCGCCGTTAATATAGCATGTACAATAATATAAGCAGATACTGTTTCCTGCCCGTGTGACAGATTTACAGTATCTGTGGGAACCAACCGGCTTGTCGGGCACTTAATAGTCCCAAGAGGGATGCCATGTAGGAACTCGGGAATCCATTCTCTCCATGCCATCATTATTTTATTTAACTTAATAGTCTCTACGTTGAGTGAAGTTCCATGCCGTGGATCATGGTCATTCAAATGAGTACTTTCGTACGGGGTACGATATGCGCAACTCTACAACGATACCCGTGCGGCTAGGTTGTAGGTTTTACATAGCGTGATGCAACAATCAAATCTGACCACGGAGTAATCATGTCTTGACCATAAAGTACACATGATATTTTTGTAAGATAGATAAATAACTAAATAAATAAATAAATAATTTGAAGCCTGCATGTGCCTGTATGCCAATATTCGGGATTGGCTAATCGAGTACAATAGTTCATTACATGAACGTGTCTCATTCATTTCATTCAATAAGACGACTAGCCAGTCTCTTAGTTCCAACTAGGAACGCATGATCAATTTTAGTCAAGATAACCATTATCATCAATGGTGACAAGGCATGAAAGTCAAATAGTATTCAGTGGAGTCGAGTCTACGACTCTTAGGGTTAAGTTCCAGTCAATCTGGGTATCTATGACTCAATTCACGACACATGGTACATCTCACGTGACAATCTATATTTAACAGAAATATTAGCATATCATGACTATATCAAGTTTATGCAAAAAGGCGTAAGGATATAAAATGGACGTTAAACATCTAATAAGATATCAATATACAGGGTTATAGAAGATCCAGGGTAAGCAGGCTATGCTCATGTCAGCCTACGCTCAAGTCAACGTACGCTCAGGTCAAGCTACGCTCAGGTCATCATACGCTCAGGTCAAGCTACGCTCAGGTCATCATACGCTTAGGTCAGCGTACGCTCAGGTCAAGCTACGCTCAGGTCAGCGTACGCTCAGGTCAAGCTACGCTCAAGTCATGTTACGCTCAAGTCAGCGTACGCTCAGGTCAAGCTAGCGTATGTACTCCATACGACTCCTTACCATCCAGGCCAGCGTACGCAAGTCATACGCTTCCAAAAGGCAGCGTATGAACTCCATACGACTCCTTACCATCCAAGCCAGCGTACGCAAGTCATACGCTTCCAAAAGGCAGCGTATGAACTCCATACGACTCCTTACCATCTAAGCCAGCGTATGGGTCAGCCTACGCTCAAGTCAGGCTAGCGTATGGACTCGCCTACGCTCAAGTCATACGCTCACAAAAGGCAGCATATGCACTCTATACGACTCCTCGTCACCCAAGTCAGCGTATGCAAGACATACGCTTCCAAAAAGTAGCGTATGCACTCCATACGACTCCTCATCAAGGTAGCGTATGAGATCCATACGCTTCGAAAAGGCAGCGTATGGGGACTGCGCTGCACTAAAGAGCGCGCGCAACTCAGTGGCACAAGCTAAAAAGCTCGCGCACTGCTCATTGTCTTCTCCAAAACAGCAAGAACTCCATGGTTGAACCCAAAGCTTCAAAAGTCCATAACTTGGTCAAAATAAGTCTGAATCCAACTTTGCAAAGGTCAAAATTTGGTAGAATAAAATTCTCTACAACATGGAACCATCAAAACTTGAAAACAAAGATGTTTGATAGATCAAACCACCAAAAATCTGAAAATAACTAATTTCTAGATCTACTAAAAATAAAACTTCAAAACGAAAAATGCCAAGTTCTAAACTCTCTTAGAATCACAAGGGAAAGAGAATGGAACCATAAAAATGGGTCCTCATGAAGAAGCAAGATGTACTTGCCTACGGTTTGGTAGGTGGATGGAGTGATGAGGAAGAAGAAGAAGAGTAATGGTGAAGGAAAAATAATGAAGAGAGAGAAAGGGGGGTTGGCTTTAAATGAAAAGGTGGTGGTAGGTGGGGGTGTTAGGTTTGGTTCATGATGAACCAACTAACTAAACCAAACCAAGCCGAACCCAAGTCTAGCTAAAGCAGAGAAATAAAAGCAAAAAGTAAAATACAGATAATTAATTAACATGAATTTAAAGAAATTTAAATACAGGATAATATATGATAAATATTAAATAAATACATTTAAGCAGTACATGTATTAAAAATACGTATACTGGAAACAGGGGGTGACATCTCTACCCTCCTTAGAAAAATTTCGTCCTCGAAATTTCAAATCCAAGCAGGATAGGAATATCAAGGCCAAACTAGTACAAGCAATTTAAGCAAGCAATCATTTTACAATGTCCATAGCAAGTAACATATCTATATTTAACAATCTACGATATCAAGTAATTCTATCTATGGGGTGACAAACATGAAAAGCTAAATACGATCAAGGTATACAGAAAAAGATATACCTTGTGAGTCAAACAAGTGCGGATATCGTGATCGGATATCATCCTCACGTTCCCACGTTGACTCTCCTAAAGAGTGATGACCCCAAGCAACCCGGACAAGGTTAATTGTTCGATTCTTGAGTATCTTCTCTCTTCGGTCCAAGATGGACACAGGCTGCTCCTCGTAAGACAAGTTGGTACCAACAACCAATTCAGAATAATCGAGGATATGGCTTGGGTCCGATACATACCTTCGTAACTGAGATACATGAAACACGTCATGCACCTCTCGTAACGAAGGTGGAAGGGACAAACGATAAGCAACATCGCCTACCCTATCAAGAATAACGAATGGCCCTACGTATCACGGACTCAACTTCCCGCGAACGCCAAATCTAATGACCCCACGGGTAGGTGAGATCCGTAAGAATACGTGGTCCCCAACGGAAAACTCTAGCGGCCTACGATGCTGGTCCGCCCAATGACGATGTCGATCCTGCGCAACTCGAAGTCGCTCTCTAATTCCTTTAACCACTTCAACTGTCTGGACAATCATTTCTGGGCCTAGCATCTTCCTCTCCCCGATATCATCCCATGCTAGTGGCGACCTACACTTCTTACCATATAGTGCTTCAAATGGCGCCATCTGGATACTGGCTTGATAACTGTTATTGTATGAAAATTCGACTAAGTGTAAGTGGCCTTCCCAAGATCCTCCAAAATCTAGGGTGCAAGCTCGCAACATATCTTCTAAAGTCTGAATTGTCCTTTCCGATTGGCCGTCCATCTGTGGATGGTAAGCTGTGCTAAATCTTAACTTGGTACCCAGACTACGATGTAAGCTCTTCCAGAAATGTGACGTGAAACAGGTATCTCTGTCTGACACAATACTGACAGGGACTCCATGCTGCCTGACTATCTACTGCATGTACAACTCCGCCAACCTTTCTGTAGATTGTCCTACTCTGAAAGGAAGAAAGTGTGCTACCTTTGTAAGCCGGTCCAGTATCACCCAAATAGCATCTTTACCACTTGGTGATCTCGGTAAACCGGTCACAAAGTTCATTGTAATATGCTCCCACTTCCATTCCGGGATAGGAAGCGGTTGTAATAATCCAGCTGGCCTCTGTTGTTCTGCCTTTACTTGCTGACATATCAAGCAACGGGAAACAAACCTAGCTATCTCCCTCTTCATCCCGTTCCACCAGAAGTGCTGCTTGATATCTTGGTACATCTTGGTTCCTCCAGGATGTATAGAATACTGAGAACTGTGAGCTTCTGTCATAACTTCCTGTCTAATATCTCCACTAGGTACACATAGACGTGATCCAAACCTAAGCGTACCATCTTCATGAATTTGTATCTCCTTTCTAAGTCCTGACTCACATTCTGCCCTAAGCTTCTGAATCCTTGGGTCCTGTGCCTGGGCTGCCTTGATCCTGCCTACCAAGTCGGATTGAACTTGTAGACTCGCCAGAATTCCTATATCGTTAGGAAGTATAACTTCGATGCCCATCTCCTGAAGGTCTTCTAAGATGTGCTTCTGCGTGGTCAACATAAATGCGTCGCCTCTTCTGCTAAGAGCGTCTGCTACCACATTAGCCTTGCCTGGATGATACTGAAGCTCCACGTCATAATCCTTGATCAGCTCTAACCATCTTCTCTGCCTCATGTTCAGCTCCTTCTGAGTAAAGATGTACTTCAGACTTTTGTGGTCTGTGTACATGTCCACTCGGTCACCATATAAATAATGCCTCCATAGCTTCAAAGCGAATACTACTGCCGCCAACTCCAAATCATGAGTTGGATAATTCTTCTCGTGGTCTCGAAGTTGCCTAGATGCATACGCTATCACCTTTCCATGTTGCATAAGGACACATCCAAGTCCTTTACCTGACGCATCACAATATACCGTAAAACCTCCGGGCCCAACTGGTAATGTAAGGATAGGCGCTGATATCAACTTCTGCTTCAAATTTTCAAATGATGCCTGGCATTCTGCCGACCAGACGAATGGTACATCCTTTCGTGTCAAGCGGGTCATGGGTGCTGAAAGCCTCGCAAAGTCTGATACAAACCTTCTGTAATATCCTGCCAATCCCAAGAAACTCCGTACATCAGCTACGGTCTTGGGTACTGGCCAACTCTCTACTGCTTCTACCTTCTTGGGATCCACGGCTACTCCAGCTCCTGATATGATGTGACCCAGAAATGAAATATGATCCGTCCAGAACTCACACTTGCTGAGCTTGGCATACAACTGGTTCTCTTTCAAAACCTGCAACACTTTCCTGAGGTGGTCTTCATGCTCCTCTTCACTAGCAGAGTATACGAGTATGTCGTCAAGAAACACAACGACAAACTGATCTAAGTATGACATAAAGATGCGATTCATCAAATCCATGAATATTGCTGGAGCATTGGTCAAACCAAACGGCATTACTAAGAATTCATAATGTCCATACTTTGACCTGAATGCTGTCTTGGGAATATCTTCCTTTCGAACCCTCATCTGATGGTACCCTGAACGAAGATCTATCTTGGAGAAAACTCTAGCTCTGTTCAACTGATCAAACAAGTCGTCGATCCTTGATAGTGGGTACTTGTTCTTTACTGTCGTCGCGTTAAGCTTCCTGTAATCGATGCATAATCTGGATGATCCATCCTTCTTCCCTACAAGTACCACTGGTGCTGTCCATGGTGATATGCTAGCTTGGATAAACTTCTTCTCCTCCAATTCCTATATGTGCTGATACACCTTGGCCTGCTCCGAATCCGCCATTCTGTAAACCCATCTGATATGGGTTTAGTTCCAGGTGCCAATTCTATGCTGAACTCAATATCTCTAACCGGTGGTAGACCTGGAAGTTCTTCGGAAAACACGTCTAAAAATTCTTCAACTACCTTCGGAACTTGAACTTCTTCCATTGCTGTTACTACTCCCTGCTCTTGCTGAGTTGCCTCTGACCTGACTAAGGTGAACCTCTTCATGCCTGAAATATCAAAAGATACACTCCCACTACGACAATCTATTGTCGCATGACTGTCTTTCAGCCAGTCCATGCCTAAGATAACGTCGAAATTTCCAACAGGAAATTCTATCAACCGGGCGGGTAAGGAATGCCCGCAAACTACAATACTACACGCTAGAATAACTCTACTAACTCCTACGAGCCCATTGCCAGTGAGTATATTCAATCTCCCTGGCAATGCCTCGAACTTCATTCTAGCCGTATCGCAAATTGTGCAGATATAAATGAGTGTGATGCTCCCGAATCAAACAATGCTACTGTGGGATATGAGGCGACGAGAATGTTACCTGCCACAACATCTTCCGATGCTAATGCCTCCTCCAAGGACAGTATGAATGCCTGCCCTCGACCTCCTTGCTGGTTCCCATGTTGTGGCCTAGCCTGGTGCTGCTGCTGGCCCCTTCCTTGATGATGCTGGGGTGGTCTATGCTGGTGTTGCTGTATCGGCGGTCCCTGCTGTCGATACATCTGAGCCTGCGGACGCTGTGCCAACGGCCTTACTGCCACTGCTGGTCCTCGATACTGCCCTGCCCCTGGTGCTGGCAGAGCAGGAAACTGCTGCCCTGGTCCTCCTGACCTCGAATTTATGGGACATGTGGTAACCCGATGGTCTGGATTTCCACATATCAGACACAGTCCATTCAATGTCCGACACACATCTCTAGTGTGCCCCATCTTCCCACAATAAGTGCATCCCGCCGGGGGTTGCTGGTTCTTTCTCTGTTGCTGTTGCTGCTGCCTGGGTGGTGGTGCTGGTTCTTGTATCGTCACATCGTGGATACGAATGCCAGTGGATGGTGCTGTTGTTCGGGGCGCTGCTCCCCCTCCTCCTTCAATCTGACTGTGAGATCTCTTCTGACCTCCAGTCCTTACTGTGGTCCTCTGAATGGTGATCTCATGCCTCCGGGTTGTCGTCAATATCTCATCAAAAGTCTGGTAATTGTGCCCTTCTATCAATTGCAAGAGTTCAAGATGAAACCCTTGCTGGAATCTCATCGCCCTCTGGCGTTCCGTCGCTACCATCTCTGGGGCAAACCTACTCAATCTGCAGAACTTCGCTGCATAAGCATCTACCGTCTTGCCGGCCTGCTTGAGGTTGATAAACTTCTGTTGTAGCTCAAACTGCGCCACAACTCCATAGTACTTCGTCTTGAATCTTGCTGTGAAATCGTCCCAAGCAACGGGACGTCTGATACCTACTTCCTCCGATTCCCACCAATCACGTGCGAGATCCTGAAGTAACAACTTCACCTGATCCACACGTTCTTCTGCCGGCACCTTAGCTGCTGTCAGGATAGCCTCAATATCCTTAAGCCATGCATCTGCTGAGATGGCATCCTCCGTTCCTTCAAAACGACGGGGGTTGTACTTGCAAAATCTGGTAGATGCTCCTGAATCTGGCCTTGCCCCTCTTTCTAAAGCTGTCTGCAACCCTTGGTTGAGTAGTACGTTCTGCTCTTGTAACTGAGCGTGCATGTGCTGTTGTGCTAACATCTGGTGTTGTTGAGTAGCCATCATTCCTCTCATGATCTCCAGAAGGGCTGGTGTGTCCACTTCCACAGGGGTAGGTGGAACTGTTGGTGGGGATGGAACATCTGGATACAGCGATCCAGCTGCTGCTTCCACTATTACTTCTTCCTGGGTAGTCTTCTGAGTTAGTACCGGCCCTTGTTGCTGACCATCCTGGTCAGGTTGTCCATGTTGCTGTCCATGTTGTTGCTGTCCAGCTCTGACAGGTGCGGACGAAGTGTCCCTAAGAAAAGGGACAAGAGAACAATCAAACGACCGGACATGAAGGATCAATGAAGTCAAAGGATGCTGGAATGTCAAGCTAGAGTTGAGAGTAACGAATCATGAGATCAAGGGAAAACATGTGTGATTGAGATATCCTATTAAACACCCCACAAGTCTGAAATCAGACCTGCGTGGGCCACCACTAAAATCTTGTCACGCCCCAGAACCAGAATACTGGAGAGCGGGGGAATGACTCAGCCAGCTACGTATTACGGGTAGATGAATACCGTATAATACGATCAATGCTGTCTAACCAGACGAGGGGGTGAATGCTACATGAAAGTCTTACTATGGTCACTTCACATCTATTGTCTCAATCATTCAAAACAAGAAACAGAAATAGAGAACATGTAAGATAAAGCAGTAAGGCGTCCCAAACGCTTAGTCAAAATGTTCTTGAGATCTGGCTTTACAAAACATAGCCAGATGGTATAGTAACATGTACACAATTGTTATCAGCTGCAGTCTGACTTAGTTACAATTATGCAAAAGTAAGTACAAGACAATCCGACTAACATGTCGGTGCCAAACGGCTAAGTATAAAGTAAATAACAAAACGAGCGGTGAAGTAAGGAACCCACTCGAGTCCTCCTGCGATCATCCCTCTAGTGTTGACCACCTTGGAGGTAGAAGTAAGCTGGATCCTCGGGGACTGGCTCTAAATCTGGCCATACAAAACCAGAGAGGTTAGACCTCTAATAGCAAGTACCACAAGGAAGCACGATATGAAGGACTAAACCAGTAAGTAAGAGAATATAATAATAGATCTCTGCTTTCCACTAGGATTCACCTAACATTACGACACTTCGAACCAACCTCCCAACCAAACAAGGACATAAGTTAGCCCGTCATGTCCTGACATTCTGATCATCTCAGTTAGGCAACAGGGTAGGTACAGTGCACAAACAAATCAATTTAAACGGCCAATCAACTACTACGGGTTGCTATTGTGAGTCCCAAGTTATCCTGGAATTATGCAAATAGGGATTCCTCAGTTCTTACTATGTGTGTCACACCCCAGAACCAAAATACTGGAGAGCGGGGGCAGACATAGCCAGCTACGTATAATGAAATGGGATCCACTCCACTATACGGTCACGGCTGTCTAGATATATGAGGGTTTATCTACAAGCCATCAGTCTCTTAAGGTCAATAACAAGCCTAGTGTCTCAATCATAAGCAAGTAAATAGAGTTACAAGATGTAAGATCACCAAATATACAATAGTAAGGCGTCCCAAACATTACATATCCAGCTGATCATGAAGCTAGTCGTTACAAAATGTGAGGACTAGCAAGAGTTTAGTCATACATGATCAACCCTAGGTTGCCAATCATGTTACAGCCCGTAGGCAGACAGTAAGTAAAATGTACACGAGCTAACACTTGCTCGGTGGCTAAACGCCTCAAAAGAATAATTTTACAATAAAGTGGGAGAGCCAAAAATAATCCACTCGTTGCCAGGATTCCGTCTAGTGGTCACCATGTGGCTGGAGATTCGGTAGATCCTCCGGAGCTGCTCTGGTATCTGGCCATACAAAACCAGCTGGGTCAGATCCCAGAAAGAGCAAGTGCCACAAAGGAAGCTTCACTTAGGAACTAAAACCAGCAATCAGCACAAGAGTAATAATATATAAAAGACAGTAATTAAAGAAAACAGAACAGGTGATATACGATGAGATAACCATGGGACTATTCAGATAACCAGGTTACAACCCGTAAACCAAACAAGGACCGGGGTTGTAACCCTTCGTCTGAACCGAACTTGGTTTCTCCCACCATTTATCGGCAAGATAAAATAAGAAATCAGGACATGTAACAATCTTGTACAGGATCAAGACAAGAATAGACTGGTAAACTTCATCCAACATTCACGGCCAAGCAATAAGTACGGCTTGATACTTTAACTAACTAGGGTTATCACAGACCTAGTTACTAGAAAAATGCAGTGAGATTATTCCACAGCCACAAGCCCTGCAGACCATCCAGGCTATCCAGACGCAATTTAGAGTTGAATTCAAGTGGGTACATTGTCCAGGAAACGCATGTACCCTTAGGTGACTTAGAGGGTGCAACACATGACAGTGTGCTGGAAATGTGCCCTACTCGACGGCAGGCTACAGATCCCAAGTGGGGCGCCCAGATAACGGGATTGCCTGTAGCTGAGAAATCTCTTCATGACTACTGGATTATTCTAGTGATTAGCCTTAGTCGAATTCAGTGGGTGCCCCTGACCGTGGTACTCAGGGGTCCCCATCCTAGACATGATGCAAGACAAAACGGGTTTATTTGTACAAGCACAATCGTCCACGGTGTCCAAATTATTCAATCTTGTCAAGTCGTGTTAGCCGTCGTAACAGCATTTCAAGAAATATCATGCCAGGTTTATCATGTCAAGAGTGCGCCACATCGGGCCACTATCAAGAATTATCATGCCAAGTTATCATGTCAAATTTGTCAGGTCAAGTTATCATGTCAGGAGTGCACCACAGCGGGTCACTATCAAGTCATGTCATTTATCAAGGAGGAGAGAAACTTGCATAATTAAATAATGATATATTAATAATATATATATATATTCTTGAAGCCAAGGAGAAACTCTACAACTTTTATGTTGGGAGTGGAAAGAAATTCTGGCCACAATTCACGCAAATAAGACATTTAAACAATCAAAGTGGGACCCATGTGGTCCAAAAGTGGGAGAACAAACAAGCGGTCAAAGAGAGTGGGAGGCCACCCATGCGGCCAATATAACAAAGAGGGCATAAAATCAAGTAAGACAAAAGATAGTGGGACCCGCAATAATTGCAAGCTCCCACTTCAGCAAGCAAGTCAACTAAAAGAAGTTATGTGGGACCCCCACATTAATGCAATAAGAAAAGGTTCACGTGAACCAATTAAATATTGGTTCATGTGGCCAAGCAATTATTCATATAATATAATAAGCCATGCTAGTACATATGGCCATACGACCAAAGAATTGGTGGGAGGCCATGCGGCTCCAAAATAAATGCAAGCCAGCAACTGTGGTTGCATGCGGCCAGGATTTTACATAAGCCATGCGGCTCACTAAAATTTCCATGCGGCCAAAATAATTTCCGAGCAAGAACACATGTGCTAATGCATCCAAAAATGCATATGCGGCTGACTCTCCAAAGAAATACATTTAGGAAAATTGCACTAAAATGCATGCCAAAGGCAGTAAATGCATTAGGAAAAAGTCAATTAAAGCACATAAACCTTATGCGGCTAGCCTTTCCAAGGGAAGGCCTTAAATACATATATATTAAATGTCAAGGACCTAAATGCAAAAAGACAATTAAAGCACATAAACCTTATGCAGCTAGCCTTTCCAAGGGAAGGCCTTAAATACATATATATTAAATGTCAAGGACCTAAATGCAAAAAGAAGCATAAAAATGCACTAAGGAAAAATGCTTACGTAAGCATGCATCTAACCATTACCAATTGCTTAAAGTATTAATATCTAAGCCTAAAGCTTGAAACTTAATATTTAAAGCATGGAACCTTGCATGTAAAGTGCATTCTCTGTAAGCAAAAGTTTGCATGCGGCCCAGAGTATTAGCCATGCGGCTCCAAGGAAGCATTGAGATGCTTTTCCAAGGAAGCATTCAATGCTTGCTAAAGGAAAAGCATGCAACATGCTTTCAAATCCCATGCGGCTACAATTGTTTGTGGCCATGCGGCTACTAACATTATTACATTATAATAGAAGCCATGCGGCCAGCTACGTAAAATTCTCATGCGGCTAAAACATTAATAATTTATGCGGCTCTCCACTATATTATATGCATGAAATGCAAGCTGTACGTGGCAAATAATTATTAGGCCTTGCCCAAATTACTATGCTTGCTATTAAGTGACTTCATGTCAGAAAATAATTAATGCTGCCATGCCCATGCGGCTAGGCAAGACTCCTGCGGCCAAAACAAATGCAAGCCAGCAACAATTTGTTGCCAACTGAGGAGAGGTTCATGGAAAATACCATGGCTTCTCCACACCACCCAATTTCCCACAGGAGTCCAAATTTGGACTTCCATAGGTCAAAATGGGGTAGAACGAAATTCTCTACAACATGGAACCATCAACTAGCAAAAATATACAAGTGTGATGGGTCAAAAGTCCTGGAAACCAAAAAAAATACCACAAGGCTAGATCTACAAAATTTAACCATGGGAATGAAAAATGACAAGTACTAAAGTGGGTTAGAAACTCATGAGAAAAACAATGGAACAATAAAAATGGGGTTCCTCCATGAAGCAAGATGCACTTGCCTAAGCTCTCCACTCTCTCCTGGTAGGTGAAGAGTAAAGATGGAGAAGAAGAAATGAGTAATGAGCAATAATGGAAGAGAGAGAGTGGGATAGATATTTATGGTGGGAGTGGTGGTAGGTGGGAGTGGTTCTCCACAAAAACCAAACCAAGCCAAACCCACTAAACCGAACCAAACCAAGCCAATGCAATCCCATGATGAACCATGCTAATGCAACATGCAAAAATAGAAAAAAAAAAATCTAGGCTAACTAATTATGGCAAACCAGAAATATGCGCCCAAAATACGTACACGTATTTCCAATACGTAATACGAACTACGGGCATTACAATGTGCAAGCAAGGCTAGTCTATCCAATCAATCAATTGCGCCAATCATGTAATTAGACGAGTCCCAGCGGGACGCCCGCCGTTAATATAGCATGTACAATAATATAAGCAGATACTGTTTTCTGTCCGTGTGACAGATTTACAGTATCTGTGGGAACCAGCCGGCCTGTCGGGCACTTAATAATCCCAAGAGGGCTGCCATGTAGGAACTCGGGAATCCATTCTCTCCATGCCATCATTATTTTATTTAACTTAATAGTCTCTACGTTGAGTGAAGTTCTATGCCGTGGATCATGGTCATTCAAATGAGTACTTTCGTACGGGGTACGATATGCGCAACTCTACAACGATACCCGTGCGACTAGGTTGTAGGTTTTACATAGCGTGATGCAACAATCAAATCTGACCACGGAGTAATCATGCCTTGACCATAAAGTACACATGCTGTTTTTGTAAGATAGATAAATAACTAAATAAATAAATAATTTGAAGCCTGCATGTGCCTGTATGCCAATATTCGGGATTGGCTAATCGAGTACAATAGTTCATTACATGAACGTGTCTCATTCATTTTATTCAATAAGACGACTAGCCAGTCTCTTAGTTCCAACTAGGAACGCATGATCAATTTTAGTCAAGATAACCATTATCATCAATGGTGACAAGGCATGAAAGTCAAATAGTATTCAGTGGAGTCGAGTCTACGACTCTTAGGGTTAAGTTCCAGTCAATCTGGGTATCTATGACTTAATTCACGACACATGGTACATCTCACGTGACAATCTATATTTAACAGAAATATTAGCATATCATGACTATATCAAGTTTATGCAAAAAGGCGTAAGGATATAAAATGGACGTTAAACATCTAATAAGATATCAATATACAGGGCTATAGAAGATCCAGGGTAAGCAGGCTACGCTCATGTCAGCCTACGCTCAAGTCAACGTACGCTCAGGTCAAGCTACGCTCAGGTCATCATACGCTCAGGTCAAGCTACGCTCAGGTCTTCATACGCTTAGGTCAGCGTACGCTCAGGTCAAGCTACGCTCAGGTCAGCGTACGCTCAAGTCATGTTATGCTCAAGTCAGCGTACGCTCAGGTCAAGCTAGCGTATGTACTCCATACGACTCCTTACCATCCAGGCCAGCGTACGCAAGTCATACGCTTCCAAAAGGCAGCGTATGAACTCCATACGACTCCTTACCATCCAAGCCAGCGTACGCAAGTCATACGCTTCCAAAAGGCAGCGTATGAACTCCATACGACTCCTTACCATCTAAGCCAGCGTATGGGTCAGCCTACGCTCAAGTCAGGCTAGCGTATGGACTCGCCTACGCTCAAGTCATACGCTCACAAAAGGCAGCGTATGCACTCCATACGACTCTTCGTCACCCAAGTCAGCGTATGCAAGACATATGCTTCCAAAAAGCAGCGTATGCACTCCATACGACTCCTCATCAAGGTAGCGTATGAGATCCATACGCTTCCAAAAGGCAGCGTATGGGGACTGCGCTGCACTAAAGAGCGCACGCAACTCAGTGGCACAAGCTAAAAAGCTTGCGCACTGCTCACTGTCTTCTCCAAAACAGCAAGAACTCCATGGTTGAACCCAAAGCTTCAAAAGTCCATAACTTGGTCAAAATAAGTCCGAATCCAACTTTGCAAAGGTCAAAATTGGGTAGAATAAAATTCTCTACAACATGGAATCATCAAAACTTGAAAACAAAGAAGTTTGATAGATCAAACTACCAAAAATCTAAAAATAACCAATTTCTAGATCTACTAAAAATAAAACTTCAAAACAAAAAATGCCAAGTTCTAAACTCTCTTAGAATCACAAGAGAAAGAGAATAGAACCATAAAAATGGGTCCTCATTAAGAAGCAAGATGTACTTGTCTACGGTTTGGTAGGTGGAGGGAGTGATGAGGAAGAAGAAGAAGAAGAGTAATGGTGAAGGAAAAATAATGAAGAGAGAGAAAGGGGGGGTTGGCTTTAAATGAAAAGGTGGTGGTAGGTGGGGGTGTTAGATTTGGTTCATGATGAACCAACTAACTAAACCAAACCAAGCCGAACCCAAGTCTAGCTAAAGCAGAGAAATAAAAGCAGAAAGTAAAATACAGATAATTAATTAACATAAATTTAAAGGAATTTAAATACAGGGTAATACATGATAAATATTAAATAAATACATTTAAGCAGTACATGTATTAAAAATACGTATACTGGGAACAGGGGGTGACAAGGTACTCGGCCCGGTGGAGTGGTGGCGATCGACGGGGGTCGTCGGGACGGCACCGACGTCAGATGAGGAGAGGGAGGACGGCTCCTGCGAGGGGGAGAGGAGGGAGAGGAGTTCGGGGTGACATTTTCAATCGACATCGAGGAAGAGAGGAGAGGAGGAGTGCAAATAAAACTAGATCTCTAGGGCACGGGCGGGCTCGTGGGAGGGAAATAAATATTTGGGAATCCTTTAGGGCTTGGGGAGGGAAACGAATGCTAGGGAATGTGTTTCCTTCTATACACTTATTTATCAATGGTTCAGATTGAATCGTTCACATCAAACGGCTAAGACAAATATAAAAATTAAAATATAAAATAAAGAATAAATGGGATGGGCCAAAAATTTGGGCGGTCAATTGTTTTTCTTCCCCGCCAAGTTTTATTTGGACGACCCAAAAGTTTATTTGGGACGAAAATAATTCGTAGTCTTAAAAAAGATACATTATTATGATACATTTAGAAGTCAGTCCTAAATAATGTTATTTTTTGTTACAAAATGAATAAGCGTCCTAAATATTAAGTTTTTAGGACTTTTTAGATTAGCGTATCTAATAGTGACGTCCCAAAAGCTCTCTTTTTTTGTAGTGTTCCTACAAAATATTATGTGCCAGAGTCTAGTAGAATGACTCAATTACTTGGGTGGTACCCCAACTAAGGCCCTAATAACAATAAAGTACTCTATCTATTATTTCTTACACTAAAGTAACATACGTTTTAATTACTGAGTATTACAGTCCCTGTGCTAACTTTCCGTCCCAGTCTTAACAGAAATCAGACGTGGCAAGATAGGTCTTCAAACTAAGTGTACACGTGTACAATCCACGTGTACAACCAAAAGTCAATAACCATATTTGACCAGAGAGACCTGTCTTTCTTTCTCTCTCTCTTCCAAGATCGAGACCAGGCCGACGAGGAGACGAGGCTTGTAGCACCCAGATTCTAAAATGAGGATAATTTTGAAATTTTGTAATTATAATTATGTAATAATGATATTTAAACCATATTATGATTTTTGGTGATTTTTAGTTAATTTATAACTATTTAAAATTACGACTTGTGATTTTGATGTTTTGCTAGTGCAACCTTAGAGATTACTTAACCTAGAGACTAACCATGATCATATGAGCCTAGTCATAGGTTTAGAACATCAAGTTAGGGCTTTTTAGCCTAAGGGGTATTTTGGTAATTTACTAGGAATTATTGGAATTATTGGATTTATGTGATTTATTATTATTTAATTATTGTCATGAGAGTTCCTAACCTAGTTTACCCTAACCTAGAGGTTAGTCACTAACCTAGAGACTAGAGGATGGATATTACACGTTAGTCAAGGTAGGAAAATATCTAGGATATTTACATATTAGATGTTTTCCTTAAAAATCTCAAAAGATCTCAACTTTGGCACCAAAGTCCTTGCCTTCACCTTGAAGGAAGGCAAGAGGACACCCCCCTTGCCATGGCCGGCCAAGGGCACCCCCCTATCACTACCCCTTCCTATACAATCATATCAAACCCTTTACATACAAATTTATATGTTTTAAAACCTAGAAATTCCCCTTTCCATCAAACCTTCATAACTTCTTCAAATTAGCTCTAAATTCACCCAAGTCTTTTGCATTGGGACCCTACAATATTGAGGGTACTAAGGGAGGTTAGCAAGCAAGGACACAAGGCCATTTGCAACATTCAAGTGGAAGGACACCCCCCCTACTAGCTTGATTTCCATTGGGATTGCACCAATAGGTAAATAACCTCATACATAGTTAATATTCTGTTTTCTCTTCATGAATGCATGCATCTAGGTACCATGGACCTGTAGGCCAAGTTGGTAGGAAGTAGGTTTGATTTGGTGTCCGTATCGGACACGTATCCTAGGTTGAAAAACCTTGTTTGATGAAATACCTCAAAGAAATGATTTTTGTGTTTTTGTGAAACAAAATACACTTTTGGGTAGCCCTAGACTAGTAGGACACATACCCACTTGACTGAGCACAAAACAGTGTCGTGTCCGTGTCCAAATTGGACACGAACCCGCTGTGCACACCCACACACATTGTCCTGCTACCCGACCCCCTTTTCTCCTTCACCTGGACACGTGGACACGTGAAACTTGACACAAACCTAGGGGCAATGTCTGACAAGACATCCCCAAAGTTTCTTGTCAAGCCCTGTCGTGTCGACTGAGAAATCATACTCGCATGGGTCACAGACAGCACAGCACAGACCTAGTTTTTCACTTGGACACGGCCTTTGTGTCGTGTCTAGACACCACTTGGACACCTCGTATTGACATGAGTGTGTAGCCCAATATGTGGGCTACACGTGGACATGACCACGAGGCCCCACGTGGCTCATGTCGTGTCCACGAGACACGTGAACCACTGCACGATGCAGTGCTAAACCGCGTGTATCAGTCGAGTTTTCTCGACTGATACGGTATTCGTACCATGTCCTGAGGACACGTGGACACTGTGCAGGCTACCCTAACCCTAGACTAACCCTAGGCAAACCTACACACGTGTGCACGAGACCTATGGACACTTGTGTTGTGTCCTACACTCGTGTGCACCTCTGCACGACACTGCACAGCTTACCCGATTTGGGTTTTTGACACTTGGACACGTTGTGTCGTGTCGTGGTGGACTCCTAGGGACCCCTACGACATGTATACATATGGGGACACGATTACCAACCACTGTATTCATGTATTAGCTAGATTTTGGGTTTGATTTAGATTTTTTCCCAAACCCAGTTAACTGCACAGTATTCCCAGTTTTAGTATATTTCCAGATTTTGTAAATTGAGTTTTGAATTGATTTTTATGTATATATACATGCGTATTTATGTATAAATATATTGTATATGTATATATATATATATGTATATGAGTGTGTGGGTATAAGTGTATGTGTATGTGAGTGTATATATGTATATATATAGGTATGTATAGGTGTGTGTGTATATATATATGTAATGTGTGTGTGTTTGTGTGGTCCCAATCTCAAATTTTCTGAGTTTAACCCCCTCCCTTGCTGTCTTGACACCCACAAACACCCATAACCCTAAACCCCTTAACCCTAATCCTAACCCTAACCCTTCACTCCCTTTTACTCTCTCTCTCACTATCACTTTCCCTCTCTCACTATCTATATATATATATATACATATTAGTATATATATGAGTGTATGTTATATATATGTATTATATATAGTGTAAATATATATATTGATATATATAAGTAGTATATAGATATGTATATATATGTGATCTTGTATTGTATAGATATAGGTTTACATATGGAAACCTATGTGATTAGCCTATGGTCATAGTTACTAGCCTATGGCCATTAGGGGCTAACCCTAATTTAACCAAGTGACCCTTGACCTAGGTAGTTGACCTTGTTTGACTAGAGTTGACCAAAGTCAACCTTAGGTCAAACTTGACCTAATTGACCTAGAAATGGCTTGGATGAACTTTAAAGGGCTTGATGACTAAGGATTGACTAAACCCTAGACTATTAAACTAGTTGATTTATGTTTAACCATATGGTTATGAGGATAGTCCTATGTAATTTAAGATATGTATGGGGTTAAGTGGAATAATTAGGAGTTGTGTCATGATTTGGGTTAGCATTATAGAGTTGACATATAGAGTTGACCCTTGACCTAAAAAACCTTAGTTAGTCTAAGTTTGACCTAGATTTGACTAACCTTGACTTGCTTGACCTTGTTTGACTTAGTTGACTCCTTATGACCTAGTATGACTTAAGTTGACCTAGTTTGACTGTTATAGTTGACCAAGTTTGACTTTGGCCTATATTGACCTAGAATCATGTAGTATGCATTGTATACTCTATTTTTACCATTGTAGATATATTGTGACCTGTTTTACTCTAAATAGGACTCTGTGACACCAGTTCGGACATCTATTCATATCAGTCATACAGGATGACAGACGAGTACATTCTCTGATCATTTCATACTTGTTAGGATTTATATTCTTGCTCTAGATTACTTTACATAATGCTGTCACGTTATTATCACGGATTGGTACTATATGGATCTTGTCATGCTATGTTATCCCCCTCGGGGTGCATCAAATACAGTTGTCATGTGCTTTTCACAAACATCTTGTATTTCATGTATACCTCTATTCATGTATACTCTTGTGCAATCTTGTACTCTCATGATCACGTGAGCAAACATGATAAAAATCTCTTGTGCAAGGTAACGTAACTTGACTGGATCCTTGTGTATTGATTGGGGAGGGTGAGTAGGAAATGGTTATGTGATCAAAATTCCATCTTGTAAAATCTTGTGAAATCATGTATATGTCCATGGTACACTCACGTATGATGGAGTTATCCTTGCATTGTCCTAACCCGTTTATATAACCATATCATGCTCTAAATCACAGGTTACCTACAGTTCTTATTTATCATATATATATATATATATTTCCAGTTATCAAATATCTCTTGTTTTTATATATATTTCTTTACAGTCCATGTATCTTACTCTTTGCATGCTTTACATTTTCCAACATGATATGAACTGCGTGAGATGTATTGTGCCCGTTCCTGTCCTGACTGGACCTGTTGAAAATATTACAGATGATGATGGTGACTGTCCTACCTTCTATGAGACACATGAGGGTGACCTTTAGGAGCCTGAGGAGCATCTAGCTCAGTAGAGGGTGCCTAGTCTAGTCTAGTATTTACAGCTTTCAGTTTGTATCGGATTGTTCCGATTGTTAGTTGTGGCTTAGTTATATTCAGGACTTGTATTATTTGTGTTGGACATCTACTTTGTGTGGTGTGATAACTCTATTTATATTTCAGTTCCTTTCTTTTATCTGATTCCATATCACACTCTATCTTCCTAGACTTGTGTTTGAGATATAGAGTTGAGATGTTATGTTATACCTCCGTGCGGAGATGACAGGTTTATATATCTTATTGTTAGATGTTATAGATGACCTATACAGCGTTCTACCGCCGACACTGCGGCGTAGGCTGGACGTACCCACGTTCTCGTGCCCCTAATCAGGGTGCGGGTCGTGACAAGGCTGAAGAGAGACGAGCGATCAACAGGCAAACCAGCGCGAGGCTCGTTATTGATGACGACGGCGCCGCCATGGAACCATCTCCGACTTCGTCACCGCCGAGGAACACCATCGTCTCGTTGACCAGCGGCAGCCCGCCAGCTGTTTCGTTGCCACCCTCATGTCCCGACTTCTGGCTGCCAAATCCACAATATTTGTATCACACGATTAGAAACTCCGAGCCGACTCGACTTTGATGACGAAGAAGACAACAAAGAGGAGGGTCGAGTATTAATTATGGTACGTGGTCGTGGTGCTGGGACGGAAAGTGATGACGTAGTCAGCACCGGCGCAGGTGAACGTCGACGTGGGGTCGTCGTACGCGTAGCTGTAGGCCCTGGGGCACGTGTTCTTGAGGAACTACGAGTACGCCGACGGCCTGCACGCGGCGGCCTTCTCGTAGTCCCCTCTGCAGCAATACTCCGATGAGCCGAACGCCTCGCAGGCACTCCGACACGCGACGGGCCCCTCAGTCCGGACGACGTCGCCACCTTCAAGTCCGAAGGGCAGAGCGGGTTGAGGTCCATGAGGCAGCCGGTCGAGACGCAACTTCCGCCCGAGCTGCCCCGCAGTACACGTGGACTGCACACGTGTACACTTAGTTTAAGAGTTGTCTTGCCACATCAGCTTTCTGTTAGTACATGGACGAAAAGTTAGCACAGGAACTGTAATACACAGTAATTAAAACGTATGTTACTTTAGTATAAGAAATAATAGATAGAGTACTTTATTGTTATTGTAATACACAGCTTTCAAAACATTATTAATTGTTGGTGGTGTAACAGCAATGCGCTTGTCTCTGGTTTAAAAGGTTGCATGTGTGATTCACATCATGTTCAAAAATTTAATTTTCTTAATGAAATATTTTCTACAATTTCTCTTTGGAAGCAAGTCCCTACTTGAACTCTCTTCTTCCTCCTCTTTGTTTGGAATTGCTTATCCTGGCTACTTTATTTATTATTATTATTAGAAGTCTTTGAGTGAGCTTTTGGTAACCAAAAATACTATTTGGCTCCCAAAATATTTGTGTGATGTTTTCTCCCAATATGTGACATATGAAATGATTGTTGACATGACAAAATTTAACATTAAAATTAATAGTAAAATTAATATTTAATTAACATTAAATTAACAATAAGATTAACCTTAACATTAAAATTAACATTATATTAACATTAAAATTAATATTAACATTAACTTTAACATTAACATTAAAAACAATTGGATAATTATTTTTTGGGTTAAATTTGTCATGTTAGCTATTATGTCAGCTGCCATGTCAGATGCTACATAATGGGAGATGATATCACCCAAATATTTTGGAAACTAAATAGCATAATTGTTTGGTAACCGGTCGTCAAAAATTGTTTATGCTACCACATTTTATAAAGCAACCCCATCCACAAACTAACATAACGAACATGTAGTAATATTGTACTCCTAAATATTCCTCTTCTATCATAACTTTACTTAATTCGCAAGCATGGTATTTTTTTTTCCCTAAAAGTTTTGCAACAATAGCTACAAAAACCGGTGACATACGCAATTTTTTTGTTACACCGATATTATTAGTATCAATTCTTATAAGTTTCAAGTTTTTGCATAAATTTCTAACAATATGCGATTGATTTTTTATGAAATTCTTCTCCCCCATTATAAACAATTTAGTCATACATATAGTCGAATTTCAGCACTACAAAATAAAACTTTTTCGATATTGAAGCATAATCTAAAAAACAAAAACCTTCATCTGAAACTATGGGGATCTGGTTTATGTATAAATTCAATCAATGAAGAGATAAAAACGTTAATTATTTCAATTTTCTAAGTAAGATTTCCAATACTTTTGGCCCAAATTGCAATGATAAGAACCACTTGAGCATGTCCAACAAATATGTCCTCTTGAACATTCTACAACTCAGATTAATCAATAAATATGAAACAAATTTATAATCCATTTTTATCCTCCAGGTAGTTGTGGTAATCCAGTTGGATCAGTGAGAAACTTCTAGATGTTGATGTTGTAATACTCTAATTCAATAGTGAAAGTTTTTCAGGTTTGGACTCCGGCCGTCCCTTAATTTTTTTCAGCCAATATTTTTCACGTTAAAAATTGGTTTGTGTTTGTATTTTGACTTTTCTGTAATTTTGACAAATTGATTTTCTGTATTTTTTTCAGTTCTCTTGCAATCATTTTGGTTTGGGAAACGATTTATGCGCTTCGTTCCCAACATTCGCCTTTATTTCTGACAAAGCTAAAGCACATATCATGTTCCTCTTTGCTGTTGGCTTGAGATGTTAACTACACAAAAGTTACTATAACTTGAATAAAACAGAACTGTCAGAAAGAAAAAGATGAGAGAGAGAGAGAGAGAGAGAGAGAGTTCATACCTTGCTTGTTCATGATGTACTTGTATATTGTAGAGAGAGAGAGAGAGTTCATATCTTGCTTGTTCATGATGTACTTGTATATTGTTCCATTCATTTTCTTAATGAAACGAGTTGGGTATGTCTGAAGCATACTCTTTTTAGAAGCAAGCACCTAATTGAACTCTCTTTTTCTTCCTCATTATTTGGAGGCTATAATGTCTAGTTGAAACAAAAACAATAAAAAGCAAGGTACACCGGAGGTACACCGATGGATCCGTGGAAATGGTCACGGTTCGAATTTTCTCATAGATGTTGTTTGTCAGTCCGAAGAAAAGGACACCTTAAAAAAATATTCTCTCTCTCAAAGGAAAACTAGAGTAACTCACTTTATTTTAAATTTTTTTTATATGGAAGACAAATGTTTCACTCCATCCCAAGCTCCTCTATCATTTCCTCAATCTAGCTGCCCATGTTTCTATGACAGGTGGGCCATAAGTAACTGCTTAAATATGTACACACACAAAAATCAAATAGATTTTTACAAATCATATTCATGAACGTTAACAATATGATCAGAGGATGAAGGTGAGACTTCTTTTGTTAAAATATTTCATCACACAATAAAAGTTTTGGTACATTAATGCAAGCTGTTTAACATAACCGTCAAGTTCAAATCTCATCCGAGCACGTTAAGTGAGGAAAAAAAAAAACTGCTTGGTTTGAGGGTATAGATTTAGAAGAAAAAGTCATAGAGGGTTAAGTGAGAGAAAGTCCAATCTTGATTTGTCTCTTTTGTTTTTCATCCCCAAAATCGGAGGGTTGACAAGAAAAATTGAGGACTTGTTTGAAAAGTCATAAATATTCCTTGTTTTGATAAGTTTTAATTAAAATCTCAATCAAATCACTTTGCTGCTCTCAGTGATAGGTATCCAAGGGAGAAGTCCCCAAGATTTAGGAAGAGCTCCATGTTGAGACTATAGCAGGAGAGGACATGCCCTCAATTTATTAACACCTTCGAGGCTCGTCTGGTTCGCAGAATCATGAAATTGGGAAAGGAAAGTCACTATATATTTTCCTATCTTTGGGTGCCAAAGGAATGGAGGAGGGAAGGAAAGTGATTTTCAAAGAAAAGAAAATTAGGAGAAAAAATGATTCCATCCATACAAGTAAGGAATCACTTTCTCACTTTGAAGTATTTACTTTCATTTCCAATTTTTTTGACATTTTCAAACATCGGAAAAAAAATTCAATAAAAATTGTTATTTACCAACGAAAAAAATATATCAAGGAATTGATTTCCTTTCCGCGAACCAAAGGAGGCAGCTGGTGGTAGAGTTGATGAATCCGAATGAAAGGGGTCGAGATTGAAGTTGGTTCTAGTCAAAGAGGTGGTGTTCGGTCCAAGCTTCAGGCGAACAAAGTTGACCGTGCTGCTCAACTTCGAATTAGGAAAGCCGAGTTTCAACCTCCTGCTCCAAGGCTCACGTTGTAGCGTGCTTGTATTGCGGGGAGCTCCTAAACCTAGGAAGAGGTATCCGCTAGTAGGGGTGAGCATTATTCGATTTTGGACCGAAAATCGACCCTAATCGAACCGAATAACAGATTCGGTTCGGTTTGAAAAATAATCGGTTTCAGTTTCGGTTTCGGTTTTGAAAATGCTAAAATTTCTTATTCGGTTTTGGATTTCGGTTACGGGCTAAAACTGAAAACCGAATAAGTTTTATACAATTAGCATATTTTGTGATTAAAAATGCGTATATTTTAAAAACAACAACTCTATGCATGTGTTTTGATTTCAACTTTGATAATTTAACAACTAGTCCAACTTTGGACGCAACTTTGAAATTCAACAAATGTGTATAAAACTTATAATTTTTAATATGATTTAACTACGATTCCAACTTTGGGTACGATCTATTAAACAATATAAATAGTCTTGCCGAACAAACCGAATAAATTAAATTTATTATTCGGTTCGGTCCAATTTCGATTTTGGCTAATTCGGCTCGGTTGAAACTGAATAAACCAAACGCTCACCCCTACCTGTTAGGTCTCGAGAGAACCTTCATGCCAAGGAGGCCAAGGTAACCTCTTTAACAAACAATCTGTTTGAAGTGAGGTAGATTGAGGTCTCTTCGAAGAGCTTGTCAAAACGATTGACAATGAAATGACCTCCAAGGTCTCGTTATTCACTGGAGAACATCCTCGCGCATGTATGGCTCATGAACTAGAGGAATTTTACAATGTGTAATTCTTGATGTGTCACGTACAATATTATCCTCTCTGTTGTAACTCATCTCATCATGGTGATTATTGTGACTCTTCATTTTGTAACTCATGACTCTTCATTTTGTAACTTCTAAGTGACCTTTCATTATGTAACTCCCAACCTCTCTCTTCCTATATAAAGAGAGGTTGGGATAGCTTGTAGAGACAATTGAGACACATATATTGATATACATGTGAGGTTGAGCTAATTGTCCACAACACTCTCTTTTTTCTCATTTTCGTTTTTCTTTTTCTTTTTTTCCTTTTTCTCTTTCTTCCTGAATCCTTATACATCAAACTTCTAAACCTCAAACTCTCTGACAACCTTAATATTTCGATCACCCAATGAATATATTGATCGTTTTCTTAGTATTGTCTTTCTGCTTGTTTTCCATAGTAGTACTATATTCTAGATATGCATATTGTCATTATTGTATAGTTCATATTCTTTCTACGCCAACTCTTTCCCTTCTTTACAAATGTTACCACCACCAGACCACCGATTTTTGGTGATATACGCGGACTTAATAGTATAACTTCCAGGGGATGTCTATCTCCATCTCCTGCTTTTGTTCTGATAGTTTAAACTGATGCGTAATATTTGTTTCGGAAATTAGGATCTCATTCTCATAAGTACTAGAGCTGGAAATGAAGTAAAAATTGTTGAATAAAAGTTCCTTAAAACATTTGAAGTAATCTTGTGAAATCCCCAGCAATGCAATTAACAAACAAGATCTAAATTTCAAAACATGTGAAGTAATCTTCTGAAATCCCCAATGATTCAAAACAAGTCCAAAAGAATAAGAAATCAATAAAATATAGTTCCAGCTCTAAATTTCAACAAAGTCAAGAGATGAATCAAATACATAGGATCTATCAAGCCAATAGTAATAGATAGAATCCATAAATGAACAACAATCCAAATAGAAAGCCAACACTCAACAAACCGATACAACAAACAAACAGGAGAAGAAAAGAGGAAACACACACACACACTTGGACACTTGGAATTGGAAGTGATCAAATATTTCTAACACTCTTGAGCTTTCTCAGCAAACCTCTGTAGTCTGCACACTTGGAAGAAGAAGAAGAGACGAAACACACACACACTCACACTTGGAAGTGATCAACAAACTCTTGATTTCTAAGCACAGACCATCAATATTATGAACCTGCAAAAAGCACATGATATAACATACACACAACAATGTATGTATGTATCCTCTCAGCAGTACAGACAAAAGTAAACCAAAGAGAAGTAAATCAAAAGAAGTTATAGAGAAGATCACCTCTACGAGGACGAGGACGACGAGGACCTCTCTTCCATCTAGAAGCAATATGTTTCGGGGCAGCAGCATCAAATCCAGCCTGGAACTCGACGTGCTCCAACTTGTCAGAGCCAGCTTGTACGTTCTTCCACCACTCCTCTTCGCCTCGAACCACCAGACCGACGCCGCGGCGGTCAGAACTCGGGAACGGGACGGTCCTGAGATTCAAGCAGCCCCTGACCTCCAACTTCTGGAGCGACGGTAGATGGCCTGCAGATGTGCAAATGCTCCTCAGCTTGGGCAGCTGGCAGAGGTGCAACCTTTCGAGCTTCGGCAGCACCACGACGTCTGCAGTACCGAACAAGCTCTGAAGCAGGGAACAAAATCGTATCTCCATCACTTGGAGTCTCGGAAGGCTGACGGAGACGGGGAACAGGACAAGCAGGTTTGGGCAGTACTCCAAATAGATGGATTCTAGAAGACAAAAGCTCCTTCCCCGCAGAGAGAACCTGTCATTGCATATTGCTACTAGTTTCGTATTGCTGGATAACCACAGCATCTCCAGACCTTCTAGATGTTCGATCCATCTTGCCTTTCTCGGATTTGGAGAGTTGAAGGCGTACTCCATGTCGTTGCAGCACTTGATGTAACAATCCTTTAGCTCCGCTGTAGGCCATATCCCTTCTCGAGCGTTTAGGTAGTTGTGTAGAGAGAGAAGTTGAGGTCGGAACATCCGAATCAATGTGTATAGGCTCCACAGTCCTTCACCGCCGTTGATCTCTAAGCATTTGTCGCGGGGGTTGGCAAATCCTTCTCTTACAATAGGATAAGCAACACCTTTAGCAGTGTGGCGATCGAATTGTGCGCGAATATGTTCGTAGGGAAACCGAGATGTACGGAAGTAGACGTCCCGAGTTCTTCTCCTTCCGATCTCCTCGTCCTCCTTCTCCTCCTCCTCAGGGTGTAAGATGGAGATATTGAATTTTTGTAGGCAGGGAGCTTGAGGTGTTGGTAAATGCACAATGTGACGCTCGGGAAGACCGTGCTCATCAAAGACTCGTACGTTTCTCAATGAAAGTTGCAACTCCTGGAGACTACTGAGCCCGTCTCCGAGTCTGAAATGCTTGAGGTTGCGCATATGGCACCATGGTGCTTTTTCCAGTCTAGCCAGGGGACATCCTTCGAGATCGAGTACCTCTAGGTTGTCGAGCCCAACCGTTCCGACAGTTTGCAATTTCTTGCAGTTTGTAAGCGATAGCATACGTAGATTCGACAAGCAAGAAAGGGAAGAGGGGAGTGTCTTAATACTGCTGCAATACGAGAGATCGAGGACCCGAAGGTCGGGCGTGTACCGGAAGACCTCGTCTGGAATCTCTTCCAGTGTATCATTATTTCGTAGAATCAAGGTGGAGAGGATAGGGAAGTTGGGTGAAGAAACTGAGGGTAGGGAAGTTGGGAGTAGTATTTCTTTGATTTGGTTATGGGCAAAAGAGACCTTGGTCACGTCTTTGTTCCATTGGGACATGTCTACGTGTTCTAATTCTTCGGAATGTCTTACCAAGTAACCCTGGAATTGTCTTATGATACTCAAGGAACAAGAAGAAGAAGAGGAGGATGACAAGGCAACAAACATGTATTTCAAATGGCTAGGAAGACTGTTGTAGTAGCCATCTAGCGAGGACCTGCGTCTAAGATCAATCAATAGAGAGATGAGAAGTATAATCTCATCCCAAGAATTCTCCCCATTACATACATATGGAAGGGGAACGTTATCGGACCTCAAGTAGTCTAGGAGGAGCTCGGTGGTAAGGAAGTAAGGTAGGAGTGTACAGTAAGATAAGATATGGATGACAGCTTCTCCTGTTAAATTTTCTATGTTGTTCGTATTCATGATGATACGTAGGATATTTGGTGCTAGACTTGGAACAAGCATCATACCAGTCTGGCTCTCTTGTGAAGGGATGTACATCCATTCGACGAAGGACTGAAGAGTACCCTCCGGCCGCTTGATCGATGCTGCTGCACTGTTAGCTTCATAGAGGACCATCTGGTACGCCACCTCTTCCGGTAGATCCGCAAACTCGTTGTCGACTTCCACCACCCCCCCTTCGTTCTTGTCGGTGACATAACTAAGAAATCCGGCGAGAGTTTCTGATGAGTAATTTGAGTAACAGGTGAAGGCGATCTTCATGAATGCATGTCGGACCCCTTCGTCGTCGGTGACATAACTAGGAATCCCTATCGCGTCTATGTCTACTTTGGCTGCTCTGTCGTACAAGTTCTCCACTATCACTACCAGTGGCTTCCAGTTGAAGGTCGTGGCGACCTTCCTCCAGAAAGAGAGATCATTCTCCGTACGATTACCTCCCAAACGAGGCATATGCAACAGCTCTGCTACCTTATTTCGTATATCGAGCTCTGGTGAGCCTGGAAGAGAGAGATTTACCGTCAGTCGTACACAGCCACAGAAGTCCTCATGATATCTGCCAATCTGATCGTCCAGGCTAGTTGGTAGTTGTAGGGATGCAACGACACGATCCATCACCCTGCTTCTCCCGATCCCGCTCCATTCCCTAACATGCACTATCGAAGTTCTGTCCTCCTTCAAGCATTTCAACACTAGTTTGGCCATAGAATCCACTACTATCCCTGATCTCTGCATCTAATCTGCATGTTACATAAGTACCACCACTTGTTATGTATATGTATGTATGTATGCACGCAAGTAATTAGGACCAACCCAAAGATTTAACAATGAATGGAAGGATAAATTTGCTTACTTCACGTGTCGCACTCCTTGTCGGGTACTCATGTTTGTGTCTCCTTGTGTAACCTTTATTCGACACCTACAACAAAACCCATTGAAGATATAACTATGATTTTGATATAAGAAACCTCAAAAAAAAAAAAAAAAAAAAGATTTCTAACTTGTTATCCTAACTTGTTATCCACATCGGAATATGTTATATGTAGAGGAGCTAGACTCCCTATAAGTAGTGAAGTAGTCCATCAATAAAATTATCCAACCATTATTTTCTACATGGTATCAGAGCCATAACTCTCTCTCTCTCTCTCCACAAAAAAAAAAATTTTCTCTCTAGCCGACCCCCCCCCCCCTTCCCCCCCCCTCCCGGCGCCTGACCACAGCAGCACCCGACCAGAACCCCCCCTCCCCGCCGACCCCCCCCCCCCCCCCGCCGACGACCCCCCCCCCCCCCCGACCCCGCCCCCCCCGGTCGACCACAGCAGACCCCCCCTCCCGACCCCCCCACCCGATCAGAACCCCCCCCCTCCCGACCACAGCAGACCCCCCCCTCCCGACCACAGCAGACCCCCCCCCCCCCCCCCCCCGCCGACCCCCCCCCACCCGACCCCCCCCCCCCCCGACCCTCCCCGACCCCATCAAACCCTAACCCTAGATTTTTGCCATGGATATCCTAACCCTAGACCTAGCAGCCCCATCAAACCCTAACCCTAGCTTTTAACAAATAAAAAAAAAAAAACCGGCGTATTTCGAATAGAGACGGTTGTCAAATCTTTATTTGCACCAACTCTGTTCCGTGCTTACGCCGTTTGGAACTAACAAATGATTTATTTGTTATTCCTTTTTCACATCGGGATCTTTGCAGAGACTGATCATGTCTTCTCTGGTGTTCTGACGTGTTCGCTTTACATGTGCGCGTCGGTGCTGGCCAAGTTAGTAGCGCATTAGTAAAGTCTCTGGCGTTGAAGAAGACGACGTAGACGACGAAGACGACAACGACGTTGGGTCCGTTGCAGCCTCCGACGACGAAGAAGACGACGAATTGAGTTCACAGTTGAAGATGCCATGGATTCGATCAGTGGCAAACTGACGGCCGATGAGATGAAGGCCTTGGTTGATGATATCTTATCCAAGAGATTAACCGAGGTAACCCCACGTATGATCCATACTGATGTGGATCCGTCGCCTTACAAAATGGGGAAGCTGGAGAAACTGGAGACGAAGTTGGAAGGAACTTCCAACTACTTGAAGTGGTCGCGGCAGGCGATGCGGACACTGAAGGGACGTGGCTTGGTTGGCTATGTCACTGGCCAAGCCAAGGCGCCAGCCGATCACTCCACCAAGGAGTTTGCTGTGTGGGAGATTGTCAACAACGTTGTGGCTGGGTGGTTGACTGCCTCTTTAACCGACCAGGTGTCGGGCAATGTCGAGGCTATGGAGGCTGCTGCTGATATATGGCAGACTCTCAAAGATATGTACTCCGGCTCCGGCAACCCTATGCGAGTCTTTCAACTGCAAGATGAACTCGATAGGGTGGCCCAAGACGACCGTACCATCTCTGAGTACGCGGCCCTGTTGAAGAAGTATTGGTCTGATCTGGATCATTATGATCCTCTTGGGATGGAAGATGCACAAGTCGAACCAGCCTTCGCAAAGTACTTTCAGACGTTCCTGGCTTATATTTCTCGGCAGCGTATGATGAAATTCCTGAAGGGACTACACCCTGTCTTTGAGCAGCGACGGAATATCCTCCTTTCCCAACCCACGCTCCCGACCTTGGAAGAAGCTATAGCTGTCATGACACAGGAAGAAGCTCGACTGAAGTTGATGCCCAACAAGGGCTCCTCCCAGGGGGAGCCAGCCGCGGTTGAAAAGTCTGCCCTTGCTGCCTTCAATCAACCTCCATCTATGTGTGGTATTTGTCACAATTGTGGTGACTCCGGACATTACATCCGCTTTTGTCCAAAACCCTTGCGCAATCAGTCTACTGATCGAGGACGGGGTCGTGGAGGCCGGCGTGGTGGTAGAGGAGGCTATGCCGGTAGAAGGGGCGGACACAAAGCAAATCTGGCGGAGGAAGGGGGAGAGAATCAACTGGCTGCCATAACCCCGCTTATAATGCCCCGCTCCGCACAAGGCATTTGGTTGGCTTATTGGATGGGATCAGAATATTGGACCGTGACTTATGTTGGGAATCAGGAGAATTGAGACTGATGCAGTCACTCTTAGCTGGCTAGACGGAATGGATATTGGAACGTGGCTCGCTGGAGGAGCTACGCTTAGTAGAATTTTGGGTGAGTGGAACTGTCCTTCCTCCTCCTTACTCCTTCATGCTTAATAGATGAAGTATTGAAATGCTATGAACTGCCCCTAAATGTCCCTTATGTTAGTTGCTGAGTAATAGAGATGCTTTTGTTGAGAATTATTGAAATGTACAACACATTGAACTGTTAATGTGATTTGCTGCCTGAGAATGAATTGATAACATTGCCCCTTATGCTTAACACTGCTGGAATAAGTAGACACTTGAATAATGAGATGCCTTATGAATGATAGAATAAGAAATGAACTGGCTATGCTATCGAATCAATGAACTGAATGAAACACTAGAATCATGTACTCTCTGTATATCGGTTGCAAGAATATGAAATGTTGCCTGTCCCTTATAAGAAATGAATGAATGTTAAGTTCCCCTTAAGAAAGGAATGATATGAGATACGTTGCAATGAAGCAATGAATGAGAAATGATAAAGCTGGGATCGTTAAGATCACCAAATGAAATGATGGTAATGATGAAATGAATAAGTCATTGAATATGACTAATGATGCACTGTTGCCTTTACTTTCCTTAATATATTTTACCATGCGATTTTGTTCACAATCGAGTCGGACACGCATTCGCATGGTCATGGACAACTTGTATACAAGGTTTGAGTAATAATTTCCTCGAACGGTTCCTAGGGCCCTGGGGACCGATTCGGCCTAGGAGGAAATAATGATGAGTGCTATGGGAGCACGGATAAGGCGGGGTGGCATAGAGGCTCGCCACCTACTATGCTGACCGCATTATCTTAAAATGAAATGAAATGAGAAGAGTCCATATGGTTTAACAACACCAGTGACCATGTAGTCAGGATGCATGCTAATGAATGTTTTGTGCAGGCAGAGTAAGTACATCAGATAACCTGTAATTGATACAGGTACGAGGAGTCGGCTATCGGTAAGAAATCACATAATTGTGATATTGTATAAGTTGGTTTAACTTGCCTGCTTAACATATTCTATTTAGTATGCTAGAAAGATGCCTTGCTATAATCATTGCTCAAACACAACATACATGCTAAGTGATGCTTGAAGTGAAAACTGTTATAACATGCTTAAATTGTTAATGTTAACGATGCCTCAATGATGCCTTTTCATGATAACACCTAGTATGCCTCAATGATGCCTTTGCATGATAACACCTAGTATGCCTCAATGATGCCTTTGCATGATAACACCAAGAATGATAAATGATATGTCCACATGATTGCTGCTAAGAATATGTTTACATGCTTCACTCTGATTATTGCCCATGAACTGTAAACTGATGCTAGGCCCCAAATAGAAAGATCACTCTAATAAATGCATGCTTAAATGATCATTTAAATGTTGGTTTATGCGAGTGGGTTGGATTCTGCTCGCCAGTACATAGATGATGTGCTGACCCACGTTTTGTGGGCAGGTGCTCGTGCTTGGAATGTTCTTCACACGAAGATTGGCTTGATTGGTCCCGCGGCATCGAAGATTTGTTGGGCATACAGAAGCTCTCCTTGCACAAGATGATGTCTTCTGTTTATAAAATGCATAATGTATGGAACATTGTAATCAGTTGTACCAGTGAGATTGTAAGCCAAGTCGGTATATCGAGTTGAAATCCATTGTATCCAAATATCAAATGTAAGCTGTATAGCATTGTTCAGTTGGTTTCCAATGTAAAGTGAGATGTGCTGTAATCATTGTACTTCAATACAAGTCTTGTACTCTTCTTCAATTATCAATAAAGAGAATAAAGTTCTACATATCTCTATGTGGCTTCAAGTTACTCTTTTCTCCGCTGCTATAAAGAAGTGATGTACTTCTACTCAATAAGAAAGATTGTCCTCATTAAATTCAATTTATCTGCTTCTGCCGCTGCGATATGTTCCTATTTGAAGAATAATCGATTATGTGCCATCTTTGCCTTGTACAAGTGCAATACCAGACTTGTACGGCATCACGCCCAAGCGAGGACGATCGATTCCAAGAGATAAAATATATGAATAAATGACTCTATGAATCGGGGCGTGACAAATTGGTATCAGAGCACGGCTTTACGTCCTTGGTCTCTTCTTTGATTCGTTTCAAATCAAAGTTGCATCGACGATTAACCAAAGTTGCTTTCGCGATCACTCAACGTTGCTTCCGCGATTAAATCAAAGATTGCTTCCGCGATTATATTGTTGTTGTTCTGTAATCATCCTATGTTGTTCGTGTCTGAAAGATCATTGACCCTCTTGGCTGCTCACTGGATGTTCCATACAATAAGTCTATATACATTGTGATGCCCCTGAATGAATGATTGTTGTTGGTTTGGACACAAATAACCCAACAATGACTCGATGCCATAGTATGCTATATTGTGATTGCTGTTAGAAATATGGGAATATAGAAAAGTGGCTGGGTATGCTGTAACAAGTTGAGAATTGCATGTGATGCAGAAAGAGTTGGGAATGAAATAATTGATGGATGAGTTCAACAGAATTGGTGAATTGACTCATGCGTGCTGGCTACTGCTTTCTAGACCTTAAGAATGTTAGCTTGTGATATTGAGACCCCGAGATGTTGGTTAAGTATTATGATCATTATAAGATCATGAATGTCCGGAATAGATTGAGTTGGTATTGTTTAAGGATGGCTTCGTTTCTGAGTGGTATATTGCCTCTATCACCTCAGAACGAGATGTATGTTGACCTTTCCATAGAATAGCAATGAGACTATTTGTGGGTACTGGGTAGTGCCGAGACGTAGTTGGGAGTCATGTATTGTTGCTAGATGACTCGAGTGTCCCCTGACGGTGATGCTATGTTGGGTAGCAAGATTCTAGAAATTGTAACCGGTTGGCTTGGTTAGAAATTGTTTAGTCGAGTGATGACTCGAGCTAGTAAGACAGTTAGTATGCTACGGGTAAATGGATTTGGCTAGAGAATGCTGTGGCTTAGAACATCTGGATGTTGACTTCGATTTGGTTGGATGTAAATTAAATGTGGCTAATACAAAGTTGGTTGCTAAGCTGAAAGTTTAAAAATATTGTCGGTGAATCAAAGGGATATTAGAAATCTGTGCCTTGACCCTAAGGTGTAATAGATGTCAATCCATCTTGATCACCAAAGGATAGTCATTGCATAGATGCATGATGCTGAAGAATTGAATTGTACTAGAACAATAACAAGTAGTGACTCAGAATACTGTTGTTGCCTAGAGGATGGTTAAGTGATACATAAATTGTCGGATTGAATGGGATGAACTACTTGACCATTACATATTTGCAGTAATGGTAGTTTGATGATTGAGAAACAAATGGAAACGAGAAATTTCAAACATGTTGGATAATGTCGGTATAGGTGATTGTTGGTTGGGATATAGATTGTTGGCTTATGACTTAGTGGTTTGACTCTGTCATACAGACCGAATAGTATGATTCCATAGTTATGTTAAACTATCGGAATCGATGACCCTTGAATAGTTAGCATTGGCTTATGGGTTTGTGTGAGTATAAAGGAATTGGAATAGAAATTGAATCATTGGAAATTTACTTGATGGATTATTAGAACGATGAAGATCGTATGTCGGATTTAGAATTGACCGTAATGTTGATAGATCGATCTTAGTCGATTGTTGGGTAAGTCTAGAATGAGCCTCTGTGGGAATTATTTCCTTGAGGAAGACCCTGAATAGATAGACTTGACCCTAGCGACCAGTTGATGATTTACCAATTGCTGGCTTAGCCCAATTGGCGATTCATTATTCAGACTGAATTGATACCCATAGGTTTGGGTAGAGTTCCTTAGAACTGTCGGTTGCTTGTTGGCCCTAAGAAACAGAAACTAGTATAACCTTAGTAGCCGTCCACTCTAGGGGAGTCACCTGAATGATTAAGTTTAGCTGTCAGTGTAGCTAACCTTAGAGATTGATTGAATAATAGGTGACCATTGGAGACCCATAGAATAACCTTGTGACATTGAATGAGAGATGGTGCTAATGAGTATTGACCTAAGGGAATGTATGTTTCAACTTGAGCCTTAAGAGATGTTTGACCATTGAGGATTATATGTCGGCCATAAGTGGGAATTGCAATCGTAAGGTAAGGCTTGAGTGTACCTATAGTCGGGTAGTTAAGTTAACCTTGACTGTTGCGTAGAATTATACCCTGATTCGGGTAATTGATAGTGGGTGACTTCGGATTGTGTCTTATAGAAAAGATGAGTTGCCTCGGTGAAAAATTATTGTTGGATTTGGGAAGGAATATGATTGCATGTTGTGAACTCTTGATATGGTTGGCTCTAAGTTAGACCCTTGATCGAATGTTAGAAATGTTATGCTTGGATGGAGATTGTCCCTGATGTTAAGTGGTGGCCTGGAAAATAGTGATTGTGGCAAAGTGAATAAAGCAATAAGTCAATTGAAAGGATGCTAAGTTGGATTTAGAAAAGAGAGTTATATTGTGGCTGATCGAATCGCACTAACATGGAAGTTGGCTGAAGTACATATGTTTTGGGGACGCCTAAAATATGTGTATGGATCCAGCAGAAGTGATTGGTTGTGACTGAGATAACATTATGGGAAGAATTTATCGCACTAGCACGGACTTTGGCTGAAATGCATATGTTTTGGGGACGCCTAAAATATGTGTATGGATCCAAACGAAGTGATATGTTGCGACTGAAATAGAAATGTAAGGAAAATGTTGGCGAATCAATGAGAAGTTACAAGTAATTGAAAAAGAGATAGACAGATCGAATCGTTGATGGATTTAAATGGTACAGTTGGATAGATATTTTGAAATGACCGAGTGGGCTGAAATGAATATTGATTTGAAGCTGAATGAGTAAACTCATGGTGATTAAGTGAATCTTGTGGAAGACTTGTTTCCTTAAGTTTCGAGGACGAAACTTTTTCTGAGTGGTATATTATGTAATGCCCCGCTCCGCACAAGGCATTTGGTTGGCTTATTGGATGGGATCAGAATATTGGACCGTGACTTATGTTGGGAATCAGGAGAATTGAGACTGATGCAGTCACTCTTAGCTGGCTAGACGGAATGGATATTGGAACGTGGCTCGCTGGAGGAGCTACGCTTAGTAGAATTTTGGGTGAGTGGAACTGTCCTTCCTCCTCCTTACTCCTTCATGCTTAATAGATGAAGTATTGAAATGCTATGAACTGCCCCTAAATGTCCCTTATGTTAGTTGCTGAGTAATAGAGATGCTTTTGTTGAGAATTATTGAAATGTACAACACATTGAACTGTTAATGTGATTTGCTGCCTGAGAATGAATTGATAACATTGCCCCTTATGCTTAACACTGCTGGAACAAGTAGACACTTGAATAATGAGATGCCTTATGAATGATAGAATAAGAAATAAACTGGCTATGCTATCGAATCAATGAACTGAATGAAACACTAGAATCATGTACTCTCTGTATATCGGTTGCAAGAATATGAAATGTTGCCTGTCCCTTATAAGAAATGAATGAATGTTAAGTTCCCCTTAAGAAAGGAATGATATGAGATACGTTGCAATGAAGCAATGAATGAGAAATGATAAAGCTGGGATCGTTAAGATCACCAAATGAAATGATGGTAATGATGAAATGAATAAGTCATTGAATATGACTAATGATGCACTGTTGCCTTTACTTTCCTTAATATATTTTACCATGCGATTTTGTTCACAATCGAGTCGGACACGCATTCGCATGGTCATGGACAACTTGTATACAAGGTTTGAGTAATAATTTCCTCGAACGGTTCCTAGGGCCCTGGGGACCGATTCGGCCTAGGAGGAAATAATGATGAGTGCTATGGGAGCACGGATAAGGCGGGGTGGCATAGAGGCTCGCCACCTACTATGCTGACCGCATTATCTTAAAATGAAATGAAATGAGAAGAGTCCATATGGTTTAACAACACCAGTGACCATGTAGTCAGGATGCATGCTAATGAATGTTTTGTGCAGGCAGAGTAAGTACATCAGATAACCTGTAATTGATACAGGTACGAGGAGTCGGCTATCGGTAAGAAATCACATAATTGTGATATTGTATAAGTTGGTTTAACTTGCCTGCTTAACATATTCTATTTAGTATGCTAGAAAGATGCCTTGCTATAATCATTGCTCAAACACAACATACATGCTAAGTGATGCTTGAAGTGAAAACTGTTATAACATGCTTAAATTGTTAATGTTAACGATGCCTCAATGATGCCTTTTCATGATAACACCTAGTATGCCTCAATGATGCCTTTGCATGATAACACCTAGTATGCCTCAATGATGCCTTTGCATGATAACACCAAGAATGATAAATGATATGTCCACATGATTGCTGCTAAGAATATGTTTACATGCTTCACTCTGATTATTGCCCATGAACTGTAAACTGATGCTAGGCCCCAAATAGAAAGATCACTCTAATAAATGCATGCTTAAATGATCATTTAAATGTTGGTTTATGCGAGTGGGTTGGATTCTGCTCGCCAGTACATAGATGATGTGCTGACCCACGTTTTGTGGGCAGGTGCTCGTGCTTGGAATGTTCTTCACACGAAGATTGGCTTGATTGGTCCCGCGGCATCGAAGATTTGTTGGGCATACAGAAGCTCTCCTTGCACAAGATGATGTCTTCTGTTTATAAAAGGCATAATGTATGGAACATTGTAATCAGTTGTACCAGTGAGATTGTAAGCCAAGTCGGTATATCGAGTTAAAATCCATTGTATCCAAATATCAAATGTAAGCTGTATAGCATTGTTCAGTTGGTTTCCAATGTAAAGTGAGATGTGCTGTAATCATTGTACTTCAATACAAGTCTTGTACTCTTCTTCAATTATCAATAAAGAGAATAAAGTTCTACATATCTCTATGTGGCTTCAAGTTACTCTTTTCTCCGCTGCTATAAAGAAGTGATGTACTTCTACTCAATAAGAAAGATTGTCCTTATTAAATTCAATTTATCTGCTTCTGCCGCTGCGATGTGTTCCTATTTGAAGAATAATCGATTATGTGCCATCTTTGCCTTGTACAAGTGCAATACCAGACTTGTACGGCATCACGCCCAAGCGAGGACGATCGATTCCAAGAGATAAAATATATGAATAAATGACTCTATGAATCGGGGCATGACATGAATGTCCCGAAGCACTTATGGGGGCAGGCTATTTTGACAGCCTCGTATCTCATCAACAGAATGCCGTCTCAAGTATTGGACTGGAAGACACCATTGGAGATGCTTACTGGGGCAACTACATACACTGTTCCACCAAAAGTTTTTGGATGTGTGTGCTTTGTCCAAGATAATCGGCCTGGCGTTGGCAAACTGGATCCTAGAGCAGTTAAATGTGTCTTTGTCGGTTACACGGCGACTCAGAAGGGATATGCCTGTTGGAGTCCAGTCGAGCGGAAGATGTTTGTCAGCATGGACGTTACATTCAGAGAACTCGAACCATACTATGGTTCGGATGAAGGTTCAGCATTTGGTGACACATCTAACACAGGTGGTGTTCGATGTGAGGGGGAGATAATAAGTCCAAATGTGGTCGTCGGATCGGTTCCGTGTCCGGTTGTAGAAAACTGGACGAAAGGGGGAGAGCACAGTGACTCAGATACAGATAAAGAAGAAGAAGATACATATGTTACGCAGGGGGAGCAACAGACAAGGGAAAAGGAGCTCCAAGTCTACAGAAGGAGACAACAGAAGTCCAGTACTGTGCCTATGCCGTGCCCTGTGCCTACTGTACCAAGTCCCTCGTCTACTCCTGCTCCAACTCCTGAAGATGTTGCCCCCGCACTGAATCACTCGGATTCTGATGCGGATCTCTCCGACTCGGATGGTATGATCTCTCCACCACCTATTGCTCCCTTAAGGAGATCTTCTCGCATCAATGCGGGTAAGGCTCCTGCTCGTTTTGATGATTACGAACATGACATTGCCAACTTCTTGTCTTATTCTAACATTTCTTCGAATTATCGAGCCTTCATTGCATCGTTAGACTCTACTTCGTTGCCCAAGTGTTGGTAGAAAGCAAAGAAAGATCCAAGGTGGAAAGCTACAATGATGGAAGAACTTAGGGCACTGGAGAAAACTAAGACATGGGAGCTGGTTCCATTACCCAAAGGGAAGAAAGCTGTGGGATGCAAATGGGTGTACACGGTAAAAGAGACGCCAGAAGGAAAGGTCGAGCGATACAAGGCGAGGTTGGTTGCAAAAGGATTCACACAGTCATATGGCATAGACTATGATGAGACGTTTGTCCCAGTAGCAAAAATGAGCACCGTGAGAACTCTGGTCTCCATTGCAGCGAACTATGGATGAAAGCTGTACCAGCTGGATGTGAAGAATGCCTTTCTTCATGGGAACCTGCAAGAAGAAGTATACATGGAGCTCCCGCCAGGATGCTACGCGACTGAATCAAACGGAGGGACGTCACAAGGAAAGGTGTGTAAGCTGAAGAAGTCGCTATACGGGCTCAAGCAATCTCCTCGAGCCTGGTTTGACAGATTCAGAAAGGCTATTACAGGCATGGGATACCGTCAAACAAATGCAGATCATACGGTCTTCCTCCAGCATGCAAGAGGCCACATCACTATACTTGCTGTATATGTGGATGATATAGTGATCACAGGTGATGATGAAGTCGAGATCACTAAGCTGAAGTCAAAACTCGCGAAGGAGTTTGAGGTGAAGGATTTAGGAGCGATGAGGTACTTTCTAGGTATCGAGGTGTGTGAAGGCGACAAGAAATTGTTCTCTCACGAAGAAAATACGCACTAGATCTGCTGAAGGAGATAGGAATGCTAGGATGCAAAGCAGCAGTCACTCTAATTGACCAGAAGTGCAAGTTGGGAGCAGAAACAGGAGAGCCAGTTGATCGTGAAAGATATCAACGACTTGTAGGAAGATTGATTTATCTGGGGCACACTCGCCCTGATATCTCATTTGCGGTGAGTGTAGTGAGTCGCTACATGCATGATCCAAGAAAGGGTCATATGGAAGCAGTATTTCAGATCTTGAGATATCTGAAAGGAACGCCGGAAAAGGGGCTATGGTTCAAGAAGAATGGATGCATAGAAGTTGAGGGATACTGTGATGCAGACTGGGCGAGCTGCATAGACGACTGAAGGTCTACCACGGGATACTGTGTTTTTGTAGGAGGAAATCTGGTCTCATGGAGAAGCAAGAAACAGTCAGTGGTAGCACGGTCGACAGCTGAAGCAGAATACAGAGCAATGGCTCTGGGAGTATCCGAGTTGCTGTGGGTGAAAGCATTGCTGACAGAGTTGCAGCTGGATAAGGGAGCACCATTGCGTCTTCTGAGCGATAGTCAAGCTGCAATCAGTATAGCTAACAATCCAGTTCAGCACGACAGAACGAAGCACATCGAGATTGATCGATTCTTCATCAAGGAGAAGCTGGAACAAGGGATACTGAAGATTGACCATGTCCGCTCAGAAGAACAAGTTGCAGACTGTCTGACTAAGGGTCTTAGCTCATTAAGTCTGTCAAAGCTATGTAACAAGATGGGGATGATCAATATCTATCGCCCATCTTGAGGGGGAGTGTTGAGAATCAATAAGGGACTTTTAGTCCCACATCGGAATATGTTATATGTAGAGGAGCTAGACTCCCTATAAGTAGTGAAGTAGTCCATCAATAAAATTATCCAACCATTATTTTCTACATATTCTATCGGATTGATGTATAGGTTTGAATAGGCCAATACAAAACCAAGTCTTCTTTGTCCTATTATTTTGCTCCTTAAACTTTGGGCTTTTCTAATGGAGCACTATTCATATGTAGCTATTAATAGCTATTTGGGTGGGCTCGATTGCTATAAATATAGTGTCCATTTCTTCTTCTAAAAATACAACTTTACCTTCTTTTGTAGTGAATTTCCAACAAAGCTCTCTCTCTCTCTTTCTACTCCTCACCTTCAAACAACAAATTTCAGTCTTCCATATTTAGGCAAAAGCTAAGTTCGGGGTCGCTCTTTCCGAATTGTGTGCGACGAGGAGATACCGGTAGAGCGGGAGTTTTACCACTAGGAGCATTCGGAACAAGTCTGCACATAGATCCGAATCAACTCTTATGGCAGTGCTTCGTGCACGACTTTCCCGGAGGCCGGTAACATTTACTTTGTTTTATTTTGTTTGCAGATTTTTTGGAATAATTTCCAACAAAAAGTTCACTATGTAAAAGACGAGCTCCCCATTAGGAGAATGCTCTATTAATCAGAAAATTTTACATGGCGAAAGAAATTAAGTTTAGAAAAATGGGGGCAAGAGTAAGAAGTTTCAGAAAATTAAACACGAAACATTTCACCAGACTGTTTTGCGGAATCTGTGCAGGCACAAATTCCGTCGGATGGTCTGGCAGAATTCTTGCATATTTATATATTTTCTCTCTAAATAATTAATTAGTTTGTGGTGTAATGGTAATGTGTTTGACTTTGGTTCAAGAGGTGGTGTGTTTGATTCATGTTGGGTTCAAGTTTTAACTATGTCTTACTTTCTTTTTTGCAATAATTCTGCCAGGCCGTCTTGCGAATGTTTCGTGGGATGAATTTGCTGAAACATCTTTCTCCAGCCTCCATTTCTCTCAACTTTGTTTCGACATATAAAATATTCTTTTCTTTTTTAACTTAGGATCGCAAGTTATAATTTTGATGTATCCAGTGGTGCAAAGGGTATTAAGTTATGTAAAAGTTCATGATGTAAAACACGAGCTAGCTCCCCATTAGAGAAGGCTCTATTATAGAGTTTTCCTAATTTAGGATAGCAAGTTATATGTCGTGCAAAGGGTATTAAATTAAGAAAGATGAGCGTCCCATTGGGAATGGCTATATTATAGAGCTTTTTTAATTTATGTTAGTGATGGAGAACAATTTGGAGTTTCGGTTATTTTAGATTTCTTAGTTTGTTTGTTAGGATAAAACACAATAAAGAGAATTTTATTCCTTGAGTTGGTTGTGGTTGGTTAGGAATTGCCTTATCTATGGATAAGAACTTAAAGATTTAGTTTATTTTCTTTTGATTGCTTTGTAGCTTATAAACAGTTTGTAATTTCATAAGTTATGGATCGAAGAATTGAGAATGAGAAATCTATTTTGAGTTTATATGGTGCGATGCTAAAACAGTGGATCTATCTATAAACGTTGTCCGCTTTTCAAACTAGCTTCTCCGCTTTCGACGTCGACGTCTTCAACGTGGCTTCTCCGCTTTCGATGTTGACGTTTTCAATGATGCTTCTCCGCTTTCGATGTTGACGTCTTCAACTGTAAACACATTATTTTTTTGCATTTATGTTATAATTTTTTAGACAAATTTACAATAGTTGTTGTTCACTCTTCAGTTAAAGCTTCCGCACAAAATCTTCTCAAATTCCTAATTTCATACTAATAATTTATTTTTGGGTCTTCGTCCCGCGTCAGTTAGCATGTTATAATTCTAAGGTATTCAGTGGTGCAAAGAGCATTTAGTTATGTAAAAGTTTAGGATGTAAAAGACGAGCTCCCCATTAAAGAAGGCCTTGTTATGGAGTTTTTAATTTAGGATAGCAAGTTATAATTCCGAGGTATTCAACGCCAATTTAGCCAAGAAAATAGATAAGCAAACGCTAATTAATACAAGAAAAAAAAAAAAGCAACTGAATTTTGATTTACAGATTATATAAGGCTACCCATAATATAATGAATGTTATGTCTGATATTGCCCATTTCTTGGCCTTAGCCTTTAACGTAATCTACATAGCCGATACTTTTGTTTACTTGACTAATATTTTGACATCTCAACAACAACAAAAAAATTGAATGACCATCTTAATTAATATTTTGCACATGGATCTCATAAAAAATAAAAATAAAGATTGAAGGACCATCTACTGATGTTGTAAGAATAAACAACTCTTTTACATTGTGAATGTAATTCTTGTAATCATAATATTGAAAAAAAAAAAAAAAAGGAAAAGAAAGAAAGAAACGTACCACTTCTTAGAACTCCCAACAAGTTGAAGGTCGGTGTAAGCATAGAAGAATGAAGTTGTTGTTATATAACTTCCTGAAAGTAAAAGAATTCCCTCTCTAACAAGGAAGGCATTACATTCTTTCCCATTTGATAAAGTCTCCCCCCAAAAGGAAAACTAAAGTAACTCATTTTTTCTAATCATGTTTTTAATACGAAAGACAAATGTTCAATCCATCCCCAGGTACTCGATCATTTCCTCAATATGTCTGAGCATGTTTCTATGACCGGTAGGCCATGAGTAACTGCTTAAATATGCAAAAATAAAATCAAAAATAGATTTTTTTACAAATCATATTCATGAACATTAACAATATGGTTAGAGGAAGAACACTTATTTTGTTAGAATATTTCATCACACTATTTAAGTTTGGTACATTATTGCAGGCTGTTTAACATAATCGTCAAGTTCAAATCTCATCTTAGCACGTTAAGTGAGGGGAAAAAAATGTTGGATTGTTTCTCGTTTCCGGTTGAACACTCAAATGGGGGATGATAATGGAGTTGGTAATTTAGTCCCACATCGGTTAGGAGGTGGGATCATGTGGTGTAGATAATTTGGATTAGTTTAGGCCTTACGTGAGAATTCTCTTTTAAGACATATGGGCCCAATTCAATATCGGATCTCATGGCCCAACTCTGGTTCGGGTCACACCGCGTTTCCAATAAGTGGTATCAGAGTCCATGGTTACGGGCTAATTTCTGCTGTAATTTGTTTGGGGTTAAGTGAGAGAAAGTTTAATCTTGGTTTGTCTTTTTTTTTTCATCCTCCCGAATGGGAGGGTTAACAAAAAAAATTGAGGGCTTATTGTTTGAAAGAATTATTTTTCTAAGGATATTTTGAAGAATTTTTCTAAGGTCATTTGGTATTTTTCTAGGATCTAAAACTTTTTTTTGAATTAAAAGTTCATTTCCTTTCTTGTATCCCGGTCCAACCTGATTATTAATTTATTGATTAATTAAGCATTAAAATTTCAAGTCTATGACAAACCTTTCGTTAGCTAGAGACCAACCAAATATGAAAAATCATACCATCAAATCGAATTAGACCATAATCTAATCAATCCAAATCTAACATATTTAAATCTAATCATTTCATAATTAATCTAATCAGAATCCTTGAACATATACCTACTAAAATTTAAATCTAAATCAAATCGCTGTCCAAAACTAAACCAAACCAATTAGATTTTTTTTTTATCTTGGGTTAACTTAGTTTAGGGGATTTGGATGATGTAATGGGTAGTGGGTCTAATTTTTTTTTTTATACTCGTTTTAACATATCGACATATACCTAATATGTATCTAAAATTAAAAAATAAAATGAAATTTAAGATACTCAAAAAGACGTATCCTAGAAATATCAGGGATGTATCAGTCATGTATCGCATATCAAATACGTCCGTATCTGAGAAACATGAATCATTGAGGGTTTTTTTTTATATAAGACAAGTCATTAATGATCGTGCTATCTTGGACTACTTACATGAAGATTTCCCTTCCATTTCTATTTTTATTTTGGTCGGACTGAGATTCGGACCCACGTCCACTCCACCTATTGGTGGTATAAGCCGCCGGCTTAACAGTATAACTTCGAGGGATACCTAGTTGTTCCAGAAATTAGGATCTCATTCTCATAAGTAGTATAGCTGTCTGGAAGTAAAGATAGTTAAATAAAGTCGCTTAAAACATTACATTACGAGAAAGAAAGTTGTAGAGAATTGGAGCAAGAGAAAGAAGTTTCGAAATATTACGTCCTACAAAATATTTTGCGCCAGAGTCTAGTAGAATGGCTCAATTACTTGGGTGGTACCCCAACTAAGGTCCTAATAACAATAAAGTACTCTATCTATTATTTCTTACACTAAAGTAACATACGTTTTAATTACTGAGTATTACAGTCCCAGTGCTAATGTTCCGTCTCAGTCTTAATAGAAATCAGACGTGGCAAGACAGGTCTTCAAACTAAGTGTACACGTGTACAATCCACGTGTACAACCAAAAGTCAATAACCATATTCGACCATGTCACGACCCGCACCCTAGAGTAAGGGCACGAGAAGTGGGTACGTCCAGCCTACGCCGCAGTGTCGGCGGTAGAACGCTGTCCTAGGTCACAACATCTAACAATATATAATGCCAGGCAGTTTATACTCCCCGAATGGGGGTGACATAGCAGAATGTAAACTCAATCACAACTAGGGAAGAAAAGTACGATATGTTATAGAACTCAAAAGTGAAGTACAGATAATCAGAAGAGTCTAGTGTCTAAGATAACATCTCAGAAACATTCCAAGTACAAGCCTCAACTACAGAATATACATCTCAAAACAACAACTGAAAGTCAAAAACAATGCTGAAAAGGAAGATAAAGCCTAGCTGACTAGCCTAGACTATGGGAGTAGTATCCTGAACTGCAGCTGGGTCCTCCAGAGGAGCCAGGTCGCAGGTGTCGTCTAAGCCTGCTCCGTAATAGGTGGTGTAAAGGGCCTCATCCTCATCCTCTGTAATATTTTCAACAGGTCCAGTCAGGACAGGAGCGAGCACAGTACATCTCATGCAGTTCATATCAAGGCAGGAAATATAAAGCAGGCAATAGAGTAAGATACATGAAACGCTGTAAGAAGATGTACATGAAACAGGAGAGATATTTGATAACTGGAAATATATACATGATAAGTAAGAACAGTAAGTGACTAGTGATTTAGAGTACGAGATGGCATGTAATTGACTTAGGTTGAACATGATGTACATGAGTGAACATGTGGGACATCAGCCAATGAGGCTAATGTGTACATGATAAACATGAAAAGTAACAGAGTGAACATGATGGGTAAATCACATGACCATTTATACTCAACCCTACCCACAATTAATACACAAGGATCTAGTCCCGTTACGTTACGGACATGATGTTTTGGTTACACAGGAAACACATGAGGAAACATGAGCGTACATGAAAGAACATGAGAGTACATGAACGTACATGTAAGAACATGAGAGAACATGAGTGTACATGAATAACGCAGAAGCGAGGAATACATGATGTATATGAAACACATGTCATAAAGTATCCGATGCTCCCGCTAAGGGGGATAACATCCCAAGAAGAGATCCGTATAGTACTAATCCGTGATGATAACGTGACAGCATCAAGTAAAAGTAATCTAGAGCGAGAATATAAATCGTGACAAGTATGAAACGATCAGAGAATGTACTCGCCTGTATCTGAATGTCCAATATGAAAAGTACTGCCCGAGGAGTGGTGTCTGGCTCCTAATCAGAGCAACACAAGTCACAACAAGTCCAGAATAGTAAAATGAAGTCCTACTATGCATTCTACATAATTCTAGGTCAATCTAGGCCAAAGTCAACTCTGGAAGTCAAACTAGGTCCAACAAGTCTAGGCTAGGTCAAACAAGTCTATACTAGTCTACATTAGTCCACATTAGCCTATACTACACAAGTCAAACCAACAACACCCTTCCTAGTTTACATCTAGGCCTACACCTAACACATGTCATATAGTACATATATATATATATATATATATATATATATATATATATATATATATATATATATATATAACTCAACATACATTTATATATATAGGCAACATTTCACATATTAAATAGGTACACCTATCACATACATAACTTAACCTTATGAAGACTAGGAATTTATATAGAGAGAATGTGAGAGAGGGTGCATAGATGTGTATAGGATACATATCAATGTGCAGGAAAATAACTGTGACAGTGATGAATAGTGTGTGCACATACATGCATATAGGCTGTAAAGAGGCCTGTGTTGTGTCATAAAACAGTGACAAAATAGTGTCTTGTGTGGGTGTGAGATAGTGTGCAGGAAAATGTGACAGTGAATGAGGAGTAGTGTGTGTCAAGGGTGCTTGCAGGAAAATACATCAATGAAGAGTGTACAGCAGGTAATATAACAGTGAAAAGAGAGGGAAGGGTGTGTATGTTTATGAGATAACTTGTGTGTGTTTAAACTGTGGCATGATAGCAATGTGTGTGTGTGTGTGGAGCTGTGTGTGTGTGTTGAGAGCTGTGGGTTCATAAGGGAGTAGGGACTGAACAAAATAGGCCAAGGGCTGACCTTAAAGCAATGGTTGATACAACCCAATTCATTCTCAGATTTCTAAACAGATAATTCTCAGGTTAATGCATTACAATGTATCACACAGTCCAAAAGGGAAAACTGGAAATACTTTTCAGGTTTTTCAGTGAAACAGTGAGCAATACCATATTCAGGTTAATGTGAAAACTGGGGACCCTTCTTGGTTTTTAACCCATAGATCAATACACAAAACAAGCTCAATTCAGTTTTCAGATTTAAAGGAGAACCAAATCTCAGGTTTTTTTCTTTACCAGACAATTTCAGCAATGAGGGAAATCAATTCATGTATATTTATTAAAACTGAACTTAATTAGGCAATACTAAAAACTGAGAATTCAACCAAGCTCTCAAAATCAAAACTAAAACTGAAACTAATATCCCAGGTATGCATACCAGTCATTGCAGTAAGGAAGACATCATTTATACTTGAATTTACATTACTGTCATGCTTTCGATTTCAAAAACATGCATCATTGCATACCCTCATTCATTCACAGTCTAACCAACTCCCAACATTCCAAAATCGAAACACAATAGATATAATGTAGGAGAACACATTTGGGTTTTAAAAATCATGAACTAACAACAATTTGCAGGTTTATTAACTATCAAAAATTCATATTGAAACTGGAAACTAAAAGACTGATACTACATTTAATTCCAGATTTTGCCAAATAGAAATTACCCAACAAAATCCCATTCAAACACAAATATTGAGTTATAAACATATTTCATACATTACCTAGGTGTCCTGAACCTGTTCGTGTCCAACACGATGGACACAAACGTGTCCAGACAACAAAATATCAAAACAGTGCACTGGCACTGTCCACAGAGCACGGCCTCGTGCGTGTGTGCACGCGTGTCGTGCACACGACACAGCACGAGGTAGGCCTCGTGCTCATGCACCTGGGTACCCCTAGACTTAGGCTAGGTCTAGGTCCTCCTGTCTTGTGTCCTCGTGTCCGCGTGTCCATGTTAGACACGCGTATCAGAGGGCACAAACATGAGTACACAGACTCAGTGCAAAACCAGTGCAGCGTGTCGTGCACCCTCGACACGACACGAGGAGTCGTGTCACTTGGGGAGTGTCATGACAGACCCATAGTGTGTGTCAAATTATATGTGTCCAAGTGTCGTGTCCATGAAGAAATTGCCCCCGAGTAGCAGGGGATTCCTGTAGCTGTGCGCGGCCGTGTGCACGCGCGTGTCCAAGCTACCAAAACGACACAAAAGCGACACGAAATTAAGACACCAACACAGGAATCAAAAGACCATATCAAAACTAACTTTCCTATTCAAAAAGAACTAATTAAATCGATCGAAATGCCCTTTGAGGCATTTCGTCGAACACAGTGCCACTGGCACTGATACGTGTCCAGAATGGACACGAAACCTCTGACACCAAGCTCGAATCCTATCCAAACCCTAGGGGGAGCCTTAGGGCTTCCTATTCATGAAGATTAACAGGGATTTCATGGAGATTTGGAGAAGTTACCTTAGTGTGAACTTTCAATAGAAAAGGGGCTCTTTCTAACACTTTGCTTGATGTCCCAAACACTTCAAATCATTAGCAAGCTGGACCAAAACATCACAACAGCAAGAATACCATTATTAGGAAGGTTTGCAACTGGTTTGAGGATTTTAGGACATAAAATGGAATTATAGTGAATTTACTAGGGCAAGAACTCACCTCTTTCTTCTTGGATCTAATTTTTCTAAGGAGGGAGGCTAGCCCTAAGTTTGAGAGGGGTTTTATAGTGGGGGAAAAGGTATGATGGCTGCCAATAGGTTAGGGTTAGGGTTTAGGATGAGGGGCTAAGGTTCCTCCAACAATTTCTAGCTAATCCAAGGGCTCACAATTAAAGTAGCCCCTTTAACCTTTAGCCTAAAATATCAATCTACAAATATCTAGATATTTCACTAATGTAATTACTTTAATGAAACCCTCTAACTTAGTCTCTAGGGTCATGATTAACAATGTAGATTAGGCTAACTTCTAGGTCAAGACTCAACAATTCAAGTAACACATATTTAATTAATATAATTCACCATTTCACAAAAGTGTCAAAATGACTAAAATACCCCTAGGCTTAAAAGTAGAAATTTGAAATCCTAAACACATGATTAGGTCTCATTGGTCATGATTAGTCTTCTAGGTCATGTATGACTAATGTTACACTAGTAAAACACCAATTCACATTTCACTCAATTAAATAGTTTTAAAATAACTAAAAATCACCAAAAATCATATCATGACTAAAATCAATATTTTAATGATTTAAAATGCAAAATTTCAAATTTACCCTTATTTTGGAAAAGTGGGTGTTACAAGTCTACCCCCCTTAAAAGAATTTCGTCCTCGAAATTAAGATGGTCGTACTTCTTCTAGAGTCTCGTCCGCAACAATCATAGTCTCAGAACTACCTAAATCATACAATTTAAAAGAATGACATAAAGGGTCATGGCATGCAATATCAGTCTGGGGTCTCATCTAGTTACACCAACATGCTACAGTACTAGGCAATCACAAGGTATCAAAACATACAAACAAGGGATGCATCAAATATTCACAAAAGGGGATACTAAGGTTAGGTCAAAACTCACCTCCAGCTAGGTCTGAGAACTAGAACTCACTTCTGGAAGCAGGGCCCTGGTTGGTAGGTGCATAAGGACAATGCTGCACCCAGTGCGCAGCTGACCCACAGAATAGGCACAATCCTAGTCTCTTCCTACAGTTGCTCCACTTGTGCCCAGACTTATTACAGTAGGCACAGACAGGCTCTGGCTCAGCTGGCCTCTGCTGGACAGGAGACTGGGCTGGGTATGATGATATCGGCTGGATAAATGGGTACTCCTCAAACTCTGGGTAGGACTGGGTACTGCTCCTCGCCCTCTTGGAGCTAGGCTCTCCTTCTGGAAGCACAGAGTCCCGCAGACGTAGCAACCTCTGGATTTTCTCCCTCATGGCCTCCTCATGAACTCTCTGTGACTCCAACAGCCTCTCTTCGAAATATCCAAACACCTGGGCTGCGTCAAGTAACAAACCTCCGGGTGGTACAGTAGGGAATACCATCCCAAGGGGTATGGGAAGGCTCTCGGTCTCAGGCAAATCTGCAGCTCTTTCCTGAACGACAGGAGATGAAGGAAGACTCTCTGGCGAGGCTACCACCATCTCCTCAATGGCAGGAGGTGCCACCACCCCCTGATCAGATAGAGGGATAACTACCTCCTGGACAGTAGGAGGTGGAGGCACACTCTCAGTAGCTGCAGCTGCTCTCAGGCGACGGACTCGGGTCACGGGTGCCATACTGGAAGAAAAGGAAGGAAAATAAAAAATAAATCAATCATCAAGGCTGAAAAACTAGTAAATATTAACAAAGGAGAACTAGCTACAAGGGTCCCTACTCTAAAGCCAGGGCTATACTATCATTCCTAAGATAAAGGCCTAATCACAACTCATCAAATCATCATACTAAGAAAGAGTTTATAACTAATGAATTTCTACAAGGAATTAGACTAGTCAACTAAAGTTATCCCTACTCTAAGTTATTTGATGATGGAAACAAAATTTTTTTTAACAGAAAAGAAATGAAAGAGGTGATACTTTAAAAACCTTCAAGATATAATCTGATAATCACATGCGTCTGTCCAAAATCATGATACTCAGAATCCTCGCCACGCTAGTAAGCAAGGCTGCAATGAACGGTAGAGTCCATAACTGGGGTATGCATCTCTATGATCAAGTCGTCTGGAATCTTCGCTATGCCGACTAGTATAGCTGCGAGAAATTTCAATCTCATGATCAAGATATGTACATCCGAAGTCAGGTCCCTATGTTCTTGCCACGCCGGCTAATATAGCTGCGGTAAACTCTAGGTTCCATAATAAAGTAGACGTTTTACCATCCCTGTTATTTCCGTCAACATATGTTATCAGAAGATACCGTAACTCGGGTCATAAAATTCATCTCGATAAGAAAATCAAATCAACAACGATCTATCAAAATCAAATTCAAATATCAAGGAGTAAGGGTAAATCAAAACAAGAGAAAAGGAATTCAAATTAGAAGTTCGGAATGAGATTCTCAAGGGGCATCCCAGGAATCTTTCAAGGAATTCTAACTGTGATTGAGTACCCCAAAATATTCTACTCCTACTGCAGGCTGTAGTGATACTCTAGTTCGAATACCACTACATAAACTCGACCTGCATGGGCTACCACTAAAATCGTGTCACGACCCGCACCCTAGAGTAAGGGCACGAGAAGTGGGTACGTCCAGCCTACGCCGCAGTGTCGGCGGTAGAACGCTGTCCTAGGTCACAACATCTAACAATATATAATGTCAGGCAGTTTATACTCCCCGAATGGGGGTGACATAGCAGAATGTAAACTCAATCACAACTAGGGAAGAAAAGTACGATATGTTATAGAACTCAAAAGTGAAGTACAGATAATCAGAAGAGTCTAGTGTCTAAGATAACATCTCAGAAACATTCCAAGTACAAGCCTCAACTATAGAATATAAAAGAATATATACATCTCAAAACAACAACTGAAAGTCAAAAACAATGCTGAAAAGGAAGATAAAGCCTAGCTGACTAGCCTAGACTATGGGAGTAGTATCCTGAACTGCAGCTGGGTCCTCCAGAGGAGCCAGGTCGCAGGTGTCGTCTAAGCCTGCTCCGTAATAGGTGGTGTAAAGGGCCTCATCCTCATCCTCTGTAATATTTTCAACAGGTCCAGTCAGGACAGGAGCGAGCACAGTACATCTCATGCAGTTCATATCAAGGCAGGAAATATAAAGCAGGCAATAGAGTAAGATATATGAAAAGGCAGCGTATGCACTCCATACGACTCCTCGTCACACAAGTCAGCGTATGCAAGCCATACGCTCACAAAAGGCAGCGTATGGGGTCCATACGACTCCTTGTCACACAAGTCAGCGTATGCAAGCCATACGCTCACAAAAGGCAGCGTATGGGGTCCATACGACTCCTTGTCACACAAATCAGCGTATACAAGCCATACGCTCACAAACGGCAGCGTATGGGGTCCATACGACTCCTTGTCACACAAGTCAGCGTATGCAAGCCATACGCTCACAAAAGGCAGCGTATGGGGTCCATACGACTCCTTGTCACACAAGTCAGCGTATGCAAGCCATACGCTCACAAAAGGCAGCGTATGGGGTCCATACGACTCCTTGTCACACAAGTCAGCGTATGCACTCCATACGACTCCTCATCAAGGTAGCGTATGAGATCCATACGCTTCCAAAAGGCAGCGTATGGGGACTGCGCTGTACTAAAGAGCGCGCGCAACTCAGTGGCACAAGCTAAAAAGCTCGAGCACTGCTCACTGTCTTCTCCAAAACAACAAGAACTCCATGGTTTGAACCTAAAACTTCAAAAGTCCATAACTTGGTCAAAATAATTCCAAATCCAACTTTTCAAAGGTCAAAATTGGGTAGAATAAAATTCTCTACAGCATGGAACCCTCAAAACTTGAAAACAAAGAAGTTTGATAGATCAAAACTACCAAAATCCGAAAATAAGCAATTTCTAGATCTACGAAAATTAAAGCTTTAAAATAGAAAATGACAAGTTCTAATATGTCTTAGAAACATGAGGAGAAGCTAATGGAACAATAAAAAAATGGGTTCTCTTGTGGAAGCAAGTTGCACTTGCCTAGACCTCTCTCTTCTCTCTTTGGTAGGTGAAGGGAGTAAATGGAAGAAGAAGATGAATAATGAAGAGAGAGAATGAAGAGGGCTAATAAATACAAATGGTGGTGGTAGGTAGGGGGTTCACCTTGGGTTCATCATGAACCAAGAGCAATCCCAAACCGAACCAAGCCAACCCAAACCAAGAATAAACCAAGCCCAAATAATCCAATGAACCATTAAAACCAATTAAACTATCAATGCCAATAAAACCATGCCAATGCAAAATAAACCAAGATAACTAACCATGAATAAATAAAATATGGGTCCAAAACACGTATACGTACACTAAATACGTATCACGAATTTGGAACATTACACAAATCCACAATATTTGCATCACACGGTTAGAAACTCTGAGCCGACTCGACTTTGATGACGAAGAAGACAACGAAGACGAGGGTCGAGTATTAATTATGGTACGTGGTCGTGGTGCTGGGACAGAAAGTGATGACGTAGTCAGTGCCGGCACAGGTGAACGTCGACGTAGAGTCGTCGTACGCGTAGCTGTAGGCCCTGGGGCACATGTTCTTGAAGAACTACGAGTACGCCGATGGCCTGCACGCGGCGGCCTTCTCGTAGTCCCCTCTACAGCAGTACTCCGACGAGCTGAACGCCTCGCAGGCGCTCCGACACGCGACGGGCCCCTCCTTCCGAACGACGTCGCCACCTTCAGGTCCGAAGGGCGGAGCGGGTTGAGGTCCATGAGGCAGCCGGTCGAGACGCAACTCCCGCCCGAGCCGCCCCGCAGTACACGTGGACTGCACACGTGTACATTTAGTTTAAGAGTTGTCTTGCCACATCAGCTTTCTGTTAGCACATGGACGGAAAGTTAGCACAGGAACTATAATACACAGTAATTAAAACGTATGTTACTTTAGTATATGAAATAATAGATAGAGTACTTTATTGTTATTGTAATACACAGCTTTATTATTCATTGTTGGTGGTGTAACAGCAATGCGCTTGTCTCTGGTTTAAAAGGTTGCATGTGTGATTCACATCATGTTAAAATTTTTAATTTTCTTAATGAAATATTTTCTACAATTTCTCTTTGGAAGCAAGTCCCTACTTCAACTCTCTTCTTCGTCCTCTTTGTTTGGAATTGCTTATCCTGTCTACTTTATTTATTATTATTATTAGAAGTCTTTGAGTGAGCTTTTGGTAACCAAAAATACTATTTGACTCCCAAAATATTTGTGTGATATTATCTCCCAATACGTGACATATGAAATAGTTGATGACATGACAAAATTTAACATTAATATTAATATTAAATTAACATTAAATTAACATTAATATTAATCTTAACATTAAAATTAACATTATATTAATATTAAAATTAATATTAATATTAAAATTAAAATTAACATTAATATTAATATTAACAGTAACATTAACATTAACATTAAAAATAATTGGATAATTATTTTTTGGGTTAAATTTGTCATGTTAGCTGTTATGTCAGCTGCCATGTCAGATGCTACATAATGGGAGATGATATCACCCCAATATTTTGGGAGCCAAATAGCATCAAAAATTGTTTATGCTACCACATTTTATAAAGCAACCCTATCCACAAACTAAGATAACGAACATGTAGTAGTATTGTACTCCTAAATATTCATCTTCTATCATAACTTTACTTAATTCGCAAGCATGGTATTTTTTTTTTCCCTAAAAAGTTTTGCAACAATAGCTACAAAAACCGGTGACATACGCAATTTTTTTGTTACACCGATATTATTAGTATCAATATAAATTTCAAGTTTTTGCATAAATTTCTAACAATATGCGATTGATTTTTTTATGAAATTCTTCTCCCCCATTATAAACAATTTAGTCATACATATAGTCGAATTTCAGCACTACAGTATACAGAAATAAAACTTTTTCGATATTGAAGCATAATCTAAAAAACAAAAACCTTAGGGATCTGGTTTATGTATAAATTCAATCAATGAAGAGATAAAAACGTTAATTATTTCAATTTTCTAAGTAAGATTTCCAATACTTTTGGCCCAAATTGCAATGATAAGACCCACTTGAGCATGTCCATAAAATATGTCCTCTTGAACATTCTACAACTCAGATTAATCAATAAATATGAAACAAATTTATAATCATTTTCATCGTCCAGGTAGTTGTGGTGATCCAGTTGGATCAGTGAGAAACTTCTAGATGTTGATGTTGTAATACTCTAATTCAATAGTGAAAGTTTTTCAGGTTTGGACTCCGACCGTCCCTTAATTTTTTTCAGCCAATATTTTGCACGTTAAAAATTGGTTTGTGTTTGTATTTTGACTTTTCTGTAATTTTGACAAATTGATTTTCTGTATTTTTTTCAGTTCTCTTGCAATCATTTTGGTTTGGGAAACGATTTATGCGCTTCGTTCCCAACATTCGCCTTTATCTCTGACAAAGCTAAAGCACATATCATGTTCCTCTTTGCTGTTGGCTTGAGATGTTAACTACACAAAAGTTACTATAACTTGAATAAAACAGAACTGTCAGAAAGAAAAAGATGAGAGAGAGAGAGAGAGAGAGAAAGTTCATACCTTGCTTGTTCATGATGTACTTGTATATTGTAGAGAGAGAGAGAGAGTTCATACCTTGCTTGTTCATGATGTACTTGTATATTGTATAGAGAGAGAGAGAGAGAGAGAGAGTTTGGATTTAGGAGGAAAAGTCATAGAGGGTTAAGTGAGAGAAAGTTTAATCTTAGTTTGTCTTTTTTTTTTTTCATCCCCCAAATTAGAGGGTTAACAAGGAACATTGAGCACTTACTGTTTGAAAAGCCGTACTTTGTTTTGACAAGCTTTAATTAAAATCTCAATCAAATCACTTTGTTGCTCTCAGTGATAAGGATCCAAGGGTGAAGTCCCCAAGATTTAGGAAGAGCTCCATGTTGAGACTATAGCAGGAGAGGACATGTCCTCAATATATTAACACCTTTGAGCCTCGTTTGGTTCGCAGAATCATAAAATTGGGAAAGGAAAGTCATTATTTTTCTTTTGGGTGCCAAAGGAATGGAGGAGGGAAGGAAAGTGATTTTCGAAGAAAAGAAAATTAGGAGGAAAAATGATTTCATCCATACAAGCAAGGAATCACTTTTCCACTTTGAAGTATTTACTTTTATTTCCAATTTTTTTGGCATTTCCAAACATCAAAAAAAAAAAAAAATTCAATAAAAATTGTGATTTACCAACGAAAAAAAATATATCAAGGAATTGATTTCCTTTCCGCGAACCAAAGGAGGCAGCTTGTGGTAGAGTTGATGAATCCGAATGAAAGGGGTCGAGATTGAAGTTGGTTCTAGTCAAAGAGGTGGTGTTCGGTCCAAGCTTCAGGCGAACAAAGTTGACCATGTCGCTCATCTTCGAATTAGGAAAGCCGAGTTTCAACCTCCTGCTCCAAGGCTCACGTTGTAGCGTGCTTGTATTGCGGGGAGCTCCTAAACCTAGGAAGAGGTATCCGCTAGTAGGGGTGTGCATTATTCGATTTTGGACCGAAAATCGACCCTAATCGAACCGAATAACAGATTCGGTTCGGTTTGAAAAATAATCGGTTTCAGTTTCGGTTTCGGTTTTGAAAATGCTAAAATTTCTTATTCGGTTTTGGATTTCGGTTACGGTCTAAAACTGAAAACCGAATAAGATTTATACAATTAGCATATTTTGTGATTAAAAATACGTATATTTTAAAAACAACAATTCTATGCATGTGTTTTGATTTCAACTTTGATAATTTAACAACTAGTCCAACTTTGGACGCAACTTTGAAATTCAACAAATATGTATTAAACTTGTAATTTTCAATATGATGTAACTACGATTCCAACTTTGGGTATGATCTATTAAACAATATAAATAGTCTTGCCGAACAAACCGAATAAATTAAATTTATTATTCGGTTCGGTCCGATTTCAGTTTTGGCTAATTCGGCTCGGTTGAAACTGAATAAACCAAACGCTCACCCCTACCTGTTAGGTCTCGAGAGAACCTTCATGCCAAGGAGAACAAGGTAACCTCTTTAACAAACGATCTGTTTGAAGTGAGGTAGATTGAGGTCTCTTCGAAGAGCTTGTCAAAACGATTGACAATGAAATGACCTCCAAGGTCTCGTTATTCATTGGAGAACATCCTCGCGCATGTATGGCTCATGAACTAGAGGGATTTTACAATGTGTAATTCTTGATGTGTCACGTACAATATTATTAGTCCCGGGGTTTGATCAAAGATGGTAAAATAGATGCAACAGAGATCTACGATAATACAAAAACCAAATAACCCGATTACAATATGGAGGAGGGAAATAGAGAAGAGAAGATCTCTCGTTCTTCCTTGCAAACGTGTTGCAATTGGGACAGAACGAGTTACAATAATCTAGAGAAAGATGAGAAGAAGAAAAATGCTGGGGTGTCAAAACACCGTTGCTCAAAACAAGATTCGCCCCACACGAATTGCTTCCAGGAACCAGCAAGTTGAATAAATTGTGGGACGCTCGAAGTCACCTCTGTTCTGACTCCTCGGATGGACTTGCAATGGCGGCAACAGCACCTCTCTCTCTCTCCTTTTCTGACTTATAATTTTCGTAGTTGTCACAAAGGAGGCCAGAAGAGAGTATATATATAGAGAGAGGGTGAAAACCCTAGCCGCCTCTTAGTTATGGAAGATTGAATCAAATCCCAAAAAGATAGCAACGAGATTAATTCAAATCCCACAAAGATAGCAACGAAATTAATTCAAATCCCACAAAAAGTGGATCTGAATTAATCGCATTGAATCAGTCTTTCCATAACTGACTTGTAGTCTGCACAGTCAGCGGAGCCCTCCATGTGGCAGCACCCTGGCCGCATGAGCCTCATGTCCGCATGGACCGCATATGCCACATGAGCCGCATGGACCGCATGGACCGCATGAGCCGCATGTGTCGCATGGACCGCATGAGCCGCATGGACCGCATGAGCCGCATGGTCGCATGGCCGCATGTCGCATAAGACCGTATGGCCGCATATGAGCCGCATGACTGCTGACGTGCTAAGTGCAAAGTGCGCCAACAAAATGCCACATTACGCCTCATCATGAGCCCATGAGTCCGAGTCCGAGTCCGAGTCGCTAAGTCCCTTTGGGGCTTAGCTCCAAATGGAATTAATCCAAGAGAATGACAAAAGCATTAATGCTTAATCCTTGGAGCCTTATTCTTACCTCCTAGTAAAATCACCCACATGGTTCCCTCCTTAGGGTCACCACCCCATGTGCATCTCTCAACAACACATCCAAGTATATATGTTGAGATAACTCATGGTGCATTTCCGATGTGGGACTAAAATTTTACAAGGCATGTTGAGAGCTAGCTCTCTCCATGTAAAGAAAGCACCAACAATCCCCCACAGATCACAACATATATATATGTGTCCAGGGTTGAGCGTTCCCTACAGTAACTGTCCATTTTGCATTAGGATAGATGTCGCTGACGACTTGAATCTTCCCGTATGGGTTAAATAACAATGTGATACAAGAATGGACTACGCCTTGAATTCTGCACCACAATTGTAATTCTTCCCACTCACAAAGTGTAGTTACGTGTGCTTCTGGCTGCACATTAAAGGTCCTATGCCAGCCTGGTTTCAGTGTATAATTTTGGGCGTCTACAAGTTTACCCTCAAAAGACGGCCTGATATCTCTTTCCATACACTATAGGTGAGTTCTTTATTAAAGAGCTATGGCATGAAGCCTTGCGCTTCCTTGCGGTGCTACGCCGCTATGACATGGCCTGAAGCCGAGGCATTACCCCTACCTGGAAACCTCATCGTAGTGTCATACTACTATAGCATGAGGTCTCAGCCTCTTTGTAGTACCAATCTACTCAGCATGAAGCCTAAGGCTTCCTTGCGGTGTTACGCCGTAACGACATGGCTTGCAATGCCGAGGCTTTACCCCTACCTGGGTACCTCATCGTGGTGTCGTGCCACTGCAACATGGGGCCATCCTCCCCTTTGTAGTGCTGTCTACAACTCTTTAATTACGTCATACAGCATTAGGCTACCTGCCTATTTGCGGTGCTACGCCGATATGACTTGGCTTGCAAAGTCGAAGCATTACCCCTACCTGGGAACCTCATGGTGGAGTCACCCCACTGTAGCATGGAGTTTCACTCCTTGTAGTGCTGCTCTACCGTGCTTTTTGTAAAGCACACCAGGCATTCACTCTGCCTGAGAACTCATTAAGGCGTTTAAGCCAACCTTCCACAGGATCTATTTTTTTCGCAGAAAATACATAGTAGACAACAGTGGTTATGGGTCCGTATCCCTTCCATGTTCCAGAAAACAAGTACCTACTGTTACCTGATAGTTTTCCAGTCAGTGATCCTCCTTTGAACCAAAAGTTAGATGCCTAGTAGATTTCTCTTTGAACTAATAGCATAAAACTTTATGGTAGGATTACAAAGACACACTATCAGAATGCCTTCAAGCCCATTTTACAAGCTGTGTCATCGACCAACTGGCGCTTGAGGCCCTTTGTGAACGGATCTGCCAGGTTCTCCTGACTCCGAACATCAACCACTGCAATTATACCTCTTTTGATAAGATCATGTACTGCCCTGTGCTTTAACCGCACAGTCCTCTTCTTCCCGTTGAAGAGGTCATTTGATGCCACCGCCGCAGTCGCCTGGTTGTCACAGTATATCGGTATCGTCGGTATCTGAGCCCCAACTACTGGAAGATCATACATGAGCTACCGAAGCCATTCTGCTTCATCTGCTGCAGTTTCAAGTGCATAGAATTCAGATTCCATGGAGGAACGATAGAGTATAGTCTGCTTCTTCGACTTCCACGATATAGCAGCTCCACCCAAGGAAAAGACATCCACCTGTGGATCTCTAGCTTTCCACCTCTGAACACCAGCTAGCATCACTGAAGCCTTCCACTACTGTCGGATACCCGTTGTAGTACAATGCATATGTCTGAGTCTTCTTGAGATATCTCATCACCCGCTTCACAGCTTTCCAGTGCTCAACCCCTGGGTTGCTTGTGAACCGACTCAGCATTCCCACGGCGAAAGCTATGTCAGGCCTTGTGGCAGTGGTTGCGTACATCAAACTTCCGATAATGCTAGAATACTCCAGCTGCCTGACGCTTTCCCTCGAGTTTGGCTTCAGCTTCTGATCACACCTGTATGGCGTATCGATCCATGGAAGATCCTTATACCCATAGCGTGTGAGCATCTTCTCAATGTAGTGAGATTGTGACAGCGCTACTCCAGTGTCTGTCCGGATGATCTTTATGCCCAAGATGACATCTGCATCCCCCAAGTCCTTCATACTGAACTTGGTTGAGAGGAACTTCTTTTTCTCTGTGACACAGCCTATATTAGGGGTGTGCATCGGTCGGTGGTCGACCTATTTGGTCCCAACCGAAGTCGAACCGAAGTTAATCGGTTTGAAAATAAACAAAACCGAACCAAACCAACCAAATGGTCGGTTCGGTTTAAAACCGACCGACTTGGTTCGGTTTGGATCGATTCGACTTGGTCGGTTTTGATCACATAAAAAATGGACTGTATATTTTTTTTTTGTGAAACCTCAGTCAACTTCCACTTTGCAACAGTAAATACAATTCAGCAGCTTCAATTCAACTTGTGCTTTACAGGTGGAGAAAAATGCCAAATTATATATAAAAAAAAACATATACATTCAACCAAAAGCTCCTTTCATGTGCACATGAGCAATTAGAAAAGAATAGGAGCCGCCAACACTCATCTTTGAGACTAGAGAGAGAGAGAGAAAGAGAGAGCTCTTTCAACTTTAACTTGATAAATGGTTGTGATGTGAATAAATGAACCAAACCTGTATAATACAACCCAATGAACCCATACCCAACCGGCCAACCCTAATTATTTAACAAGAATTTGATTCGGTTCGGTTCGGTTTAGACGGTTTTTGGCATAACCAAACCGTGAACCGAACCGAACCGGTCGATTTTGAAAAAATTGAAGCCGAACCAAACCAACCGAACCATCGGTTCGGTTTAAAACCAATCGGTTCGATTTGGCTTGGTTTGATTTGGTCGGTTTGACTTAATTGTGCACAGCCCTAGCCTATATCCGTACCTAGAATTAGCATGTCGTCCACGTATAGACAAACGATGACTCCTTTTCCATCAGCGAACTTTGTGTAAACACATTTATCCGTCTCGCTGACTCTGTAGCCGTTTGATCTAATAACTTTGTCAAACTTCTCATGCCACATCTTGGGAGCTTGCTTCAAACCATATAATGATTTCACCAACTTGCAGACTTTGTCTTCAAGACCTTTGACGACAAATCCATCTGGCTGTTGCATGTAAATCTCTTCGGTCAGCTCTCCATTCAGGAATACTGTCTTTACATCCATCTGATGTATCACCAACTTATATATAGCTGCTAGAGCAATTAACATCCTGATGGTGGTCATCCGAGCTACTGGAGCGTACGTGTCAAAGTAGTCTATCCCCTGTTTCTGAGAAAATCCCTTGGCTACCAGCCTGGCCTTGAACTTGTCAATAGTTCCATCTGCCTTCATCTTCTTCTTGAAGATCTATTTACATCTGATGGGCTTTTCTCCTTCAGGTAGATCTACCAATACCCATGTGTTATTGGAGGTGATAGAGTCAAACTCGTCATTCACTGCCTCCTTTCAGAAGATACCATCTCTGGTCTTCATCGCCTCATCATAGGTAAGCGGATCTGCTTCCACATGATAGGTGACAAAGTCATCTCTGAAATCTTTCGGTCTCCTCGCTTGCTTAGCTGACGGCTCTGCGAGTTCTGGTACAAGAGTTGTTTCATCAACAACAGCTTCTTCTTGGACTACTGGCCCATATGAGATTTTAGTCTCATTTGCACCTACATCATTTTCTGGAATGTCCGAAAGAACTATATTTTTGTCTTTTGCAAACTTGTCTTCAAAGTATTCAGCATCGCGAGATTCGATGATATGATTTTACTCAATATCAAAAAATCTCCTAGCATCACTCTTCTCGGCATACCCCAAGAAGATCGCCTTCGTAGTCCTTGTCCCTAGCTTCTGAATCTTCAGATCTGGGAGCTTCACATACGCCAGACACCCCCACACTTGAACGACATTCAAGTTTGGTCTGACTTTGAACCAGAGTTCATGAGGAGTTACGTCCGAAGTTGCATACGGCACTCTATTTAGAATAAAAGTGGCCGTCAATGCAGCTCTTCCCAGTAGCATTTAGGAAGACCTGCGGTTAGCAGCATTGAGTTCATCATTTCTGTCAACGTTCTGTTCTTCCTCTCCACTACTCCATTGGATTGAGGAGAATATGGAGCAGTAGTCTCGCATATGATTCCATATTCTTTGCAGAACGATGCGAATTCAAGAGACCTGTACTCCTCACCTCGATCACTTCTTAACCTCTTGAGTTGTTGTCCAGTCTGCCGTTCAGCTTCGGCCCTGAACTCTCTGAACTTCTCGAAGGCTTCGTCTTTAGACTTGAGCAAGTAGACGAACGCGTATTTTAAGAATTTGTCGATGAAGGTTATGAAATACTTTATCCCGGCCTTTGTGGAGAAATGTTTGAAGTCTCAGATATCGGAGTGCACCAACTCCAGAAGATCTGTGCTTCGATTGACCCGATGAAAGGATTTCTTTGTGATCTTCGTCTGAGCACACACTTCACACTTCTCTACCTTACCCCCATATTTGGAGATAAGTCCTAGACTAGACATTTTGTTAATTCTTTTACAATGAACATGTCCTAGTCTATTATGCCACAACTCAAGAGAATAATCAGAAAATGCAACTGCATTAATGTCATCAAACTGGTTGACAAGATGAATTTTAAACATTCCTTCGGTTTGATAAGCCTTCCCGGAGTATGTTCCTTTCTTGGACATCACCATCTGACCAGCATTGATGTCCATCCTCAAGCCTGCGTTGCAGAGCAGGCTCCCAGAGATCAGGTTCTTGACAATCGCCGGAACATGCTTCATACCTTGAAGCGTCATAGTGTTCGCAGAAGTGAGTTTCAGTTCCACGGTTCCGATCCCCAGAACTTCTGCTTGGGCCTGGTTCGCCATGACAACCTTCTCAGATATCGGCTGGTACGTGACGAACCATTCCTTGCCAGAACAGACATGGCTAGTCGCACCAGTGTCTATCCACCAGTCAGAGTCAACCCCCACAGTTGTGACCTGTGCGATCATAGCAACAAAGTTAGAAACCAATGAAACCTTATTAGGCTCACCTTTCTCGGATTGTTTAGGCTTAGATCTGCATTCACTCTTGTAGTGGCCTTTCTTGCCACAATTGTAACAAGTCACGTGGGACTTAGTCTTCTGTTGCTTGAATGAAGGACCCTTCACTTTTAGATTAGTGAAGTCCTTCTTCTTGGGATGAGAAGCCGCCTGCTTCCCCTTGGGATCTCTCGTCTGCACTAGATTGGCTTTAGCCAACTGTTTGGACAGTGTCCACCTTCTGTTGGGAACGCATCTCGTCCTCAACATGGATCTCTTGAAGTAGATCTCCCAAGCTAATGTCTAGCTTCCTTCTGAGCATCCTTGCATAGAAGGTACTCCACCCAGCAGGAAGTTTTGAGACGATCCCTCCAACGACAAACTTGTCGGAAAGGGGCATATCTTCGTCTTCCAGTTTCTGACGTAGCTTCAGAAATTCCTTCACCTGTGGCAACATGGACTTCTCATCCTCAAAGAGCAATTTGTGATATTTTTCAACCACAAACATCTTGCTCCTGTTCCTGTCTTCTTCATACAGTTTTTCCACAGACTCCCATATGTCTCTGGCAAGTTCCTTCTTCGAGTAGGATTCTGCCAGGGAGTCCTCCATAGCATTCAGGATGAGAAGCCTGTAGATGCTATTTTCCCTTCTTCATTTGGCCTGGAGTTTGGTAGCCGCATTGATTGCGACAGTAGATCCGGTGTCTGGAACAGAAGGTTCTTCCTCCAACCGAACATGATCAACGTCTTTTAGTTGAAGAGTTAGATAAACCTTTCTCTTCCAGACTTGATAATGTTCTCCATCGAACTTTTCCAACTTGCAGTAGTCCGATTGGACAAGCGAAGCATTAATGTTTTCCATCTATAAGGATCTTGCTTTGAGATTGTTAGTCCCGGGGCTTGATCAAAGATGGTAAAACAGATGCAACAGAGATCTACGATAATACAAAAACCAAATAACCCGATTACAATATGGAGGAGGGAAATAGAGAAGAGAAGATCTCTCGTTCTTCCTTACAAACGTGTTGCAATTGGAACAGAACGAGTTACAATAATCTAGAGAAAGATGAGAAGAAGAAAAATGCTGGGGTGTCAAAACACCGTTGCTCAAAGCAAGATTCGCCCCACACAAATTGCTTCCAGGAACCAGCAAGTTGAAGAACTTGTGGAACGCTCGAAGTCACCTCTGTTCTGACTCCTCGGATGGACTTGCAATGGCGGCAACAGCACCTCTCTCTCTCTCCTTTTCTGACTTATAATTTTCGTAGTTGTCACAAAGGAGGCCAGAAGAGAGTATATATAGAGAGAGGGTGGAAACCCTAGCCGCCTCTTAGTTATGGAATGATTGAATTAAATCCCAAAAAGATAGCAACGAGATTAATTCAAATCCCACAAAGATAGCAACGAAATAAATTCAAATCCCACAAAAAGTGGATCTGAATTAATCGTATTGAATCAGTCTTTCCATAACTGACTTGTAGTCTGCACAGTCAGCGGAGTCCTCCATGCGGCAGCAACAGCAGTCTGGCCACATGGACCACATGGGCCGCATGGACCACATGAGCCGCATAGCCGCATGAGCCCATGAGCCTGAGTCCGAGTCCGAGTCGCTAAGCCCCTTTGGGGCTTAGCTCCAGATGGAATTAATCCAAGAGAATGACAAAAGCATTAATGCTTAATCCTTGGAGCCTTGTTCTTACCTCCTAGTAAAATCACCCACATGGTTCCCTCCTTAGGGTCACCACCCCATGTGCATCTCTCAACAACACACCCAAGTATATATGTTGAGATAACTCATGGTGCATTTCCGATGTGGGACTAAAATTTTACAAGGCATGTTGAGAGCTAGCTCTCTCCATGTAAAGAAAGCACCAACAATTATCCTCTCTCTTTTTTCTCATTTTTGTTTTTCTTTTTTGTCTTTTTCTCTTTCGTCCTGAATCCTTATACATCAAACTCCTAAACCTCAAACTCTCTGACAACCTTAATATTTCGATCACCCAATGAATATAATGATCGTTTTCTTAATATTGTGTTTCTGCTTGTTTTCCATAGTATTACTATATTCTAGATATGCATATTGTCATTATTGTATAGTTCATATTCTTTCTACGTCCACTCTTTCCCTTCTTTACAAATGTTACCACCGATTTTTGGTGATATACGCGGACTTAATAGTATAACTTCCAGGGGATGTCTATCTCCATCTCCTGCTTTTGTTCTGATAGTTTAAACTGATGCGTAATATTTGTTTCAGAAATTAGGATCTCATTCTCGTAAGTACTAGAGCTGGAAGTGAAGTAAAAATTGTTGAATAAAAGTCCCTTAAAACATTTGAAGTAATCTTGTGAAATCCCCAGCAATGCAATTAACAAACAAGATCTAAATTTCAAAACATGTGAAGTAATCTTCTGAAATCCCCAATGATTCAAAACAAGTCCAAAAGAATAAGAAATCAATAAAATATAGTTCCAGCTCTAAATTTCAACACAGTCAAGAGATGAATCAAATACATAGGATCTATCAAGCCAATAGTAATAGATAGAATCCACAAATGAACAACAATCCAAATAGAAAGCCAACACTCAACAAACCGTTACAACAAACAAACATGAGAAGAAAAGAGGAAACACACACTTGGACACTTGGAATTGGAGCTTTCTCAGCAAACCTCTGTAGTCTGCACCAATGTTTTAAAAACCGGACCGGACCGGCCGGTTCAACCGGTTCACCCGTGAACCGGTCAATTTTCCGGTCCGGTTCAGTATTGACCCGGTTTTGTTTGAAAGTTAGTATTTTTGTAAAAAAATAATGGCCATAAAGGATTAATTTGGACCACTTAAGTTAACCCGGTGGTTGAACCACTGGTTGAATCAACTGGTTGGACCAATTTGACCCAACCCAGTGCCTTGGCCGGGTCAACCACCGGTCCGGTTTTTAAAACATTGGTCTGCACACTTGGTAGAAGAAGAAGAGACGAAACACACACACACACTTGGAAGTGATCAACAAACTCTTGATTTCTAAGCACAAACCATCAATATTATGAACCTGCAAAAAGCACATGATATAACATACACACAACAATATTGTAAGTATCCTCACAGTACAAACAAAAGTAAACCAAAGAGAAGTAAATCAAAAGAAGTAATAGAGAAGATCACCTCTACGAGGACGAGGACGAGGACGAGGACGAGGACGACGAGGACCTCTCTTCCATCTAGAAGGTATATGTTTCGGGGCAGCAGCATCAAATCCAGCCTTTATAAACTCGACGTGCTCCAACTTGTTGGAGCCAGCTTGTACGTTCTTCCACCACTCCTCTTCGCCTCGAACCACCAGACCGACGCCGCGGCGGTCAGAACTCGGGAACGGGACGGTCCTGAGATTCAAGCAGCCCCTGACCTCCAACTTCTGCAGCGACGGGAGATGGCCTGCAGATGTGCAAATGCTCCTCAGCTTGGGCAGCTGGCAGAGGTGCAACCTTTCGAGCTTCGGCAGCACGACGTCTGCAGTACCGAACAAGCTCTGAAGCAGAGAACAAAATCGTATCTCCATCACTTGGAGTCTCGGAAGGCTGACGGAGACGGGGAACAGGACAAGCAGGTTTGGGCAGTACTCCAAATAGATGGATTCTAGAAGCCCAAAGCTCCTTCCCAGCAGAGAGAACCTGTCATTGCATATTGCTGCTAGTTTCGTATTGCTGGATAACCACAGCGTCTCCAGACCTTCTAGATGTTCGATCCATCCAGCGATTCTCGGATTTGGAGAGTTGAAGGCGTACTCCATGTCGTTGCAGCACTTGATGTAACAATCCTTTAGCTCCGCTGTAGGCCATATCCCTTCTCGAGCGTTTAGGTAGTTGTGTAGAGAGAGAAGTTGAGGTCGGAACATCCGAATCAATGTGTATAGGCTCCACAGTCCTTCACCGCCGTTGATCTCTAAGCATTTGTCGCGGGGGTTGGCAAATCCTTCTCTTACAATAGGATAAGAAACACCTTTAGCAGTGTGGTGACCGAATTGTGCGCGAATATGTTCGTAGGGAAACCGAGATGTACGGAAGTAGACGTCCCAAGTTCTTCTCCTTCCGATCTCCTCGTCCTCCTTCTCCTCCTCCTTAGGGTGTAAGATGGAGATATTGAATTTTTGTAGGCAGGAAGCTTCAGGTGTTGGTAACATCACAATGTTATGGCCGGTAACATCATGCTCATCAAAGACTCGTACGTTTCTCAATGACAGTTGCAACTCCTGGAGACTACTGAGCCCATTTTTGAATCTGAAATGCTTGAGGTTGCGCATATGGCACCATTGTGCTTTTTCCAGTCTAGCCAGGGGAGATCCTGCGAGATCGAGCACCTCTAGGTTGTCGAGCCCAATCGTTCTGACTGTTTGCAATTTCTTGCAGTAGGATAATGAGAGCATACGTAGATTGCACAAGCAAGAAAGGGAAGAGGGAAGTGTCTTGATACTGCTGCAATACGAGAGATCGAGGACTCGAAGGTTGGGCGTGTAGCGGAAGACATCGTCTGGAATCTCTTCCAATGTAGGATTACCCCGTAGAATCAAGGTGGAGAGGATAGGGAAGTTGGGTGAAGAAACTGAGGATGGGGAAGTTGGGAGTAGTATTTCTTTGATTTGGTTCTTGACAAAAGAGATCTTCCTCAGGTCTTTGTTCCATTGGGACATGTCTACTTGTTGTAATTTTTCAGAATGTCTCACCAAGTAACACTGGAATTGTCTTATAATACTCGAAGAAGAAGAAGAAGAAGCCGCCGCCAAGGCCACAAGCATGTCTTTCAAATGGCTAGGAAGACTATAGCCTTTTTCTAGCAAGGACCTAGCTCTAAGATCATGAAATAAAGAGAGGACAAATATATTCTCAATCCAAGAATTCTCGCCATTACCAACATATGGAAGGGTAACGTTATCGGACCTCAAGTAGTCTAGGAGTTCGCTAGTGAAGGAGGGGAGGAGTCTACAGTAAGATAAAATATGGATCACAGTTTGTCCTGTTAAATTTTCTATGTTGGTGGTATTCATGATACGTAGGATATCTGGTGCCAGGCTTGGAAGCATCATACCAGTCAGGCTCTCTTGTGAAGGGATGAACTTCCATTTCACCATAGATTGAAGACGCTCCCTCTTGATCGATGTTGCTGCACTGTTAGCTTCATAGAGAACCATCTGGTATGCCACCTCTCCCGGTAGATCAGCAAACTCGTTGTTGACTTCCACCACTTCTGCCAGATTTAGAACCCCAGTGAGCAATTCTGAGTAGTTGTTGGCACTGGGGAAGATATTTGTTTCCCTTGTACAAGTGAAGGCCATCTTCATGAATCCGTGTCGGACCCCTTCATCGTCAGTGACATAACTAGGAATCCCTATTGCGTTTATATCAATTCTCACTTGCAAGTTCTCCACTATCACTACCAATGGCTTCCAATTGAAGGTCGTGGCGACCATCCTCCAGAAAGAGAGATCATCCTGATGTTTACCTCCCAAAAGACGCATCTGCAACAACTCTTCTACCTTACCTCGTATCTCATACTCTGGTGAGCCTGCAAGATAAGGTTTTATCTCCAATCGTACACAGCCACAGAAGTCCTCATCTCTGACAGCCTGGTTCAGGCTAGTCGGTAGGGATGCACCGACACGATCCATCACCCTTCTACTCCCGATCCCGTTCCATCCCCTAACACACACTATCGAAGTTCCGTCCTCCTTTAAACATTTCACCACTAGTTTGGCCATAGAATCCACTAACTTCTCATCGGCTCCAGGACCAGTATTATACCTCTCTTCATCTAATCTGCAGGTTACCACTTGTTATGTATGCAAGTAATTTGAACCCAAAGATTTAACAATGGAAGGATAAATTGCTTACTTCACATGTCGCACTTCCCGTATGGCCTGCTTACGAACAATCGCCAACACTCCTCGTCGGATACTCATGTCTGTCTCCTTGTGTAACCTTTATTCGACAGTGTGTACAACTACAACAAAACCATTGTAGGTATAACTAGGATTTTGACAAAAGAAACCTCAAAAAAAAAAAAAAAAGATTTCTAACTTGTTATTATAAATTGCTCTTGTGCAACTTGATACCCCCACACACTGATAACATAGGTGTAAAGAAGATCGTATTGGCCTTCTTCCTCCATCCATATATGCCTACACCTTACCCAACCAAGTAGTAGCAAAAACAAAACCTAACTCGAGGTATTCAGTGGTGCAAAGGGTATTTAAGTTATGCAAAAGTTCACTATGTAAAAGACGAGCTCCCTATTGGAGATGGCTCTATTATAGTTTTTTTTTTAAAAAAATTTAGGATAGCAAGTTATAATTTCAAGGTATTTAGTGGTGCAAATGGTATTAAGTTATGTAAAAGTTCAGTATATAAAAGACGAGCTCCCCATTGGAGAAGGCTGTTTATAGAGTATTAATTTATGATAGCAAGTCATAGTTCCGAGGTATTCAGTGGTGCAAAGGGTATCAAGTTATGTAAAAGTTCAGAATGTAAAGGACGAGTTCCCCATTGGAGAAGGCTCTATTATAGTGCTTTTTTTTATTTAGGATAGCAAGTTATAATTCCGAGGTATTCAATGGTGCAAAAGGTATTAAGTTATGTAAAAGTTCAGGACGTAAAAGACGAGCTTACCATTGGAGAAGGCTCTATTATAGAGTTTTTTAATTTAGGATAGCAAGTTCTAATTCCGAGCTACTCAGTAGTGCAAAGGGTATTAAGTTATGTAAAAGTTTAGGATGTAAAAGCCGAGCCCCCCATTGGGGAAGGTTCTATTATAGAGTTTTTAAAATTATGATAGCAAGTTAGAATTATGAGGTATTCAGTGGCAATTTAGCCAAGAAAATAAAATAGATAAACAAGGATGAAATGCTAATCAATAAAAAGCAACTTAAATTTTGATTTACAAATTGCCAGTACGTATGCACGTGCGTAGCAAGTGTTTCATATTATTTGGAAAGAACAAACAATAGTCTCTTAATTTTTAACTATTTGTATACATAGTTATTCAAATATCCATGTTAAATTTAATAAACAATTTTAATTAGTAAACATAGATATGGATATTTAAAAAAAAAGAACTTTTACCGTGAATTCTAAACTTTTCATATTATATATAGTAGTATATGTATAAGGCTAGCCATAGTATAGTGAATAGTGAATGCTATATATGTGCGGTGCCCATTTGTTGGCCTTACCCTTTAACGCTATCTATATAGCAGATGCTTCTACTTACTTAATTAATATTTTGAACATCTCAAAAATAAAAGAAAGATTGATGGACCATCTACTGATGTTGGAAGAATTAACAAGTCTTTTACATTGTGAATGTAATTCTTATAATCATAATATTGAAATATAAAAAGAAAGAAAGAAAGAAAGAAACGTACCACTTCTTAGAACTGCCAATAATTAAATTGAAGATTGGTGTAAACATAGAAGCATGAAGGTATTGTTTATATAACATCCTGAAAGTAAAGGAAAGAATGTATGCCTTCCTTGCTAGAGAGGGAAATAATTCCCATTTAACAAAGTCTCCATCTCCTAAAGGAAAACTAATTAAAGTAACTCACTTTATTTTTATTTTTTTATATGGAAGACAAATGTTTCACTCCATTCCTCAATCTGGCTGCCCATGTTTCTATGACAGGTGGGCCATGAAGTAACTGCTTAAATATTCACAAGTAAAACATAACTTAGTGATGAACCTCCCAATCTTTTTTTGAGGCTCTACCACTATATGCCATTGGATGAGGAAACTTGCATAATCATCTACATAGATGCAGAGGAGAGCTGTATCTTGTAAAACTTGTATGACCTTCTAAATGGCAATTGATAAAGGCACTGCCTTTTTTGATCGGGGCTAGCCCAGATTGGGGCTAGCCCAATTTTTTTTGGGTTTTACTCAGGACAGCCCATTTATTTGATCATAGGGCTGTCCCAAGTACTCCCGCCCTCCCCCCCCCTTTTCCCCGAACACAAACTTTCCTCTTCTTCCTCAAGAACCCTAACTTCCCTCTTCTTCTTCCTCCTAAGCCCTAACACTGACTCCATTCTCCACCACTCGGCGAGCAGCTTCATCATCTTCCTCTTCTTCCCCACGTCCTCTTCTCTCGTCCAAGGAGAACGATGGCCCCGAAACCGTCCTCGCAAACAAGGTGCGAAATCTTCCTCCATTTCTGTCGAAAACCCTAGAAATTATCTGAGACAACTAGCAGGATCAATTACGTTCGTTATTTCCATTGCATCGGATCGCAAGGCGAACGTGTTTGCCAAAAGTTGGCGTCGGCAAGGACTGCCCAGTCTTCTGGCAGTCCAGACTGTAAGTTGGACTGCCAGAAGAATGAGCAGTCCATTGACATAACATGTGTAGCGAAGGACTGTCCATTCTTCTGGCAGTCCTGACTCTATGATGGACTGCCAGAAAAATGGGCAGTCCATTAGCATGAGATGTGTTACAAGGGACTGCCCACATTTCTGGCAGTCCAACATAAAGTTAGGACTGCCAGAAAAGTGGGCAGTCCTTTCGTACACATGATGTGAGTTAGGACTGCCCTCTTTTCTGGCAGTCCTAAGTGCATGTTGTACTGCCAGAAATGTGGGCAGTCTTTAGTTACACATGTCCTGAGACAGTTCTTCCAATTCAAATTTTAATATGTAATTAATATTCAATAATAGTCATGAAAAGAAGACAAAGGAGAAGGATATTGAGGCCAGGCCCGAAAGAAAACGTCCCACCGCATCGGATCGCAAGGCGCGTGAAGCTGGTAGAAATGTCGAGAAAGGGCTATCAATTAGAGAACCCGAACCAGCCTCAGAAACAAGAACACGTGGAACGAAACGTGTTGCAAAGCGTTTGGCGAAAGCGGCGGTGACTCGTCGTGATGATTCCTCCGATGATGATGATTTACCCATTGCCCGAATGAGAGATGACGCTGGATCGGGTCCTTCTCAAGTACCCGAGGAAGCTGGATCGGGTCCTTCTCAAGTACCCGAGGAAGAGGAAGAGAAAGATGCGGGCCCAGTTGGTTGCTCAATTTTGAATTCAATAGAGAACCACATTTGTTATGAAATATGGAAGGATCCGGTAAGTTACTTACCTATTATATAGATTAACTATTCGAAATAATAGATATATGTAATATTGGATCTTTGTTTTTTTATTCGCAGAAAAGCTCGCGCATGTTAAGGGTAATAAACCATGCGAAGATGTGTAGTACGTGGGGATTTAATGAGTTGAAAGAGAGTGTGAAGCAAAAAATCACCCCCACCGGATTGCAGTATTTGGCAAAATACTCATATCAGATATTGGACCACGCAATGATTTCTGCATTTGTGGAGCGCTGGCATCCAGAAACTAACAGCTTCCATCTCGCAAACGGAGAGTTGACAATCACCCTCGATAATGTCCACCACATTTTAGGGCTTAGAGTTGATGGTCGTCAAATGTCGATGGACTATTCCGAGGGCGACTTCGACCTGTATGATGAGATGGTGGATTTGGTTGCCAATTGTCTCGGTGTCGAGTCCAAGACTTTTACCACAATCCCGGAATTTAAGAAGTCTTATGGAGTTCCTTTAAGTTTTTTGAGGAATACTTTCAATGATGATGCCGACGACGCCGACGACAACAATGGTAATGACAACCTCGTGGCCCGTGGATACATGCAGTTCATCCTAGGAGCCGTCGGTATTACAGACAAGTCCGGGACAGCCGTACATGCAAAATATCTAAACAATTTTACGGACTTGAATGCTGTGGATGAAATATCGTTCGGAAGTGGTATACTAGCACACCTTTACCGCGAACTAGGTGCTGCATCTCGAGTCGAGTCGAAGACGATAGCTGGTTGTCAAACACTGCTCCATGTAAGCAAACCCTAGCATACTGTGTCTATACAATTGTATAAAATTATGTCGATAACGATAACATTGTTATATTTTACATTTTCAGGCGTGGATATATGAGCATTTTCCGACGCTCAATAGGGCTACTCTTAATCGAAATTATGATGAGCAGATGCCCAGGATGTGTAGGTGGAGGCCGGCTAAGATAGATACGAGACATCCACATACGTTGGCTACCCTACGTGTTGCTCTAGAAGATCTGACTGCAAAGGAGGTGAAACAATAGTAACTTGAACTAGCATTTACTTACCACTCTAGTATTCCACATTAATTGGTAACTCCTTAAGTAATGAATGCATGTTGTAGATTATTTGGCATCCATACAAGGATCTGCGAAATAGCACTCGTCCTGTGCAACCAGTTGCACTATTTAGAGGTCCGCTGTTTTGTCATGAAATTGAGGAGCCTCACATCCCCGATAGAGTGCTGCGTCAGTTTGGATACGTACAGACTATCCCGAGTACGTTGAAATTAAGGACCGCTGCAAAAGGGAAGAAACCGTCGACCTACGTCCCGCCGTTCTACCCATGGGGGTCGTACTTTTTCGTTGACTGGCAACAACATCTTCTCGGTGAAACCGTACGAACGCCGGCGGTGGAGATGTGGGATTGTAGTGAGGACTATATGGAATACTATGGGCATGCCGGACATGGTATGATGTTGAATCCTGATAAGAGAAGTGCGAAAGTGCCGGTAGCAGCACCCATACCTTCCAAGTCAGCACTATATGATGCATTGCAGAAGATGGTTAGTATAGTTTGTTTAATTAACCCATATTGTGGTAAATTTTTTGTTCCTAAAATTATGATATGTATTCATGCAGGCTTCGAAAGTGAAGAAGTTGGGGAAAAGTCTAATCCAATGCAAGGGGGAGAATTACGAAGATATTGGTACCCAGATGCAGAACATCGCAGCTGATTACCCATTTATCGATGAGCGACGCACGAAGATGCGTCATGATACTGAATGACTATGTAATTTCCTTTAAAGTTGAATGTATTTGGTAGTTGGGTGACTTGCAAAACTTTTCTAATTGGTTGAACACTTGTCTGTGTCAACAGTTTCAAATTGGTTGAACACTTGTTTGCGTATTATGTGAATGTTATCTTGCTTTGACTCTTAGAACTTGCGTATTATGTGAATGTTACCTTGCAAGTTTGCGTATTATGTGAATGTTATCTTGCGTATTATATGAATGTTATGTTCCGTATTATGTGAATGTTATCTTGCGTATTACGTGAATGTTACCTTGCTCTTAGAACTTGCTGTGAGTATGTGGACTGCCCAGTTCCTGGGCAGTCCATGCTCACAGCAAGTTCTGCTAAGGACTGCCCAGTTTCCTGGCAGTCCACATACATATATGGACTGCCAGGAAACTGGGCAGTCCTTATAAGAACTTGCTGTGAGTATGTGGACTGCCCAGTTCCTGGGCAGTCCATGCTCACAGCAAGTTCTGCTAAGGACTGCCCAGTTTCATGGCAGTCCATATATGTATGTGGACTGCCAGGAAACTGGGCAGTCCTTAGCAGAACTTGCTGTGAGCATGGACTGCCCAGGAACTGGGCAGTCCACATACTCACAGCAAGTTCTTATAAGGACTGCCCAGTTTCCTGGCAGTCCATATATGTATGTGGACTGCCAGGAAACTGGGCAGTCCTTAGCAGAACTTGCTGTGAGCAGTCCACATACAAACAGCTACTTGTAATAAGATACAAAATGCTACGCTTTGTCAGTAAAATACAAAATGCAACGCTGCTAATCAGTAAGATACAAAATACTCATAGATACGCAGTAAGATAGACAATGTCAAGTATACAGCTGTCTATGCAAAATGTTACGCTTCGTCAACTATACATTAGTCTATGCAAAATGTTACGCTTCGTCAACTATACATTAGTCTATGCAAAATGTTACGCTTCATCAACTATACATTAGTCTATGCAAAATGTTACGCTTCATCAACTATACATTAGTCTATGCAAAATGTTACGCTTCGTCAACTGTACATCAGTCAATTAATACATCATAGTGGCCCTCCGGCCTTGGTATAGGTTCCACGAAGTTCGTAATTTTCTTGTAAACATTTATTGCATCTTCGAAGGGTGTTACCCAAGCGAGCGCTTCTTCCGGTGCATGTTTCCACCAAAGTGACGCAGGGGGAGGAATAGGAGAGTGCCCAATCAACCGCGGGATAACAAAGTGATCTCCGACGAGTCCAATTGTATTTAGAGTGGATATACTGTAGTCCTTTGGAGGAGCGCACATTGGAAAAAACGTGTTGTTGTTGTGCTTGGAAAAAACGATAATGGGGATCTTGTAATTGTTAGCGAACAGATATGCACCAGAAGGTATGTCCAGGTAATGCTCTGGTCCAGTAGTCTGGGTGTCGCATGGAATACTTGTCAACAGTTCGCCGACATCTTCTTGCCCAAGTATTTTGCTATAGAATGAAAGATGAGACTCCAGCTCAAAATATAGCTCAGCTCTAACTTGTCTCCATCCGTCTTTAGCGGGGTAGCCTAGATGACGCGCCAGCACATGATATCCATAATGTCCGTCGTTGATCTCGTGTGCACAAGGGAGCCCGAGAGAATATCGATGTGTACAACCACATACTTCGACATCTAAACCGACAGAATTCGCACGACCAATCTCATCAAGTAGTAATGTCAATGCGTCGTGGGACGCCACGTGCATTAAATCAGACAAGAGATGTTCTTTCTTGTGTTGGTGTTTTACAATGTTCAGGCTCATCTCAAATGAAGCCTTTATCTCGTTCACGACCGAATTGGTCAGTCGATCGATTGATTGCCAAACGGAGACGAAACCACCGGCCGCTGAGCGCAGATATCTTTTTAGTCTTGCATGTGAGCCTTCGACACGGTTGGTAGTGGTCGTGCCGTAGTGTTTCACCATATTCGTCCATGCCAAGACAAAATTTTCTTTATGTTCATCAAGCCACGTGTCTTTGATGTAAGATATACACGCCGGGTTGCTCTGCTCCCATTGCTCTTTGAACATGTACCATGCTGCGTCAAATGTTTCCTCACTACTTGCTCGCCACACAAGAGTCCAACCGTTGTAGAAATCTTGGAAGCGGTCCATGTCGAGTTTGCCGTCTACTTTCTCGAACTTCAGTTTGCATTGTGCTTGAATATTTCTGTTTATATGCCAAGTACATAGTAATCTACGAGCATGAGGAAATACGGTATCAATAGCATTCATCAATGCATATTCCCGATCGGTCACAAAAACAGACGGTTCTTTATGTCCACTATAAAGTGTCTTCAGCTTTTCCAAAGCCCATGTATAGTCCTCTAATGTTTCGGTCCTCATAAAACAAAAGGCAACTGAAAATGTCCTTCGGGTTGAAGTGAACCCAACAATGTGAAGAAGAGGCATCTTGAATTTATTAGTCTTGTAGGTGCAATCAAGAACCAAAACATCGGCGAAGGACCGTGCCAACTGTGTGCAATCCGGATGAGACCAAAACAGAGAAACGACTTCATTGCTCACTGGAAGTCTTCTATGGTATTCCACATAATGATTTTCGGCGAGCAATTTCATCACTTGTTGCATCGCCATTCTTCCTTTTAGACTCCTCGTTCTAGACCTCGCTAGTGCATTGTAAATTGTCCTCATAGTGGACTTGTTCCTCTCATTCTTCTGAAGCAGCGCAGAATATATTTCTTTTGGAGCAACTCCGGAAGCTGACATTTATGTAACTAACTTCTTCTCATCATCTTTCAATCTTCCGGCGTAGGCATGACCAGTTAGCGTATCCGGAATAGAATGATTGTGGATCCCATTACGTACCACAACTGTCCACTTCTCGCCAGTCCTGCACCCCAACACTAGCTTGAATGGACAACCACATTTCCTTGAGCCTGCCACTTTTTTCCCAGATATTATTGGGAGAAGTTCACTTTTTTTACGATGCACCCTATACGTCCTACCTCTTTCACAGCCAATCTCTGCAGTTTGACGCTTCGGCCGACACCGTAGCGACCTTGAAGTTACAAGGGTTGTGTTGGTTTGCCTTCCAACTTCTCTGCACCATTCTAATGCTTCGGCGTAAGTTTCAAAGACAATATCTGTCGAGAATTTACTGCTCAAATCTGTGCACATAGGAGATGGGGTGCCCTACAATAAATTTACAATTTTTTAAATACCTAAATCAATGACAAAACCAAATACAATATCCAATTCAGGCTGTTCAACTAGACTGCCACAACATCTGGCAGTCCTGAGTACTTCATGGACTGCCAAAATGTGTGGCAGTCCAGTTGAATCTACTATCAACTTTAGGACTGCCACATTTCTGGGCAGTCCTTGAAGTATATAGGACTGCCAGAAAGTGAGGCAGTCCTTAACTTCCTACATATTCAACTAGACTGCCATACTTTCTGGCAGTCCTAAGTAGTTCATGGACTGCCAAAATGTGTGGCAGTCCAGTTGAATCGATTATCAACTTTATGACTGCCACATTTCTGGGCAGTCCTTGAAGTATATAGGACTGCCAGAAAGTATGGCAGTCCTTACGTTCATACGTACTTAAGTCGACTGCCATACTTTCTGGCAGTCCTAAGTAGTTCATGGACTGCCATGCGATGTGGCAGTCCATTTCTGGACTACGAAAAAATGTAACTAGGTCAGGGACAAACCACGAGTTCTTTGGAGAGAATGTCATGTTCTTCGGAAGGACCGGGATGATCGATTGCTATATTTGAAGTCCCAAGTTCTTCCATATTTTCTACATTATAAAAGAACATTCAAAAATTAGGAATCAACCGATTATTTAACAAACTTTGCAATATAGTAGTCGAAAACATACCGACTACTACGAATATTCGTTGATAACTGCTCTGGGGTTACAAAACAGGAAGATTTTTGTAGGGACGAGAGGAATCTCAATCTAGGGTTTAGAAGAAAATTTGAGAAAAGAAGAAAATTTGAGAGGAAGGAGAGAAAGAGAAGAGAAATAAAACAATTGACTTTTATACTACCTAATGGGCTAGCCCTAATAAATTTTTTCAATGGCAAACTTGTAAATAACACAAACTTACAAATGGGCTAGCCCCGATCAAATTAGGCAGTGCCTTTATCAATTGCCTTCTAAATGGATGTTGATATGACTTGTAGGAAACCTTCACCAGCACATACTACATACTGGTACATAGCCTTACACTTTTTTTTTCTTTGCATATTTATCACCTTCACCAGCACATACTACGTACTGGTACATAGCCTTACAATTTTTTTTCTTTGCATATTTATCGCATCTTCTGTGGTTATAAAATTTGAGTTGACTAGAATAATATATTAATATATAACTCTCAACTAGGGCTGCAAACGAGCCATGCCGAGCCAAGCTTTTGTGAGCTTGAGCTTGACTTGACTAGAATTAATCGAGCTCAAGCTCGAGCTTGATAAATTTTTTTTATTTTAGAGCTTGAGCTTGGCTCGAGCTTGTTTATATTAAGCTCGAGTTTGGCTTGATAAGCAAGCTTGATTCAAGCTTGATAAACAAGCTCGATAAGCTCAAAATCAAGCTCGCTCAACTTTATTTCAAGCTCATTAAGCTTGATTTCAAGCTTAACGAGCTCGATTTAGTTAGAATTCAATAAAGAACAAACGAGCTTCTAAACAAGCTCTTAAACGAACTCTTAAACGAGCTTCTAAACGAGCCAGCTCGCAAGCTCATAAACGAGCCAGTTTGCGAGCTCAAACGAGTCGAGTACTTCTAAGCTTGAGCATGGCTTGTTTATTAAACAAGCTCAGAAATGAAGTTTGAGCTCAGCTTGTTTAGTAAACAAACCGACCTCAAATGAGCTTTTATCAAGCCAAGCTTCGAGCAGCTCGCGAACGGCTTGGCTCATTTGCGCTGCCCTACTCTCAACCTTCGCTATTACTAGAGCTTAGGTGGTGGAACTTTAATATACTATTGGAACGACCCAAGTTCAACCTTTATAGCACACATACATTTTAAGCTTTTATATATATATATATATATATATATATATATATATATATATATATATATATATATATATATATATATAGAGTGCCTATCCAATGAGCACACCTCCTAAATGAGCAAATGAGCACAATTATCTATATCCCTTGGATGTTATTTCAATTCTAATCTAATGGTTAAAATTTTATGCTCTTATTAAGAAAGGGATATAGATAAATATTGACCACAAAAGGAGAATATTAATGATCAGATTCTTCGCTTCTTTTCATTTTGTAGCTTTTTTTATAAGGTGAATATTAATGATCAAATTTAAAAATAGTAATATTAATTCTAATATTAATGTTAATTTATTAGTATTAAAATTAACAATTAAATTAAAACTAACACTAAAATAAAATTTAATATTAAAATTAACGTTGATATTAACATTTATATTCAAATTAACATTAACATTAACATTAAAATTAAAATTAGTATTAATATTAACTTTAACATTAACATTAACTTTAATATTAATATTAATATTAATATTAATATTAAGATTAAGAATAAAAATTAAATTAAATTAATATTTATGTTAATTTTAATGTTAATGTTAACTTTAATGTTAATATTAATATTAATTTGAATATTAATGTTAACGTTAATTTTAATTTTAATTTTAATATCGATGTTAATTTTAATATTAAATTTTATTTTAGTGTTAATTTTAATTTTAATACTAATAAAATTAAGATTAATATTAGAATTAATATTACTATTTTTAAAATTGATCATTAATATTCACCCTCTAAAAAAGCTAATGTTAACGTTAATTTTAATTTTAATTTTAATATCGATGTTAATTTTAATATTAAATTTTATTTTAGTGTTAATTTTAATTTTAATACTAATAAAATTAAGATTAATATTATAATTAATATTACTATTTTTAAAATTGATCATTAATATTCACCCTCTAAAAAAGCTAATGTTAACGTTAATTTTAATTTTAATATCGATGTTAATTTTAATATTAAATTTTATTTTAGTGTTAATTTTAATTTTAATACTAATAAAATTAAGATTAATATTAGAATTAATATTACTATTTTAAAATTGATCATTAATATTCACCCTCTAAAAAAGCTAAGAAGAGAATCTGATCATTAATATTCTCCTTTTGTCCCTTCCTCAATAAGAGGATAAAATTTTAACCATTAGATTTGTTGAGATAACATCCAAGGGATATTGATAATTGTGCTCATTTGCTCATTTAGGATGTGTGCTCATTGGATAGGCACTCTCTCTCTCTCTCTCTATATATATATATATATATATATATATATATATATATATATATATATATATATATATATATATATATATATATATATGTGTGTGTGTGTGTGTGTGTGTGCGCGCGCGCGCGCGCGTGCATGCGCAAATGTAGTCCGTTGGGAATGGCAAGGCATGCACCCCATCATGGAGGGCGCGGGTCGAGCCTCCTTGAGAGCAAATGTATCTTCAACCTTCGGGAGCATGTTATCTCAGTCTATATTGTACAACAAACAAGTGTATGCATGGAACCCATCCCGCTGTCTTGTCCCCTTATAATCCTAAAATATGGTTGGTAATTAGCTAGCCAAGTTATATATATATATATATATATATATATATATATATATATATATATATATATATATATATACTGCAAGCTGATGGTAATTAGCTAGCAAGTAGTTGGAACTCGTGTGTCATAGATCTGCCACTGCCTTGCTGATGGAAGAGGAGAAGGAGCAGACGATGAAGACGATCTACGGCAAGCTGACGACCATAGAGATGAAGACTTTGGTGGACGATGTCTTGTCCATGAGGCTGACCGAGACTAGCGCCCGTTTTGCACAGGTGAATGTGGATCCTTCATCGTATAAAATGGAAAAGTTGGAGAAACTGAAGGTGAAGTTGGACGGTACTACCAACTACTTGAAGTGGTCGTGCCAGGCTATGCGGACCTTGAAGGCAAGAGGCCTAGTGGGCTATGTGAATGGCCAAACCGAGGTGGATAGAGATCGCTCCTTACGGGAGTTTGTTGTATGGGAGATCATCAACAACGTGGTAGCTGGATGGTTGACAGCCTCATTGACCGACCAAATATCGGGCAACGTGGAGGCTATGGAGAGTGTTGGTGACATATGGAGAGTGTTGGTGACATTTGGACTACACTGAAAGACATGTACTCAGGGTCGGACAACCCGATGAAGGTCTTCCAGTTGCAGGATAAACTTGACAAGGTGGTCCAAGAGGATCGCACCATCTCTGAATATGCAGCTCTGATAAGGAAGTATTTGTCTCATCCATTATGATCTTATTGGCGTGGAGGATGAATAAGTAGAGCCAATATTTATGAAACATTATTAGAAGTTTATGGAGTAGGTCTCACAATAAAGGATGATGAAGTTCCTGATGGGACTCAACCCAGATTTGATAGGAGGAATGTCTTACTTGTACAGCTCAGACTGCCATTACTGGAGGAGGCTATAGCTGCCACGACACAAGAGGGGGCACAGCTGAAGTTGATGCCAAGCACCACCGGCTCCCTGGGGATGAAATCGGCCTTAGCTGTTTCTGGCCTGAACCCCTTCGGGGGGGGGAGGGGGGCACAACTGTGGAGATCCTGGATACTTAATCAGATTCTGTACAAAACCTATGAGAGGCTATTTTAGTGGCCGCAGATGCAACCATGGAGGACATAGGGGTGGCAGAGGAGGCTATGTCGGTGGCATGGGTGATTATTCTTGGGAGCACAAGACAAACATGACAGAAGGGGGAGATGAGAGTCATTCATCCTATGTGACCCCTAGTAAGAAGGAAATGCTAGAGATGTGGAGGAGCCTGAAGCTTAAAACCAGTGACAATCGAACCAACGCTGCTGGGGCCTCAACTCCAACCACTTTCGGAGGTAACATCACATAGTATGCCCACACTAGGACATGTATACCTGCTCATGCTCTTGCATCCACCTACAGACTAGGAAGTATAAATTGGATAATTGATTCTAGGACATCCCATCATGTCATGAGGGCCTATCATGAGTTCCGGAATTATACTCGCCTGACAACACCTGAAAGTATTCAGACTGTTGATGGTACTGCTCGGCCTATAGTGGGTATAGGCATGGTTAAATGCACCCCTTCCATAACTCTATCTAGTGTCTTGTATGCTCCAACTTTTCATGTTAATCTATTGTCTATTAGTGCTATTGTTCTTTAACTTAATTGTGTTGTTTCCTTTGACATTCCTAAGGTGATTTTTCATGAGAAGGGAACAGGGAGACGGTTGGGGACTGTCACTTGGCATAAAGGGCTATGGTACTTGGACGAGGAGGGACTGGATGTAGCAATAAAGTCACTAATGGATGAGGTACAGCCTAAAGAGCCACGGAGGACTGTGAAATCAGAATTGTTGCTCCAACATCAGCGCATGTGACACTTTTCATTTCGTCTACCGAGTGTATGTTTCCTTCTATGTATCAGAAGACTGATAAACGGAAGTTAGTTTGTGATGCATGTGAACTAGGAAAACATACCATAAGCTCATACGTGAGTTCTGGAAATAGAAATTTGTTCCCTTTTGACATGATACACTCTGATGTATGGGGACCTTGTTCCACAACTACTGCTAATGGTTTTAAGTGGTTTGTCACCTTTATTGATTGCTACACTCGTGTCACTTGGGTGTACCTAATGAAGAGTAAGAGTGATGTGTTTGCATGTTTTCAAGATTTTCATCGCAGGGTCACAAAGTAATATAATGCTAGTGTAAAGATGTTGAGGTCTAACAATGGGACAGAATACACCAACAAGGCTCTTGAAGATACTTGTCAGTACATCATTAGACTTCGTTTCGCAACGGGTCCTAAACATGTTGTCAATTTATTCTATTCTCAACGGGTCCTAAACCTGTTGCAGATTACTTGAATATAACTGTTGCTATACAAACTTAACCCATTACAAATGTCAGTTCAAAACCGTTGCATATTTATTATTTTGGCAACAGTTTCTCACATTGTTGCTTATTCGTTTCGCAACCATTACTTAATCGTTGTCTTATAGATCATTTGTAATGGTTTTCACCTGTTGCTTATCCGCAACGATTTTTATTCGTTGCAAGAAACATTTAGGCAACAATTCGTAACCGTTGTTCATTACCCAATTGCTACAACGGTTGGTTACTTGTTACCAAATAAAGTATTAACAACGCCATGTAATCGTTACGCATTAATGTCGGACATGTTACATAATATGTTATTTGCAACATTTTATTGAACTGTTGTAAATATTCCCTCTAACCGTTGCAAGAGGAATCTGCAATGCTCGCTTTTACAATGGTTCCAATAACCGTTGCAGATTGATTTCACAACGGTTTTTATTGATTTTGTAATGGTTTCTGACCATTGTAAGACCCCCTTATTTCTTGTAGTGGCAACATATCATCCGCATCCTCGTTGGATTAGATCATTCGAGGCCATGCATTCAACGCGGTGACTTGGGGGATAGGGGCGCAGCGGCGTGCTCTACTGAGTGCGTCTGCCCGCAGAGCTTTCCGGCATCGTGGTGGCTGTCGTGAAACCAGTGTCGGACTTTAGATTTTGGGACCTGAGACGAACTCTAAAAGTAGTACCCCCAAAGCTTAATGTTCATATTATATATTTTTTGCTCTAGACAATTATTTTTCTTGTAGGAGGCATGTTTGCTTCTCTAGTCTATTAGTGCTATGCAAACCAAAAAGTACACCAAATTATTTTATTATAGGAGGCATGTTTGCTTCTCTAATCTAATTTGCAACATATCACATTTCCAAATGAATACTCTAGACACGAACACTATTCAATCAAATGACATTATCATAATTTTCCTATAAATAATAATAATAATAATAATAATAATAATAATAATAATAATAATAATTAATGACAAATAAACAATAAAAAACAAATATAAAAATATTTTTCTTTCTTATTTTCTCTATAGTCGATTTCAATCTTAATAGTAATAAGTATGCAATCAAATGCAAAAACATATTTTTCAAATAAATTAGTCAAACGCAAATAAAGATAATCAACAATTTTTTAGACAACAATTTTTTTCTCTAGTAAATTATAATTTATAAGTCCACTGCAATTTTAGATTTCACTTACCTGTGATTGTAAAAAATAATTGTCCTTGTGTACCAGAACCTGGGGGTGGGGAGGGGGGGCTTCGGCGGGGCTCCGCGGGCGGGGACTTTGATCTGGATGGGTCCGGATTGGGAGCCCCGTAAGGACATGGCACTACGTACATCAGATTTGCTTTACTGCAACTCTCTACGGAGATCGCTCCACCGGGATTCGAACTCTGCCCATAAGGGCTACATGTCTTCACACTAACCACTTGGGCTAGCGGTCATATATATATATATATATATATATATATATATATATATATATATATATATATATACACACACACACACACACACACACACACACACACACACACACACACACACACACACACACACTTGTAAATGCACGTACGTTGCACGTAAAATAATAATATTATCTAATTATAACCAAATACCTCTTCTAACTCATGTGGTTAATGTTGGAGGTATTTTTCTTGGTTGTTTGAGTTCGAATCCTCATGTTGTTGTTTAGCAAATTTATTTATTTTTGAAACATAATTTAGATTTTCTTTTAAATTAATAAGTGATGATATACATACGACTTAGATGGCTCACTTTTGAATCGTTTTGATGCCTGATTATAATCGCGTGTGTGTATATATATATATATATATATATATATATATATATATAGTCACATTCACGTGCGTTGCACGTATCCAAAAAAAAAACAATGATAGTATTGATAAAGTATATAAAAATTTAAATTATACTAGAATATTTTAAATTTAATTTCAATATATTTTAATATGATTATTTTTCAAATTGAATTTATAATTTATAGGTATTCTCCTACAATGCCGGTCGTCGGTCTCTTGGCGTACGGCGACTTCTGCACCGACTCCGGCGCAACGGCACAACTCGAGTTTGAAAAATGCGCCCCTTAGCAAAACTGTCTTATATTTTGATAATCACAAAATTACTTGAAACATATCAGAAAAAGCCATTTAGAACGTAAATTCTGAAAATATTTTATAAAATTTAGCACAAACTCGTGAAGCACCTCGTTAACCATTGTATATTTCATCAAACTCATAATGCCAAAGCCACCGTAAGCATTGGCTTTCTTTTCTTTTCTCTCTTTTTTTTTCCCCTAAACTTTTTTTTTCCCCTATCATGACAAATATATGCCACATCATGTATGATATTAGCCAGAGAATTAGCAACCAAACCCAGCATAAGTAACTCATTAATCAACAACAAAGTCACATTCAGTATAAGTAACTTTTTGTCTGCCTCCATCTCCATCTACTGGTTTTGTTCTGATAGTTTAAACTAAAACTTGTTCCGGAAATTAGGATCTCATTCTCGTAAGTACTAGAAGAGCTGGAAGTGAAGTAAAAATAGTTGAGTAAATTCCTTAAAAACATTTGAAGTAATCTTGTTGGTAATAATGAAATCAATAATATAGTTCCAGCTCTAAATTTCAACACAACCAAGAGAGGAAGCAAATTACATAGGATCTATTAAGCCAACAATAATAGAGTGAATCCACAAATGAACAACAATCCAAGTATAAAGCCAACACTCAACAAACCGATACAACAAACAAACAGGAGAAGAAAAGAGGAAACACACACACTTGGAATTGGAAGTGATCAAATATTTCTCACTCTTGAGCTTTCTCAGTTTCTTAGCATAGACCATCTATATTATATGAACCTTCAAATGAACAGCAATCCAAATAGAAAGCCAACAACAACAATCAACAAACCCCTCTGCATCCTGCACACTTGGAAGAAGATGAAGAGATACGAAACACACACATACACACTTGGAAGTGATCGACAAACTCTTGAGCTGTCCCAGTTTCTAAGCACATACCATCAGTATTATGAACCTGCAAATAGCACATAGCACGTGATATACATACACACAACAATGTATGTATGTATCCTCTCAGCAGTACAGACAAAAGTAAACCAAAGAGAAGTAAATGAGAAGAAGTTATAGAGAAGATCACCTCTACGAGGACGAGGACGACGAGGACCTCTCTTCCATCTAGAAGGTATATGTTTCGGGGCAGCAGCATCAAATCCAGCCTTTATAAACTCGACGTGCTCCAACTTGTTGGAGCCAGCTTGTACGTTCTTCCACCACTCCTCTTCGCCTCGAACCACCAGACCGACGCCGCGGCGGCCAGAACTCGGGAGCGGGACGGTCCTGAGATTCAAGCAGCCCCTGACCTCCAACTTCTGCAGCGACGGTAGATGGCCTGCAGATGTGCAAATGCTCCTCAGCTTGGGCAGCTGGCAGAGGTGCAACCTTTCGAGCTTCGGCAGCACGACGTCTGCAGTACCGAACAAGCTCTGAAGCAGAGAACAAAATCGTAAGGAAGTAAGATCAATCAATAGAGACCTGAGAAGTATAATCTCATCCCAAGAATTCTCCCCATTACATACATATGGAAGGGGAACGTTATCGGACCTCAAGTAGTCTACGAGGAGCTCGGTGGTAAGGAAGTAAGGTAGGAGTGTAAAGTAAGATAAGATATGGATGACAACTTCTCCTGTTAAATTTCCTATGTTGTTCGTATTCTTGATGATACGTAGGATATTTGGTGCTAGACTTGGAACAAGCATCATCCCAGTCAGCCTCTCTTGTGAAGGGATGTACCTCCATTCGACGAAGGACTGAAGAGTACCCTCCGGCCGCTTGATCGATGCTGCTGCACTGTTAGCTTCATAGAGAACCATCTGGTACGCCACCTCTTCCGGTAGATCCGCAAACTCGTTGTCGACTTCCACCACTCCCCCTTCGTTCTTGTCGGTGACATAACTAAGAAATCCGGCGAGAGTTTCTGTTGAGTAATTTGAGTAACAGGTGAAGGCGATCTTCATGAATGCATGTCGGACCCCTTCGTCGTCGGTGACATAACTAGGAATCCCTATCGCGTCTATGTCTATTTTGGCTATTCTGTCTCGCAAGTTCTCCACTATCACTACCAGTGGCTTCCAGTTGAAGGTCGTGGCGACCCTCCTCCAGAAAGAGAGATCATTCTCCGTACGATTACCTCCCAAACGAGGCATATGCAACAGCTCTGCTACCTTATTTCGTATATCGAGCTCTGGTGAGCCTGGAAGAAGGATATTTACCGTCAGTCGTACACAGCCACAGAAGTCCATCTGATCGTCCAGGCTAGTTGGTAGTTGTAGGGATGCAACGACACGATCCATCACCCTGCTACTCCCGATCCCGCTCCATCCCCTAACATGCACTATCGAAGTTCCGTCCTCCTTCAAGCATTTCACCACCAGTTTGGCCATAGAATCCACCAACTTCTCATCGGCTCCAGGACCACTACTATCCCTGATCTCTGCATCTAATCTGCAACGTATGTATGCACGCAAGTAATTAGGACCAACCCAAAGATTTAACAATGAATGGAAGGATAAATTTGCTTACTTCACGTGTCGCACTCCTCGTCGGGTACTCATGTTTGTGTCTCCTTGTGTAACCTTTATTCGACACCTACAACAAAACCCATTGAAGATATAACTATGATTTTGACATAAGAAACCTCAAAAAGAAAAATCTAACTTGTTATCCTAAATTGCTCTTGTGCAACTTGATCCCCCACCCCACCCCACACCCCCACCACCACCACCACACGCGCGCACACACATATTGATAACATAGGTTCTAAAAAAGATCATATTGGCCTTCTTACTCAATCCATATATGCCTACAACTTATCCTACCAAATTGTATAAAAAAAAAAAACCTAATCCGAGGTGGTGCAAAGGGTATTTAATGTAAAAGTTCACTATGTAAAAGACGAGCTCCCCATTAGGAGAATGCTCTATTAATCAGAAAATTTTACATGGCGAAAGAAATTAAGTTTAGAAAAATGGGGGCAAGAGTAAGAAGTTTCAGAAAATTAAACACGAAATATTTCGCCAGACGGTTTTGCGGAATCTGTGCATGCACAAATTCCGTCGGATGGTCTAGCAGAATTCTTGCATATTTATACATTCTCTTTAAATAATTAATTAGTTTGTGGTGTAATGGTAGTGTGTTTGACTTCGGTTCAAGAGGTTGTGTGTTTGATTTATGTTGGGTTCAAGTTTTAATTATGTCTTTCTTTCTTTTTTGCAATAATTCTCCCAGACCATCTTGCGGAATATTTCGTGGGATGAATTTGCTGAAACATCTTTCTCTAGCCTCCATTTCTCTCAACTTTGTTTCGGCATATATAATGTTATTTTCTTTTTTAAATTAGGATAGCAAGTTATAATTTTGACGTATTCAGTGGTGCAAAGGATATTAAGTTATGTAAAAGTTCATGATGTAAAAGACGAGCTAGCTCCCCATTAGAGAATGCCCTATTATAGAGTTTTAAATTTAGGATAGCAAGTTATAGTTTCGAGGCATTCTGTCGTGCAAAGGGAGTTAAATTATGAAAGACGAGCATCCCATTGGGAATTATAGAGCTTTTTTAATTTAGGTTAGCATGTTATAATTCTAAGGTATTCAGTGGTGCAAAGAGTATTTAGTTATGTAAAAGTTTAGAATAAGTATATTGGAGTATTATAGAGTTTTTAATTTAGGATAACAACTTATAATTCCGAGGTATTCAATGCCAATTTAGCCAAGAAAATAGATAAACAAACGTTAATTAATACAAGAAAGAAAAAATAAAAAAAAAGCAACTGAATTTTAATTTACAAATTATATAAGGCTACCCATAATATAATGAATGTTATGTCTGATATCTGCCCATTTCTTGGCCTTAGCCTTTAACGTAATCTACATAGCCGATACTTCTGTTTACTTAATTAATATTTTGAACGTCTCAACAACAACAAAAAAAGATTGAAGGACCATCTTAATTAATACTTTGAATATCGATCTCAAAAAAAAAAAAAAAAAAAAAAAAAAGGAAGATATTGAAGGACCATCTACTGATGTTAACAGAATTAACAACTCTTTAATTACATTGTGAATGTAATTCTTGTAATCATAATATTGAAAAATACAAAAAAATAAAGAAAGAAAGAAACGTACCACTTCTTAGAACTCCCAACAAGTTGAAGATCGGTGCAAGCATAGAAGAATGAAGTAGTTGTTATAATAACATCCTGAAAGTAAAGGAATTCCCTCCCTAACAAGGAAGGCATTACATTCTTTCCATTTGATAAAGACTCCCTCTCCCAAAGGAAAAAAAAGTAACTCACTTTTTTTTTAATACGAAAGACAAATGTTCAATCCATCCCCAGGTACTCAATCATTTCCTCAATATGTCTGAGCATGTTTCTTTGACCGGTAGGCCATGAGTAACTGCTTAAATATGCAAAAATAAAATCAAAAATAGATTTTTATAAATCATATTCATGAACTAAACAATATGGTTAGAGGAAGAACACTTATTTTGTTAGAATATTTCATCACACTATGCAAGCTGGTTAGCACAATCGCCAAGTTCAAATCTCATCCGAGCACGTTAAGTGTGGTAAAAAAATCAGCTTGATTGGTTTGAGGGTGTGGGTTTACGAGGAAAATTCATAGAGGGTTAAGTGAGAAAAAGTTTAAATCTTATTTTGTCTATGAGAATTCTCCTTTAAGACATATGGGCCCAATTCAATATCGGATCTCATGGGCCAACTCCGGTTCGGGTCACACCGCGTTCCCAATAAGTGGTATCAGAGTCCATGGTTACGGGCTAATTTCTGCGGCTGTAATTTGTTTGGGTTTAAGTGAGAGAAAGTTTAATCTTGGTTTGTCTATTTTTTTTCATCCTCCCAAATGGGAGGGTTAACAAAAAAAATTGAGGGCTTATTGTTTGAAAGAATTATTTTTCTAAGAATATTTTGAAGAATTTTTCTAAGGTCATTTGGTATTTTTCTAGGATCTAAAACTTATTTTTGAATTAAAAGTTCATTTCCTTTCTCGTATCCCGGTCCAAGCTGATTATTAATTTATTGATTAATTAAGCATAAAAATTTCAAGTCTATATGACAAACCTTTCCTTATCTAGAGACCAACCAAATATGAAAAATCATACCATCAAATCGAATTAGACCATAATCTAATCAATCCAAATCTAACATATTTAAATCTAATCATTTCATAATTAATCTAATCATAATCCTGGAACATATACCTACTAAAATTTAAATCTAAATCCAATCGCTGTCCAAAACTAAACCAAACCAATTAGATTTTTTCTATCTTGGGTTAACTTAGTTTAGGGGATTTGGATGATGTAATGGGTAGTGGGTCTAATTTTTTTTATAATCGTTTTAACATATCAACATGTAACTAATATGTATCTAAAATTAAAAAATAAAATGAAATTTAAGATACTCAAAAAGACTATCCTAGAAATATCAGGGATGTATCAGTCATGTATCGCATATCAAATACATCCGTATGTGAGAAATATGAATCATTGAGGTTTTTTTTTAGATAAGACAAGTCATTAATGATCGTGCTATCTTGGACAACTAACATGAAGTTTTTTTATTCCCTTCCATTTCTATTTTTATTTTGGTCGGACTGAGATCCGGACCCACGTCCACTCCACCTACTGGTGGTATAAGCCGCCGGCTTAACAGTATAACTTCGAGGGATATCTAGTTGTTCCGGAAATTAGGATCTCATTCTCATAAGTAGTATAGTTGTCTGGAAGTAAAGATAGTTAAATAAAGTCTCTTAAAACATTACATTACGAGAAAGAAAGTTGTAGAGAATTGGAGCAAGAGAAAGAAGTTTCGAAATATTACGTCCTACAAAATATTCTGCGCGAGAGTCTAGTAGAATGACTCAATTGCTTGGGTGGTACTCCAACTAAGGTCCTAATAACAATAAAGTACTCTATCTATTATTTCTTACACTAAAGTGACATATGTTTTAATTACTGAGTATTACAGTCCCTGTGCTAACTTTTCGTCCCAGTCTTAATAGAAATCAGACGTAGCAAGACAGGTCTTCAAACTAAGTGTACACGTGTACAATCCACGTGTATAACCAAAAGTCAATAACCATATTTGACTAGAGAGACCTGTCTCTCTCTCTCTCTCTCTTCCAAGATTGAGACCATGCCGAAGAGGAGACAAGGCTGAAGAGAGACGAGGGATGTCGCGTCCCGCTTCCCAGATTTGAACGGTGACGTCAAACACATCCCTATGCTACGCGCCAAAATTCGCGATTGTCGCCCGTAAATCAGCAGAATGGAAAATACAAAAAAATTTACATTGCATTACACATAGTATTTATAGTACAGGAAGCTTATCTAACAGTACATTGTCTTACAGGTTTATTACAAACGTAAAAAGTAACTACGACAGCACTAGTCATAAACTGAAAGTCTTCAGGTCACTATTCTTCGACGTACAGTGGCAGTGCCTCGGCAGGATTGTCTTCTCCTTCCCCTAGTGAACAAATACTAGGTCGTTTAGAAACGACAAGCAAGCCCTCGGCCAAGAACGGTGAAAAACAAAAGAAATATGAAGTAAAATGAGAATTAGTTTTTGTAAAGTAGTCGTATTAATATGAAACACTATATTAATGTGTGAGTGTCCTGTTCCTCTTATCCAGATAGATGTGATGGCAGTTAATGATATTAAAAGGAAATGAACCTAACATGCAATGCAGTATTGGAGAACAACCCCTGAATATTCATCTAAATGATTTTCCATCAACAATCCCGTTAACCCGGGATCAGGCTGTGAATTCGGCGGCACGGTGCTTAGTATCCGGCCTGGAGCCTCCCTTGGGCTTAACAATCATCTATTCGATATTAATGTCGTAATAGATGTAATAATCTGAAGCACGAAATTTAGGAGCCAATAATCTGAAGCACGAAATCAAGAGCCTCCCTTGGCTTAGTTTGCCTCCCTTGAGCAAACGAAAATACGTGAGCTAAGCCTCACAAACTCCATTCGCATGGCCTTACGAATGAGTAGAATATTTACTGATCAGCTTTTTAATTTTATTATGCTATGGGACCATTTAGGAATATCCAGGTTGTTCTCCCCCGTCCAATGCTTCCTAGTTGTTTTCTAAGAATTTTTTCCTAAATGACTTTAGGTCTAAGGGAATATTCCGATTTTTCAGAAAGTCGAAAATTGCCTCTCGAAATTTCCAAAAATTTTGGCAGAGTCTCCTTTGTTTTCAGAGACTCCAGAAATTCACAAGAGACAATAAATGATAGAAATAAATTCTGGGTTCGCCGACTCCTTCGGTGGAGCAACTCTCAACACCGGAACCACGCAAGTATATATCGGGTTCGCCGACCCCTTCGGTGGAGCAACTCTCAACACCGGAACCACGCAAGTATATGTATATATAAAATGCTTAATTCTTACCATGCCAATTTGGCAAGCAAGCAAGCAATTTATTTAGGCAAGCAATTTCCTTGATTTTGAGCGGCTTGTAGTTCACTATCCCAAGTATCCAAATGAAGTTCTTAGTAGTATATAGGCATTAAATATGTGTCATGACTTAAAAGACCACGTTAGACTCTTTGTAATATTGTATTGGTGTGCTAGAGAGTTGGAAATTCATAGAAGTAAAGTCATCGTGGTATATAGTGACTTGCAAAATAATTAATTAATTCCAACACGTGTTATCTCGATAGGTTTAATAATTTGGACAGAATTATATAATTATGTTAATATCGGAAACTACTCTCGTGTACACGCGTTCAAGTAAGAAAACGTAAGACATATATATATATATATATATATATATATATATATATATATATATATATACATATATTCAATTGTATAGTGTCCAATACATATTATCCTTCAAAGTATCACATGTTGTGTCATGTTGTGTCCATATATATATATATATATCAACTATATATTTATGTATATATAATTCTTTAGATGGAAACCACATGATATCACTTGAAAATTTAAAGTTGAAGTGGCCATAAGTGTTGAGTGCAACATATGTGCCCAACTTATACATTCATAAATCATCTTGTGTCCAAGTATCTATTTATGTGTGTGTCCAATATATATATTGTATTATATTGTGTCCAATATATACATTTGTATTGTGTCAAGGTGCATGCTCATCTCTATATTCATGCTACAATATTTCATGGTAGGTTTTAACCACAATATATATATATATTTTCAGAAAATGGAAAAAATTTCTAAATTATTTCATTATGAAATTTAGAGCAAAAATTTAAGATGAGCCTCAAAGAAGAGGGAGAGAGGGAGAGGACTTGCTTCCAAGTATTGTTCCAACCTCCAAAACTACCAAAATCTTACCCAAAAAAAAATTCTTATGATCATAACTTATAATTTCAGAATTTAAAATGAATTCATAATTATTCAAAATTAACATAGATAAAAAAAAAAATAAGAGAAGGAGGAACAAGAGGACTTGCCTTGGGTTGGGAATTGACCTAGCTCTCTCCACAAATTCCTAATTTAAACCCAATAACAATAACAAACCTTGTTAGCAACTCTAACCCTAGGTTTGAATTGGAGAATAAAGATTGGGGGAAGAAGATGAAAATTTTACCTAGGGCTCTTTCTTTCCTCCTTTTTTTTTGAAGTGGAAGAGGAGGAAGAAGGATGAAGAGTGAAGGGGAGTGGCCGGAGAGGTGGCCGCCGGCGGCGGCTGGCGGCTGGCGGCGGCGGCAGGCGGCTGGCGGCGGCGGCAGGTGGCGGCGGGCGGCAGTGGGGGTGGTTTGTGTGTTTGTGTTTTTTTTTTTGTGTGAGTGGAGAGAGAGGAGTTTATTGATTTATCGGAAAATTTCAACAGTAGCATTAAAGTTTATTTAAATTGCAGAAAAGAAACAAACTTTGCAAAAATTTCAGATTGAGCATCGTCGCGCCCCATTTTTGGGCGTGAAAAATTAACCACCCCCAGTCTGGTTGAAAAAAATAATAATAAAAAATAAAAGGGCGTCCAAATAAGGGGCGCCAAATTTGCATTTATTGGCTTACTCCGCAAAAAAAAAAAAAAAAAGGGCGCCCAAATAAGGGGCGCCAAATTTGCATATATTATTAAAAAAAAGGGCTTTAGTTTAGCATTGTGCTCGATGTAACTCTTATTAATTTGAACATGTGTTCAGCTACACTTTTTTGGACTCATTCTTCCATTTCTTAGTCGAGGCCATTGTGCTCCTAGGAGTGCAAATTCGGCGCCCCTTTCTTGGGCGCGCTTTTTTTTTTTTTTTTTCCGGATGCAAAATCGGCGCCCCATTCTTGAGCGCTTTTTTTTTTTTAATAAATGCAAATTTGGCACCCCTTATTTGGGCGCCCTTTTATTTTTTATTAATTTTTTTTTTCACAGACTAAGCCAGATTTGGGGGGGTGGTTAATTTTTCACGCCCAAAAATGGGGCGCGACGATGCTCAATCTGGAATTTTTCCAAAGTTTGTTCCTTTTCTGCAATTTAAATAAACTTTAATGCTACTGTTGAAATTTTCTGTTGATTTATAAAAGGGGAGTGAGTTGGTGAGGTGTCCCCCTCTCAAATGATTACAAAGGGGACACCTAACCCCTTCCAAAGAGTTCTATGGGGACACATGGCTGCTCCCCCTTTTTCCTTTTTTTTAACAAAAAGATAATAATAATAATAATAATAATAATAATAATAAGAAGAAGAAGAAAAATAATAAGAGTATAACAAGGGATCAGCAGGCAAACCAGCGCGAGGCTCGTCACTAATGACGACGGCGCCGCCATGGAACAATCTTCGACTTCGTCACTGCCGAGGAACACCATCGTCTCGTTGAACAGCGGCAGCCCGCTAGCTGTTCCGTTGCCGCTCTGCTGTCCCGACTTCTGGCTGCCAAATCCACAAGATTTGCATCACACGGTTAGAAACTCTGAGCTGACTCGACTTTGATGACGAAGAAGACAACGAATAGGAGGGTCGAGTATTAATTATGCTACGTGGTCGTGGTGCTGGGACAGAAAGTGATGACGTAGTCAGCGCCGGAGCAGGTGAACGTCGACGTGGAGTCGTCGTACGCGTAGTTGTAGGCCCTGGGGCACGTGTTCTTGAAGAACTACGAGTACGCCGACGGCCTGCACGCGCAGTAGTACTCCGATGAGCCGAACGCCTCGCAGGTGCTCCGACACGCGACAGGTCCCTCCTTACGGACGACGTCGCCACCTTCAGGTCCGAAGGGCAGAGCAGGTTGAGGTCCATAAGGCAGCCGGTCGAGGCGCAACTTCCGCCCGAGCCGCCCAGCAGTACATGTGGACTGCACACGTGTACACTTAGTTTAAGAGTTGTCTTGCCACATCAGCTTTCTGTTAGCACATGGACGGAAAGTTAGCACAGGAACTGTAATACACAGTAGTATAAAAAAATAGATATAGTACTTTATTGTTATTGTAATACACAGCTTTCAAAACTTTATTCATTGTTGGTGGTGTAACAACAATGCGCTTGTCTCTGGTTTAGAAGGTTGCATGTGTGATTCACATCATGTTCAAAAATTTAATTTTCTTAATGAAATATTTTCTGCAATTTCTCTTTGGAAGCAGTCCCTACTTGAACTCTCTTCTTCATCCTCTTTGTTTGGAATTGCTTATCCTGTCTACTTTATTCATTATTATTATTAGAAGTCTTTGAGTGAGCTTTTGGTAACCAAAATTACTATTTTGCTCCCAAAATATTTGTTTGATGTTATCTCTCAATATGTGGCATATAAAATAGTTGATGACATGACAAAATTTAACATTAATATTAATATTAATATTAATATTAATATTAAATTAACATTAAGATTAACCTCAACATTAAAATTAAAATTATATTAATATTAAAATTAATATTAACATTAAAATTAAAATTAACATTAATATTAATATTAACAAGAACATTAACATTAACATTAAAAACAATTGGATAATTATTTTTTGGGTTAAATTTGTCATGTTAGTTGTTATGTCAGCTGCCATGTCAGATGCTACATAATGGGAGATGATATCACCTAAATATTTTGGGAGTCAAATAACATAATTGTTTGGTAACCGGTTGTCAAAAATTGTTTATGCTACCACATTTTATAAAGCAACCCCATCCACAAACTAAGATAATGAACATGTAGTAGTATTGTACTCCTAAATATTCCTCTTCTATCATAACTTTACTTAATTCGCAAGAATGGTATTTTTTTTTCCCCTAAAAAGTTTTGCAACAATAGCTACAAAAAACCGGTGACATACGCAATTTTTTTGTTACACCGATATTATTAGTATCAATTCTTATAAGTTTCAAGTTTTTGCATAAATTTCTAACAATATGCGATTGATTTTTTATGAAATTCTTCTCCCCCATTATAAACAATTTAGTCATACATATAGTCGAATTTCAGCACTACAGTATATAGAAATATAACTTTTTCGATATTGAAGCATAATCTAAAAAACGAAAACCTTCATCTGAAACTATCGGGATCTGGTTTATGTATAAATTCAATCAATGAAGAGATAAAAACGTTAATTATTTCAATTTTCTAAGTAAGATTTCCAATACTTTTGGCCTAAATTGCAATGATAAGACCCACTTGAGCATGTCCATAAAATGTCCTCTTGAACATTCTACAACTCAGATTAATCAATAAATATGAAACAAATTTATAATCCATTTTCATAGTCCAGGTAGTTGTGGTGATCCAGTTGGATCAGTGAGAAACTTCTAGATGTTGATGTTGTAATACTCTAATTCAATAGTCAAAGTTTTTCAGGTTTGGATTCCGACCGTCCCGTAGTTTTTTCAGCAAATATTTTTTACGTCAAAAATTGATTGTGTTTGTATTTTGACTTTTCTGTAATTTTGACAAATTGATTTTCTGTATTTTTTCAATTCTCTTGCAGTCATTTTGGTTTGGGAAATGATTTATGCGCTTCGTTCCCAATATTCGCCTAATCTCTGACAAAGCTAAAGCACATTATCATGTTCCTCTTTGTTGTTGGCTTGAGATGTTAACTACACACAAGTTACTATAACTTGAATAAAACAAAACTGTCAGAAAGAAAAAGATGAGAGAGAGAGAGAGAGAGAGAGAGAGAGAGAGTTCATACCTTGCTTGTTCATGATGTACTTGTATATTCTATAGAAAGAGAGAGAGAGAGAGAGTTCATACCTTGCTTGTGTTGGGAAAAACAAAACCTTTTCCGTTTTGTGATGAGAATAAAAAAATAGAAATTGGAAGAGAAGAAAAAACTAAAAAATTGCACACATAAGATTTACCGAGGTTCGGCTCAATGTGAGCCTTCCGACCGCCCCTTCTCCGCCGTTTTCACTATAATCAAATGAAAGATTACAAGGGCATTCTCTCAAGTTGGTACAACTTAACTTGACGATCATTATTTCTCTCACAAACTCACTTTGAGTGGATTACAAGTGTGAGGATTACAAGTTGTGTTGTTCTTCTACTTGTTGTGTGTTTCAACCTTCACCATCTCCCCTCTATTTATGGGGAGGATATGCCTCTTGGGTACACCACATTCATTGCATGGAGAAGTCCAAAGGTCAGCCCTTCCATCTCCCAAGATTCGTTCTTCCATTCCCCCTCAATGCATGGAGAAAGGCAATACATTAATATTGCATGCAAGCTGAATGCATGCAGAATATTAATAGATAGGCTACTTCAGATGGTCATAACTTCTTCAATACACCTTCAAATGACCTTGTTCAAAGCTTGAATGAAAGATAAAACTTTTCTTAACAAATTTTGTATTGAAGACCGAGCCAAGAAATGACTGCAACATATCCAAAACAGCTTCCCAAAACTGAATCTTGTCACAAAAAGTTTGCAGATGTTGTAATACTCTAATTCAATAGTGACATTTTTACAGGTTTGGACTCCGACCGTCCCGTAGTTTTTTCAGCAAATATTTTTCACGTCAAAAATTAGTTGTGTTTGTATTTTGACTTTTCTGTAATTTTGGTAAATCGATTTTCTGCGTTTTTTTTTTCTTCCAGTTCTCGTGCAATCATTTTAGTTTAGAAAATGATTTATGCGCTCCGTTCCCAACATTCGCATCATCTCCGACAAAGCTAAAGCACATATCATGCTCCTCTTTGCTGTTGGCTTGAGATGTTACTACACACAAGTTACTATAACTTGAATAAAGTTGAATAGAACTGTCAGAAAGAAAAAGATGAAAGAGAGAGTGAGTTCTAACATGTGCTTATATTTTTTATGTATTGACAAGAATATTTCTCTAAATTTGTAAGTCACTTTTAATAAATAGTTATTCTGCATTTTTTTAAATGAAAGATACATTTAACTAGCCAACCTAAACATTTAGGATAAAGACTTCGTTTTTGTTGTTGTAGACACTACTATTACATCACTTTCCTTTGTATTGGGTCTGTTTTTGCCATGCAGGAAATAAAATTTGAACCGAATGTTATGTGCGAAAATATCGAGAAGAAGCTAGATTTTCGATCGAGCCAGGTTATCTAACACATTCATATATACTAATACATATATACTACATAAATAAACCCTCACATGGGCAACACCCATACTCATGCACAATACACAAAGTACAAACACAATGTTATCAGTTTGATATAATAGGTGAGAAATTGGGTTGTTCTGTGAATTTTGTTTCTTTTCCCTTCTGGAAAGAGACTAGCTATTTGAAGTATAATGATTGGAATAGGGTCTACTAAAGTTGTAAAGCTACCAGCACATGGTTTCTGTGGACGTCTAATGTTCAATTCCTTAAGCATTGGCAACCATTCATTGACAATTCCAGCTTTGCTCTTAATTATCTTTAGATTTTATAAATAAACTAATATTGATAGATCAACAAATAGACGACTTCTTTTGATTAAAAAGATTTGAGTAGCTGGCTCTAGTTCAAGGATATGGCTGTCGTCTATTTGCAGAGGATTATTGCATAGTCAAGATTCACAGATTGCACCTTTTCCTTCAGGTTTTGATGAAGTTTGAGATTCCTGGAGAATCAAAATCAGGCTTGTATCCTTAGAACCTAAGTTGATATGGCTATTATGGCATTGGGTTGGGTTTTTTGGTGATAAAGGAACCAGGGGATCATTCCCAAAAGAAATTTGTTAATTTGCTTAATCAAATTGAACTCGTTAGCTTTTGAACAGGTACAAGTGACCCACCAGTCCACTTGATGGAGACTCAAAGCAAGAGTTTGAGATCAGAAAGCAGGGAAGATTTGACTAATAGTTGGAGATGAATAAAGGAACAAATGGGATCTATATGATTTAGCTGTGATCACATAATCTAGATTTGCTTAAACTGAGAAGGATTTACCCTTCAATAGAATATACAGTTCATGTCATGCCAAAGGTGCGTCTAAAATTAGCACAGAAAAATTATTGATCACATCTTCCCTCTTCATCTCAAGTGTTTGAATTCTATGAAAATCTACATAATTTCAGCAACTTTTTCTTCTTTCTCGATGATCACATAAGCTTAATCTATAAATGGTAGTTACTCTATACATACTCCATCTACAAAAGGAGTAGCAATGTCTAGGCATAGAGGAGAAATCAAAAGCAACACCATGCAAACAAATACTTACATAATGCTCCATAATTTGCATATACTAATACATTAACTTAAATTCTCAATTCTCATGGAATACTACTATGGTTACTTGTTCACAAAGGAATCAGTTGAAATGTAAGTGTACTCGATGTCAGAAATAATTCTGCAGCTGGTTCATATATATATATATATATATATATATATATATATATATATATATATAATTCTTACAATTAGGAACTTCTCTACTCCTGGGTTATCAGAACTTAAAGCCCCAAAATATGATGTAGGACAGAAAACATGTGGACAAATATTTTGGAGGGTTATACAGATGAATACACCACTTACATCTTAGTGGTTGGTTCCACTAGCCGAATAAAATGCTAGCAGTATCTGAATCCCACAGCCCTAGCCAAAAAGGAGAAAGCACCGACAATCCACAAGCCCTGTAGCAATTATACATGGAAAACATACACCTTAGCAACAATCTACAGATAAATACAACTCACACTAGACATAGTACGTCGCTTGGAATAGTATTGGTTTTCTTATGATCAACCTCTGAAACTTCTCAAGGATATACTCCCAACAATGTGGAAGGACAAATATCTGGCTGATGAAATGCAAGATTCACACTAGTGATCAGTCGTATTTTATTTTACAGTTAAACTGTAGTTACCTTGAAGTTCCTCTTGAGGCATATGGACTGTCCATATTTTTTTATCCTACCCAAGTCGTTCCACCTGCATAAAAGAAACAATATATGCTAATTTTTCAGCTTGATAAAAAAATTGATCAATGTACATACAGAATGGAAAACTTTGGAAGAATTACAAAAATAAATATTATAGGGAGTCATTACCAACCATGAGTTTGAAATCAGAAGGCCAGTTAGTCCGATAAGCAGGGTTGGATCCACACGAGCCCCCACTAAATTTTCGGAAAACAGAAATTTAATATAGATTTTGTCGATAATCTTGCAAAAAGTTATAAATAAAAGTTCATTCTTCTTATGAAACATTGTCAAGTTGTAGTTCAGTTGGTAGAATTTTTTTTGTTTTATATTGGAGGTAATAGATTCGAAGCATTGGCTTCTCATTAAACGTTTTGGAACTTTCTTTTTCTAAGCCCACACTGACCAAAGTTCCTAGATCCACCCGTGGCAATAAGAATGTAAATAGAGAAAAGGACCAAGCAGCATGAGCATCATGCATGACAAGTAGGTAACAAGGACAGAAGGTATCAGCAAATATTCTGTCTGACGCAACTTGTACAGAGTAAAGATACGACCGAAACCTAGTAGAGAAAGATAGCATCATATACTATATAGTGCCAAATGCTAGTACTATGTTGCACATGAAGCACTAAGCAGCACTCCATAGCCTTGCAATAAAAAAGAGCATATACCATAAAGCCAGTCACACATACATTTGACATGCTTGTTCTTTATGCATATTTCACTTGCAAAGACTACAATCCTAAAATCTTTATTTTCAGAAGACAAATATACTTGCAAGTTGCAACACCTCAGGTGGCTCAACTGCGCAAAGAGAAATATATGATTACATTCCAGCTTGGAAAATAGATTTGGTACGACATATCAGTAGATCAACCTACATAGAAGAATCCCCTTTTTTGAATGTACAAGAATTTGTGGAGCTCAGCATGTCTGGAAGCACGGGAGAACGTTCTTTTGATGATATTATTACCAGTATTCGATACTGGGTCATTCATAGCATTACTATACCTTCCCTATTCATTGCGGGTTGGTTATTCGTTAGTACAGGTGATAAACTTCTGATAACATGAGAAACATTGTAGGAGTCTGACCACCACTATGAATTGAGAATCAAAAGGCCTGTTAACCAGTAATAGAAAAGGATGGATAGAAAAGTATCAATCAAGATGAGGGCCAAAAAGCTAAGTAGACAAAAGACCACAGAGGGGATCAGCAAATATTCTACAGACACTCATGATGTACATATAAACCTAATAAAAGCAAGACCAGTTGTCAAAATCCTAGAGTGTGAAATGCTATTATTGTGCTGCACATGAAGCAACCAGTAGCCGTCTGTACCTTGCTGTCCTTGGAAATAGAAAAAAAAATGCAAGTAGAATTCATAAATCCTATCCAAAATATATGAAGAAAACTTCACTCTTTTTGTTTTGGTTACATATTACCTGCCCTATAATCTTCTTACCATAATAAGATACTTAGCAATATAACAGAACCACACAACCAAATTGACCCCTCCCTATGTTGCATGGACACGGGAAAATGGTATTTGTATCATGTTTGTACCTATATTCGTGTCCGCGTTCGTACAACATAGGTTACTACATTGTCCCCATGTGAAAATGTCCTATTTGAAAATATCCATATCCGATTTGGAAGGAAAAGAACTAAGGATTTCTAGGCTTTGCAAATGTAAATTAGGCTTGCGTTTGCACAAATTGAAGGATGATGGATTGGGCACTGGAATTAGGTTATTAGCTAGTAGACTGCTGCAACAACAGGCATATCTCGCTGTTTTAGGACTGATTTAGAGGATGGTCAGGTATTGGAAAGCTATGTGGCACGAATACAGATGCGGATACATGGATACGGATAAGGACACAATAAGGATACGGAATACGCCACTTTCAGATATGTCTAATAAGTAGTCAACTATGTTACACAATACAGACATGGATAGGACACGGATAAGGGTACAGAGAACATTTGCCCTGCCCATGCAACATAATTAGAAAGTCTGTTTTAGGACCGTTTAAAGCAATTCCTTGATCCCAAAAATTAACTCTAATGATCACTATGGTATATAATTAGTTAAAACTAGATGTCTAGAATGCCTTCTTGCAATGTAATCTAGCCTACGTTTCTTATATGAAACATCCTCCAGAAATCAAGACCCCGCTCATCCAGATTGTCTGCAAACTAAGCTCTCCATCCAAACAGCCCCTAAGAATGCAATAACATATTCACTAATACTCTAATAAACTCTTAAATTCAACACCTATAAGCTAAGTATATTTTCTCTACACGCATGACATCTAAGAAAAGTCAATGCGTTTGGATACACTAATGGGAAGGTGTTACCAAGAAGATCATTAGTGATATATATATATATATATATATATATATATATATATATATATATATATATATATATATATATATATAACTCAAATAGTTTAATTAGCACCGTTGCATCAGAATCCATAATCCCTCCTTGATTAGAGCCCCGACATGAGTTGATTGGTCTCCTAATTTTTCCAACTCTTTGACTAGTAGATTGGACTATCGAGTAATTTAATACAATTGCATTCAAAGGAAAGAATAATAGAGCAACAGGTGCTTTGTTTGACATTCTAGCTAGAACTAGAATTGCTTCAAGTAAGCACATATCGAGCAATCTAAAAATATTATAAGCATCAAGGCTCGAGAGGAAAAATATTGGGAATGGACAATCAAAAAGTTGTAGCATCACATGCCTTCACTATTAAACAAATAACTAAGTCTCGATCGTCATAGGCAGATAATTGATCTATCCGGCCCTTAACGAGCTAAAGGATCACAATCAATAAAACCATATCTCATCTTGAATTTTCTACAGAGACCTGAAGAAATTAGAGGTTAAAAATGAGCAATACTTAGAGGAAAAGCCCACAATGTCAATGAAGGAGCCCAAACCTGGACCACTTGAGCTTTCTTGGTTGGGGGCCTGCGCTGCCTGCTAGCGGAGGCCGTATTGAGGAGGGCCCGGTGCCAGGGGAGGTGGCAGCCGGAGAGGATGGCCCGAATCTATCGCGACTTCCCATGGGCTGTCAGCGTAAGCGTCGAGTCGACGTCCTGCTTCACTGAGCGGGCATTGGTGGCGGGCTACGGCCTACGGAACGCGTCGAGGAGGCGGCGGTTGTAGATCACCTGCTGGCCCCGGGGTCCTCTACTTGTGTGCCGCCGGGTTTTCACAGATCTAACAAAAGAGGGAAGGAAACCATTACAGAACAAAATAGGGTTAGATCAAAAAAATAGGGTTAGATCGATTACCTTCCCGAATCCTTTAAGCTTTTTTTTTCCTTTTCTTTTCTTTTCTTTTCTCCTTTGGATTTCAGAAGAAAAAAAATGAAAGAAAAGGGAGAGCTAAAAGAGGGGTTTTAATTTTGGGGAAAAAAATTTCGGGGCAAACAAAAGGTAAATCCTGCTAGAATTTTTTAGCATTCACGACATCAGGGACGGACGCAGGAATTTAAGTGAGGGGGTCAACATGAAAGGTAAAGAAGTCCAAAAATATTCAGCAGTTGGTGTACTAGATTAGCAAAAGGAGATTTTATCATATATGCATAAAAATGTATTGACTAAATTTTTTGGACCTGGATGCCATATTCTAATTTATTAAATTGGAGACAAGTAATCATTCATTTGGCGGATAAAACACATGAATATAGTAATTTGTATAGTATGAAAGGGAACATATTGCAGATATAAATGGAGACATCATGAAAATTGTCTTTACACTTTGTACTCTTTTCTTGCAATGATCTTTTTTCATCGAAATAATTTTAACAAAAAACTATTTTGACGAGGTAGTGTTAAGTCACACTCGCTTAGATTCCTGAAAAAATATGTTATGTTCTTTTCTTTCACTAAATTTTTTTATCTCAAAGATGGATTTTTCTTTTAGGATTTTTTTTAATAAGACGATGATCAGAAGATAATAATCAATAAGAGTGTTGTGAAAAATAATGGTTTTTCTTTTTCTTTTATAACAAGTTCAATTCATCTCGCACATTCATTCTTTTTTCTCTCTTATAATAAGTTTAAAGTTTTTTTTTTGAAAAATAATGATTTGCAAGAAAAGTCTATTTTTTCTTCCCTCATATATGAATTTTTAAACAAAAACAATTTTGTCTGAGAAAAAAAAAACATTGTCAGAAATGGGATTTGAACCCACGCCCTCTCACAAAGAGAGGAACTTAAGTCGGGTGCCATAGACCACTGGGCCATCATCACACTGTGTCACTTACAGAAACCCACATAATAATACCAAAACCTTAAGCACACTTCCACTACAACAGAAATATATATTGACGTTATTGCATTTTTCAGTGGGGTCACTTGACCCCACGTGACCCCACCTAGATCCGCCCCTGCACGACATACAAGTTGTGTCATCTTTGATGTTAGTCTTAGACGACACACAATGCACGTCGTGAATATTACGACCCGCATATGCACGTCGTAATTAAGGCAAAAATATGACATGTATGGCTTATTGAAGACATGCTATAAAAGTGCGTCGTAAAACTATTATTTATGGCGTTCGTCCTTATGCACGCCGTAATTTTAACGTCGTAAAAAGTCTTTTTTCTTGTAGTGACGGTCATAGAATTTATTTTGGATAAAAAAAATTGATAGTATCAAATAAGAGATTTTTTTTTAATTTGTCCCAAATAATACTACTTTTTTGGTTACAAAAAGTATAGTCGTCCCAAAAACTAATTTTTTAAAACGTTTCAGATTAACGTTTCTAATAGTGTCGTCCCAAAAGTCCACTTTTTTTGTAGTGATGAAAAAAGGAGGGGAAGGGGTTGGCTGACTACTTCTTTGATAGAGCGAAAACTAAAATTTTCTCTCTATTATTTAATTTTTCAGAATTAAGCAATAGCAACGCTAACAATAGTTGTTGATATCCGGCTACAATTTAAATATTAATGTCAAAATAGTATCAAAATCAGAATATTTTGTTTATTTAACTTTTGAAAATTATTTTAAGTTTTTGTTACAATAAATAAATTTCTTCCTTGTGACTAATACTTTTTTGTGACGTACGATTATTTGGTAACTAAAAGAAACATTTAAGTGACAAGAATAAAAATTTAATCTTGTGGCTAATACTTTTATGTGACAATAATATTTTCTTGTAACTATAAAAAATACTTTAAGTGACAAGTATTTCGCTTGTCACACATAAGTTGTCTCTAAAATCTAAATTTTATTTCAGTGACCACATTAAGTGACGACCAATAAAAACATGGTCACTAAATGATTTAACTATGTGACGGAAAATAACTGCTGTCACAGAATCAAATTATGAGTGACAACCAAAAATTTTGTCACAAAAATATCCCTTTCAGTGACAAGTTTTACACTTGTCACAGATTACTTGTCACGGAAAGCTGGATTTCTTGTAGTGCTTGTTCATGATGTACTTGTATATTGTTCCATTCTTTTCTTAATGAAATGAGTTTGAACCATACTTTATTTTTAGAAGCAAGCACCTGATTGAACTCTCTTTTTCTTCCTCATTGTTTGGAGGCTATAATGTCTAGTTGAAATAAAAACAAGAAAAGCAAGGTATATCGGAGGTACACCGGCGGGATTCGTGGGGATGATCACGGTTCGAATTTTCTTCTAGATGTTGTTTGTCGGTCCGAAGAAAAGGACACTTAAAAAATAGTCTCTCTCTCTAAGGAAAATTACTCACTTTATTTTTAATGTTTTATATGGAAGACAAATGTTTCACTCCATTCCAAGCTCCTCGTCATTTCCTCGATCTGGCTGCTCATGTTTCTATGACAACATGCACAAAAAAATCAAAATAGATTTTTACAAATCATATTCATGAATGTTAACAATATGATAAGAGGAAGAAGCACTACCAAAATATGGCAAAATTGCGACGAATTTAGTAACTCCATAAAAGGACGTCGCTAATTTTTGAAAATTTAGCAACGTGGCAATTTGACTTCGCTATTCGTCGCTGGTGGCGACTACTAGCGACGAATAGCGACAGTAATTTATTAAATGGGAATCTGCGTCGCAATGTCGTCGCTACACGTCGCTAATTATTTAAATATAGCGACGTTTAGCGACGTCTCCTCTTGACGTCGCTAAAGTTTTTACTTAGGGCACGTTGTTTCCTTTTTCTCCCTCACTAGAAAATTTCTAAAAAAATTCTCCCCCCCCCCCGGCGACCCCCGGCGACCCTCTCCCCCCCCCGCCCCGGCGACTCCCTCCCCCCCGGCGACCCCCTTCCCCCCCCCCCCCCCCGGCGACTCCCTCCCCCCCCCCGGCGACCCCTACCCCCCTCCCCCGTCGAGCTCCTCCTCCTCGAGCTCCTCCACCCCCAATCCGAGCTTCTCCTCCTCTTCCTCAGTTAAACCCTAACCTAACTCCTCTGCCTCCTCCTCCTTCTCCTCCTCCTCTCCCACGAACACACACACACACGGACACACACACACACAGACACACACACATACACACACACACACACATGGACACACGGACACATGTTAGAGTACATCATACATCTCCGAATGAACATATTACAAATGGCGTCATTGTAGTGATTAAAATACGTAGTCATCAAAAATTGGAAGATCATCAAAAATTGGAAGATCCCTTTAAGGGCCTCAACTGCCAATTGGTTGATGATACAACAAGAAAATGAACTTGAAAACGATTTGAGATATATGTTTATGTAGTTCTACCTTAAATATTTTTTGTTCATACAGAAATCTACTAAATAAAATTATATTGAGAACTTTGAGACAAAAGTAATCGATTGGTTCATTGGCCAATCCTATGATAATATCTTTTGTAGTCTATTATTAGCCTTAGTGAGTTCTTAGGCATAGACAAATGTTTAGTGCTTGAAAAGAAGCATGGAGTGACACTACGAGATGAGTTAACCTCTAATACTATGGATCCATGTAGAGGGCCCTACTGAGAGTTGTATGACTCATGTCTATAGTACAATACTATAAGAGGCTTGGATCCTATGGGTATGCATAGAGATTCAAGCCATCTATTGTGGGAAAGCTTGTACATATCCTAAGCATACACTGAAAACCAGGATGGCACACACACACACACACACGGTTAGGGGTGCAACTTGGGCGGGCTAAACCCGAACCCAATCGGATAAACCCGTTAATGGGTTGGGTTAGGGTTGAAGATACTCGGGTTCGGGCTCGGATTTGGGTTAAAATATTTGAACCCGATCAACAATCGGGTTGGGCTCGGGTTCATGTGTCGGGTTTCCCGACGAACCCGAAACCCGACTTATATATATATATATATATATATATATATATATATATATATATATATAGTTTCATACTTCTTAAATAAAAAGTTTAACCCGATGGACCCGACCCAACCCGAGTTCAACCCGATCCTCCGGACTTGGTCTTGGGCTTCATATCTTGAACCCGAGGTCGGGCCAGGCTTGGGCTTGGGTTAGGCTTATGATTCATCTAGTTGGGCTCGGGTTGACCTCAAGTCCGACCCAACCCGCCCGAGTTGCACCCCTACACACGATTACCATGTCTCTCTACTGTAATATACACTAGGAAGTTCGGACACTGCAAATATCGGTGTTTGTTCCAGGTCTATGTCTAGTGAAGGATAATTGCATAGACTTAGTCAACTTCACCCAGTTTGACTAGTTTGTCCAAGATATTGACTTAGTCAACTCAACTTCACCCAGTTTGACTAGTTACTGCGATGAACATGTGTGTCCATCTTTGCAGAATTATTTCCAAATGGATATGAATTACTACTTACGGAATCGTTCATGGATGTACAATCGTCGTCCTGATGATATGTGTGGTGTGCGGGATAAATACATAGGGGTGAGCATATAACGGTTGAAAACCGAAAACCGAACCGAACCGAAATATGACAAACGGTTCGGTTTTTCGGTTTTCGGTTCGGTTTTCGGTTTTAAAATTTGAAATTTTAAAATAACGGTTCGGTTTTCGGTTCTTGATCCGGGTAACCGAACCGAACCGAAAACCGATTTAGATTTAGTAATTTATCAAACTACCTTCAATCTACATATACTAATATTTTGTAACTCCTAAGAGAGTAATCTCTTCTCCTATTCTCTGTCGGTACTTCTTTGAGCGCTCTCTCTCTCTCTCTCTTTACCCTCAATCTATATATAGTAATATTTTTCACACTATGTAATATAATAATTCATAAATACAATAATGTCATATTTTTAAAATAAGGTCCGACACATTGGCTCATGAAACCGAACCGATCAAAAACCGAACCGAATTAATTCGGTTCGGTTTTGTTCGGTTTTTATAAAAACGGTTCGGTTTTCGGTTTTGAGAAATACAGTTTACGGTTATTTCGGTTTTCATATATACGGTTCGGTTTGAACCGAACCGAACCGATGCTCACCCCTATAAATACATAGCGGGAGTAGAGCAGTTCCTGCAGTTTGCTAAGGCGTTTCCTCAGTACATGGATGGCACCAAAATTAAGTGACCGTGTGTGAAATGTCATAACGTGAAATATTATCCAGAAGTGGATGTGACATATCATTTGTACTCGAGGGATTTCACGCCTAATTACTATCAGTGGACCGCACACGGAGAACTTGTATCTTTAGCATCAGAGCCGGAGCATTATGTTGAGCCGTATATGCATGCAGGACCTAATTTTGTTTCAGATAATCATGCATACGACGACGGGTGCGTGAACATGGTTTTTGACACTGCGGGGCCTAGTTTCGTTCATGATGCAGCTGAGGAGGCATCCAATATCGATGCTGCAATTTTATAGAGTTGCTGGAGAATGCAAGGACTCCATTGTATCCTGGTTGTGAGGATCATTCACCGTTGGAGGTGGTTACAAGACTGTTGAGCATTAAGTCAAATTTTAACATGTCATAAGAATGCTACAACCGAGTGTTGGAGTTGATTATAGAGATCTTGCCAGCGGGTGCTAAGTTACCTAAAGACTTCTACCGATCTAAGAGGATGGTGAGATCGCTCTGGATGGGATACGAGAAAATTGATTCTTGTCGCAATGGGTGCATGATGTACTACAAAGACAACAAGGACGCAGATATGTACAGATTTTGTGGTGCTGATCGCTATAAGACAACTAGTACAGGAAGGTCTACCGGTGCAAGAAGACCGATCGATTCAATGTACTACTTGCCTTTAATGCCGCGGTTGCAAAGATTATTTATGGTGAAAGAGACGGCCGAAAATATGAGTTGGCATATGCGAGAACAGATTGAAGGAGTGTTGGATCACCCATCCGATGGAGAAGCGTGGAAGCACTTTGATCGAGTGTATCCTGATTTTGCTTCAGATCCGCGTAATGTCAGGTTGGGGATATCTTCTGACGGGTTTACTCCTTTTAGTCTTTCGGGATCCCAGTATTCGTGCTGGCCTGTGATTGTCACTCTGTATAACCTACCGCCTTGGATGTGCATGAAGACTCGGTACATATTTCTAACCATTATAATCCTTGGTCCGAACAATCCCAAGAGAAACATTGATGTGTACTTACAGCCTTTGATAGATGAGTTGAATCAGTTATGGGAAGTAGGCGCTAACACGTACGATGTTTCCAGGAAGCAGAATTTTCAGATGAAGGCAACCCTTATGTGGACCATCAACGACTTTTTGGCCTATGAAATGTTATTTGGATGAAGCACTCATGGCCGTCTCTCATGTCCGTATTGCATAGATCGTACTAAGGCTTTTCGCTTGAAATACGAAGGAAAACCGTGCTTCTTTGATTATCATCGACAATTTCTGCCAAAAGATCATCCGTTCAGAAGGAACAGGAATACATTCCGTGCCGACGTTGTAGAGAAGGGTGATCCACCGCCAAGATGGTACGGAGCCACAATATGGGAGGAGGTTAGAGATTTTCTAAGTGCTATCAAAGATCCTAAAACTGGGTACAAGTGCGATAGATTTGGTAGAGATCATAACTGAACAAAGAGGAGCATATTCTGAGATCTGCCATATTGGAGGACCAATCTGATCAGACATAATCTTGATGTCATGCAAATTGAGAAGAATGTGTTTGATAACATAATTAATACTGTGATGGACGTAAAGGAAAAAATGAAAGACAATCCCAAAGCCTGATTGGACTTAGAAGAAATATACAAATGTCCTGCGTTGCATTTGATAGAGGAGAATGGAAAATAGTTCCTGCCGAAGTCAATTTTCTCACTGGACATGGAGGATAAAGTGAGACTTTGTCGGTGGATCCAGGGTCTAAAATTTCTAGACGGATATGTATCAAATCTGAAAAGATGTATCGATCCGAAGGAAAACAAATTGACGGGTATGAAGAGCCACGATTGTCATATATTCATGGAGAGGTTAATTCCGATTGCATTTCAAAAATTCTTACCGCAGGCAGTTTGGGATCTATTAACGGAGATTAGCATATTCTTTAGGGATCTTTGTTCTAAGAAATTGCTCATTGATCGTCTAAAAAAGCAAGAGAAGGACATTGCGGTAACACTGTACAAGATAGAGATGGTGTTTTCTCCTGGATTCTTCGACTCTATGGAGCATTTGTCGATTCATCTTTCCTATGAGGCACGTGTTGGTGGACCCGTCGAATATCGATGGATGTACCCGTTCGAGCGACATTTGAATCACCTAAAAAGAAAGGTAAAAAATAAGGCACGGGTCGAGGGTTCTATTTGTGAAGCCTATGTTCTCGAGGAGATTACAAACTTTTGTTCGATGTATTTCAAGTCTCATGTTACAACTAATAGAACGAGAGCTTCCAGAAACGACGACGGAGATCATGAATGTAATGATACAATACTGAAGGTATTCAATGCTCCAGGAAAGCCATCGGGTAAAATAAAGAAGAGATATCTGAACGATGATGATCCAAGGGCTGCTCAGGTGTATGTATTACTTGTAATGCCCCGCTCCGCACGGCACATTACGCTGAAGCGTTGACTCAACGAGTCGCGTTGACGGAAGGAATGTTTCAATACAAAACGATACGAGGGTTAAGTTGTCCCGAGCAATGCATCGAACTAAGTCGATGCGAAGAGTTGCCTTGTCCGAAAGAATGCATCGAGTGAATCGATGCAAAGCGCCGCGTTGCCCCGAAGGATGAGTGCGTTGAATCGGCTCGAAGATTCTAAGAAATCGAATCGACCAAGGCGCAAGTCCGAATCGTTACAAGTATTAATTTTAGTTGGTTTCGTGTGCAGGTTATACTTTGACGGGAAAATATTAGAGGTCGATCTTTTGCAATATTTAGTAAGGGGTCCGCAAAATGAAATCGTCGCCTTGCGACGGGCCGAGATTTGGGTACGCTAAGGCGAATTGGGCGTATAACTCAACGAAGCACGAAGTGCTCGAATGGCTAAGTCAGGAGAGTGGCCGTGCAACAAAGTTAGAGAATCGAGCCGCATCGGCTCGGCGAAACGACGAAGGCGTATCGATTCAAGGTGGGAGGATTAACTTCTTTTTACTCCTTCATTCGATAAGTCAAATATATCATTGTATGCTAAGTGAACCTATCGACGCCACGGGCGTGGTCCGATCGGAGATAAATCATAGTGTGAGTCGAACACTAAGTTAGAACAATTGAAATGAAACGTGCATCAATATGCACGAGTCGCTATGGGACATTGGATATCGCATAGGCGAGCGCCTCGGTGCGCAAGCCGTAAGAACATGGGATAACTGTACTCGGCAAGTGCCTTAGTGCACGAACCATACCATGCCTTTGCTGCATGAGTTAGACGGCTAGAACATTGAAAGACAATAGGCGAGCGCCCTAGCACGCAAGCCCGAACATTGAATGCTAAGTTATATAACATGGATATACGGTCGAAACGTGCCTACGTGCACGGGATAATAAAAGATGGCTTCGTTGCGAGAGAATACAGTTGTGGCATGAATGTGGCAGAACTGTCGGATATGACATGGTGCCTCGAAAGGTGTTCGAGACCTTCGGGTCGTTCGGTTGACGAGTATTGAGTTGAGGCATGATGCCATTGAAACATTAAAATGAAGTACGAAACGTAAGAACACAGAAAGTTAACGAAAGAGATGCGAGATGATAAGTCTGAGTCTCGGACTCAAGACTATGTTTGGTTGTTTGAATTTGATTGCTTGAATGATAGGGCGTTGCATGGTCGATTGGAATGGGCTCGAGATTAATGTGATATTAACTCGTGCACGAGTGTTTCCCCCAAAATGGTTAAATGCCGGAGGAGCGCCCCGGAACCGATTGGCCGCGGAGGGATTCGAATAATCTTTGTAGGCGCACATCCTTAAACGAGTAGCGCTCGTCTTATAGATGGGAAAAGCCGTAAATGATGGCATACAGCGGGAACGTTTCGGTTGTTGGGCCCGCAACCCACCCGTGAAATGCCGGGTAGCCCGACCAATATTGAGAAAAGAAAGTAAGACTCCTTTAGTCCATTCCGGCACGGATACGCCAACGGCCCTCATATAGTTAAGGAATGATGGGTTGAAAGTGTAGGCGCGAATGTGTCCCGTATATAGATCCTGCCTAGAGATGCACATATAACATGACAGGGAAGAAATGGGCCGTATTCACCTTGCGTCAGTGCAAGGGACGCAAGGGCGAGTGCGTCGACTTGGTAAGCCACGAATCAAACACGAGAATGCTTGTTGCTTGTCTATTCAATTCGATAACATGCTGCTATGATAACATACTTTACGCTTTCGAATATGCCATGAAATTGACCCTAAGGAGAACATAGTAAGATCATAAGCTAAGTTGCATGATTCAACATAAATATTAAAATGTCAGTTTGGAAAGATGATCTTTGCTTCAGTACATGCGAGGACGAACGTACTGATCCCCCACCAGCTTCATGCAGGGTGCAGGAAATGGATGGCTTGCGGCAAAGCGTTGCTTGAATGTGTTGAGGCTTGGAATACCGAAGCGCATTGAAGCGTGCGATCGCATTGACGCTCGGACTATGCAACTGGATTGAGGCGGCCGAGATAAAGAAGGCATGATGTATGGAACGGTGAAATCCTTTGTGGGCAAGAGAGAACCTGAGTGTTGTAGCCAATCTGGCAATTGTTGTTAGGCTATCGAAAGCCTTTGTAATCTCAGTTTCGAATATCAATAAAGAGAATTGTTTCGTATACTCTGTTTTTCCTTCGTGTTAATATCGAATCAAGAAGATAACCATTTGAGAACTTGTCATCTTGCCTTGTACGAGCGCAACTTCAGGCTCGTGCGGCATCACGCCCCCTGCGAGGACGATGATTCGGGTGATTCCGGGTCGGGGCGTGACAAATTGGTATCAGAGCTCTAGGCTCAATTTCCTCTAGACGCTCGCTTCATTTCAATTCGAAAAGTTGCCCACCACCACTTGATACCACTTTTGACTCTACTCGATGCCGCACTGGATGTTCCATACAATAAGTCTAATACGATCGTAAAATTTTGTCGCATGTGTTTTGGAAATTTCATGATGTTTGCTAAGAAAGTCGCGAAGGGTATATTGCATTGAATGCAAACGAGCCGTAAAAATGTTAGTTGCTGCAAGCGCAACAAATTGTGAAATATGATTTGAGATGTTGTCGCAATGTAACATGTTGAAAGAGAAATAAAATGATGCACGAAGTGCAGCGAGTTAATGTGAATATGCGTTAAAAATGAAAGTGATAAGTGATAAGCCAATACCGAATGTGTTAAACGGATTGAGCATTGACTTGAAAAGTCGGGAATAATTGTTGCACGATGTGCAACACGTGTTGGAAGAAAAATCATTGCACGTAGTGCAACGCATATCAGATTAATCGTTGCACAAAGTGCAAAGGAAATTGGAAACAAATCGTTGTACAAAGTGAAATGAAAGTGTCAGAAATATATCATAGCACGATGTGCGACGCGTATCGAAAGTAAAATTTGTTGTACGGGGTGCAATGCATATCAAATAAATTGTTGCAAGAGATGCAACGTAAGGAAAGAATTGAAATCGTAAATCGATAGAACGAATCGTTCGGTTGCACACTAAACTTATGTTGGCAAACGATAACATTGACCGAGTTGCGTCGGATTTGATAGAATCAAAGTTACGGTTGTGATCAAGCACGATCACTGCGGAAATCGTGAGTCGAAAGAGATCGTTGGTCTATACTAAGTATAATGCGAGGGAAATGGCTAGAATTCCGAGTGGTATATGCCATACCACGTAGGCGATGAATGACTCGATTCCGAGTGGTATATGGTGTATCACTTGTACGATGATTTGCATCGATGCGTTGTGAGAATTGCGAAAGGTTTGTCCGCAACGGACGGAAGAGTACCGAGACTCGATTGAAAATTTGTATAACGGTATGTTGATGCAAGTGTTCTTCAAAAATTGGTTGGGACGATAATGTAGGTCCTAAAAAATCAAGTTGCATCAATCAACAAAGTCAAGAAATCAAGAAACCCATCATTTTGATGAATTGCGCAGACAACAGATTGCGCAGCAATCCGATTGCGCACACTGCTTTGCGCAAACAACCGATTGCGCAAGCTGACGTGGCAGAAGTCATCATTACTAAATCAAATCAAATCTTTTCTGACAACTGACAGCACGAATAACAAGGAGTCTGTTCGTTTCTTGCGCCGCACAGTGCTCGAGGGCGGCTGACAGCTGGCAGCGCAAACCAATGCTGCGCAGTTTGAGTCTGCGCAAATCATGTATGCGCAATTCACCTCTGCGCACTCTATCAAATGTAACTGTTAAGTTACACGTGGTATTCATGCCATCAATTGTTCATTACGTGGCAACTGTTTATGCACGATCATGCGCATTTCTATCAAATCATGCCATGTGTCCACGATAGTCGGCCCACGATCCAGTAACTATCTGCGCAAATCAATGTTGCGCAAACCAATGCTGCGCAAATCATCATGCGCAGTCCAAAATAACTGAAAGTTAGTTATTTTCAGAACTCTATAAATAGAGTTTCAAGTCTTCATTCAGGGGGATCAAGATCGGAGATCAGAAATTAGAGAGTTCAGGAGTTCTTGCCAAAGTGCTGCTGCATTCTTCCGAGACTTTTGTCTTCAACTTCCGAGGCTTTCGCCTTCAGTTTTCTTGAGTTGTTTTCAACTTCAAAGGCTTCGTCTTCAAAGTTCACATCGTCCAAGGGATAAAGCAATCATCATCGAGATTAGATTCCTACAGTTGTAATTTTCCCAGAATTCTTGTAATCTTTATTACAGTTTGTATCAATAAAGTTCTATACTTTTGTTTTTGCAAACAAAATGGCGACTCTGCTGGGGACAACTTTCTCCTCCGACGAGGAAGTAGCAACTCAATGTGACGTAGCGTCTATCGGGAAGACGCAGAAGACCCTGGTTGTCAAGGTCAATCAGACAGCCTACGAGGCAATGCTCAACTCCAAGACCATTCCCCGTACTGCAGCCACTTCTGCCAAGAGCAAAGTGCGCTCAGTTTGGGTCTCCAAGACTGCTGCACAATCTGGCAGTTTTGCCACCAAAGGTGCTGCACACTCTGTTGCACAATCTGCGGGCCAGTCTGCTGCGCAAACTGCTGTGTCAATTACTGCACAGTCTGTCTCAGCAACTGCTGCACAATCTGTTGCAGTCAAGACTGCGCAATCCGTTGCAAATGTTGCGCAAGCTACTTCATATGCTGCCTTGTCAAAACAGAAGACTCCTATGACTCTGGCGCAATTGGCAGTGGCTTTTCCTGCGCAAAACAGCGTTCCAGCAACTAAAGTGCATCCTAAGCACTCTAAAGCAAGGACTCCTACTTCTGTGACCAGAACCAATGCACTCTCCACTCATGCGCAAATCACTTCTGCGCAAACCAAGGGAAACAGCCCTTTTGCTAAATTCTCTCCTTCTCATAATCAAGAGAAAATATCTGATTCTCCTCTTAAACATCATGCTGTTCTAGCACAATCTACTGGGGGTAGTCCTTTGGCTATTCCTCCTCCTTCTCAGATCAAAGGAAAAGGCCCGTTGGTCTTTTCTCAAACTTCCTTGTCTCATGATTTGGAAGACAATAGAGGGAAATGCTCTTTAGTTATCCCTTCTTCTCAGAACAAAGGAAAAGGCCCTTTGGTCTTTTCTCAGTCTTCTTCGGTCTTTACTGAAGCAGATCAAATTGCACGTGTTTCAACACCCGTCAGTACAAGATCTCCTACGAACAAAGATTCTTTTTACCTTCATAACAAAAGAACTTGCACTGATCAAAGAGGTATTCTGCCTACTCCAGTAGCAGAATTCCAAGACCTCCCAACTTTCAAAATATCCCGTTCCAAACAAGGAAAACTGTTGGTGTCTCAAACAGAAACCCCTGGGGGTGAATTTGCAGACCTACGAACATATCTTAACAGGCCAACTTCAGCAAAACGTAAACAGCCAATGCTGAAGGTTAAGCCTCAAAGACAAATCTCCAAGAACATAAATTCTGATACTTATGCCAATGAGATGAGTACTTCCTTGTATACACAGGGGACAAAACATTTGAAGAATCGGAATCATGTTCCAAATATTGTTAAAGAACATATTCCTCGAACTTTTCCCCGTTCCGGCATGGTTTCTGATCTTCGAGAACATCTCAGACAAAAACGGGATAATGTCTCAACTCCTTCAAATCAACCATCTGATCATCATTGCAATCATAAAGTCATCATCCAATGTTGTTGTCAAACAACAAAGCGATCTGTCTTCGATCGTCTGATTTTTGCTAAAACAGAACCAATGTCAGAAGAAGACGAAGTGTTGTACGCTTCTGTCAATATGGCTTCCCGAGACACCGGGGGTAGAAAGTGCTCCAAACATGGTAAGCCTCGCAGACCAAGCCAACGATATTTGGATTTACTCCAAGAATCCTCTGAAGGAGTATTTCAACATACTCGTTCCCACAGCCGAGACACAATCGGTCAAAGGAATCTTCCCCAAGGTCCTTCAGCTTATCTTCCTACTTTTCAGTCAGGAGACGAATCTTTCTCTGATTATGATGCATATAGTGAAAGCTCTGAACAAACAGTTTCGTCTACTGTGCCTAGAGAAGTGACGGCATATGTTGTTACTGATGATCCAGATGCTTCAACTTCTGTAAACCAAGAACAGCGGATTGTTGCATTGGAGGACAAATTGAAAACCATGGCTGAAATGGTCGCCAGTATGCATTCTATCATTATGGCACAACATGCTACTCCACCAACTGTACCGGCTGCTATAAACCCTGAAATCATAGCTTCATCGGTGCCTGTCAATACTGGACTGGGGGTAGTACTTCCTCAGATGCCTCCTGTGCAAGTACAAGTTCAAAATACACCCAGTCAATCAGGTGCTGGGGGTAGTGCTTATAATGCTGTCCCTCCTCCTACCACGGCTCCTTCCTCTTCATCTGAAGATGCTAATGAAGCAGTCAAACTTTTACGAACTCAGTTTGAAGCTTTCAAAGAGAAAGACAACCTGCAAAGGTTGGGAATCAAACAGCCATATCCCGTCGAATGGAAAGAAGTTCCATTTCCTCCCAAATACAAGATTCCAACAATCGCTCTCTTTGATGGTAGTACCTCACCAAGTCAATTCATCAATCACTTCGAGGTAATGACTGTTCAACTTCAACCAAGCGACGCTCTTCTTACCAGAGTGTTCGTCGGTTGTTTAGCCGGCGTAGCATATGACTGGTACAGAAGTTTGCCCGATGGTTGTATCACTTCTTTCTCAGGTCTCAAGCAAATCTTTCTAGAACGATTCTATGAGGGATTCAATGACATGACTATGTCAGCCCTAAATAAAATCAAACAGAAACATAACGAGACTGCAGAGAGTTTCATTGAACGTTTTCGCCGAGAAGCCCTGAAAATGCCTCCAGGGACTCCTGCTGCTGTTACTATAGATACTTGTAAGGCAAATCTCTTGCCTATTATCAGTATGTGGACAGGCTCAATTCAGTTTCAAGACTGGCCATCCTTCATTGTTAATGCCAAAGCAGCTGAAGTAAGTGCTGATAAATTCAAACAGTTGGGGGTACAAATGTCTAACCCCGATCGGGATGAACATCAAGCGTCAAGCGGTGGAAATCGCCAAAACAACCGCAAGAACAAAGAGACTCTGAACATTAATCTGAAAAGCAAAGAGTCTTTGGCTGTCAACGTAGCTCAGCCTACGTCCACTTCCACTCCTTCTGCACCACAACCGAGGGAACCTCGTCCTAAGGTAGAGTATTCTTTTGACGAGAATGACACGGCAAGTATCTTCGATTGTTTACTCAAAAGCAATAAGATCCAGCTCCCAGACCCGAAAAAACCTGATGAAGTCGGTAAGACCGATCATCCTAAGTATTGTGTTTACCACCGATTCATTGGACATCCTACTAGAGCATGTTATGTGCTCAAGGGCAAGATTCAAGAGCTTGTTAATGCTGGAGTTGTTACTCTGCAACAAGATGAAAAGACTGTCACCGCCAATATGGTTTCAGTTCAGTTCGGTAACTTTCCCCCGCAGATGATACAGCATGGTGTCATTCCTATTCCGAAAACTACTCTTGAGATTGAAAATATTCCTTCTCCACCAAATGAAGGTCTCGTTCCTTTGTCTCTAAACAATGGTGAGGTTATGTGGATTCACCCCGATCTTACTTCAGAGTTTGAGGATTCTTCTTCTTCCAAGAAGAAAAGTCGCTCCAAAGGCAAGACGAAGATTTGCAACATGGTATCTTTTGATCCCATAGTTGACGAAGAAATTCTATTAGGCACCAGATCAGGAAAGCCCTATTTGAAGGATTACCCTGAAACTCAAGAGAATCCTACTTCTTCTCCTGAACCTACCTCAGCACAACCTGCTCTAGTTGAAGAGAATCCTGCTACACCTTCACCAGTTGTGATTCCTATTCCTCCCAAGCCAGTGACTGCTGATAAAGGCAAACAACAAATCCGCTTTGATAAACCTTTGAAGAAATCGTCTCCTACAGGACTTGAGAAGCCTTACAACTTCGATATATTGGCTCAACTAGCCAATACCCCAGCAAAGTTGTCTATCTTTGAACTCTTGCGTCTTTCCAAAGAGACTCGAGAAACCCTCAGCGAAGCTCTTATGCAAGCAGAAGCTTGTCTAACCTTCCTCAAAAAGCCCGAAGCAGAATCAGTCTCTTGTAATAGTGTTCAGGAATTCATTCCGAACATAACTTTTACGCAAGATGACATGTTAATGGAAGACAACAGGCATGACCGTCCTCTTTACTATACAGGATATGTCGATTCGATGAAAGTCGATCGTATTCTGATAGATCCAGGGTCTGCTCTTAGTATCATGCCGAAGACAATGCTCGATGCTTTGAAAATTCCTGTGCATAGTCTCTCCACTACAATCACTACCATCCTTGGATTTAATCAAGGAAGGAGTGAACCTTTGGGCAAAATTCGCCTAAAACTTCAAATTGGCAATCTTCGCACAAAAGTTACATTCTACATTATTGACAATTTTGGTTGTTCTTACAACGCTCTATTGGGGAGACCATTCTTACACGAGCACAATGTTGTTCCATCAACCCTTCATCAATGTTTCAAATATGTTGATGACAAAGGCGTTGTTCGTAAAGAGGTTGCAGATCTTTATCCCTTCAAAGGTGTTGAAGCATACTGCAACGACGCTCGGATGTATAAGGATGAATTCATGAAAATCGTGTTAGCATTAGACACTGAAGAAGAACAAGAAGCGACGCCTAAAGACACTCTTATCATACCTGTCAAAGGGCGAGTTTCACATCCTCAGTCTTCTAAACCATTGGCTATTCACTTGCCAGTACAAAAGAAGTCAGTTGATGCTGATCAAGATCAAAGGGAGCTCACCTCTTCTGAGCCACTTGTTATCGATTTACGTCGTAACAAGGACAAAAAGCAGCTCACTTCTTCTGAGTCAATTGTTGTTGATCTCACTCACAACAAAGAAAAAAAGGAGCTCATTTCCTCTGAGCCACTTGTTATCGATCTCCGTCGTAACAAGCCTCCCTCACGTTCTTCTTCTCCACCTCTTGTAATTAACCTGACCAAGCCTGTTAAGGCCAAAGGTCCTGTTGTAAATACTAATGTACAAATCAATGAAAAAGCACCTATTTTCCAGTATACTGATGTTATTTATCATACTAACTACTATTTAGATATGTTAGATAGCTTCCAATCAATTACAATGGGAGTTGTGCAATCTCTTCATACAGAAGTCTTACTCGAACACTCAGATGATTCATATTTTGTTGTCTCTTCTCGAAAGAGAGGTGAAAGTCCAATAATTTTTATTAAAGGACCAGAACAAAAATTCAGTTATACGGATGACAGTAAACTTAACGACACGGGGCGTATCCAACTTCATCGTTATAGTCAACAATCAAAAGACATCATTCGGAAAATGGGTTATGATTTCAAAAGTGGCTTCAATTACGGTAAGGGTAGACGAACTCCTATCCGTACAACTGTTCCGAAAGGAAAGTCAGACATGTACTATAGCAGGACTAAGAGAGGTCTCGGATATGCTTCTCCTCCATTATTATCCCCGGCAGTTTCCGACTCCGACAGTGAAGAACGCTCTAACTCATCTGATTCCAGATCTTGGGATTCTGATACTAGCATTGGTGAAGTCCATAGGTTGGTCGTATCATCTAACATGGTCTCCGTTGAACTTCCAGAAGGCTATGACGAAGAGGTGGAAGAAAATCCTGAAACAGATCCTTGGGCTCAGCATATGGACAATCAGTAGGTACTTCGCTTTGAACAACGTGAACCACCTACTGAAGATCAATTAGTTCAAGTTGATGTAGGAGAAAGCAGCTCGCCTCGTCCAATCTTTATCAGCAAAAATCTTCCAGAGACAGACAAGGAAGAGTTGATTCTTCTTATTAAAGAATATATTGATGTCTTTGCCTGGAGTTATGAAGACATGCCGGGTTTAGATCCCAAGATTGCTACACATAAACTGAACATTTTGCCTAACGCAAAACCTGTTAAGCAGCAACAGCGACGCTTCAAACCAGAAATGATGGATGCGATCGATGATGAAGTCAAAAAGCTCATTGCTTGTGGCTTCATTCGAGAAGAACAACATCCTGATTGGGTAGCCAATGTCGTCCCAGTTCTTAAGAAAACTGGCAAAGTTCGAGTCTGTATTGACTTCCGGGATCTTAATGAAGCATGTCCAAAAGATGAATTTCCTCTTCCTATTACGGACGTCATGATCGACAATACCTGTGGGTTTGAACGAATATCTTTTATGGATGGATTCTCTGGATACAATCAAATCAAGATGCATCCTGAAGATGAAAAGCATACTTCTTTCCACACTCCTCGTGGTGTTTATTGCTATACGGTGATGCCATTTGGTCTTAAGAATGCTGGTGCAACTTACCAACGTGCTATGAGTACTATTTTTAAAGATCATCTTCGCAAAACTGTTGAATGCTATGTTGACGATATTGCTGTCAAAAGTCGTCTAAAGGAAGATCACCTCCAAGACCTGAGAACTATCTTCAATCTCATGCGCCAACATCAACTCAAAATGAATCCCACCAAGTCGTTCTTGGGTGTCTCTAGTGGCAAATTTCTCGGCTTCGTCATTACCTCTAAGGGTATACACGTAGATCCCGAGAAGATCAAAGCCATTCAAGAGATGCGTCCTCCACGCAACTTAAAAGAGCTACGAGGATTCCAAGGTCGACTTGCATACATCAGGCGATTCATTTCGAACTTGTCTGGACGTTGCAGACCATTCACTCAACTAATGAAGAAAGGTGTATCTTTCGTTTGGACTGAAGAATGTCAACAAGCATTCGATGATATCAAGCGATATCTCATGAACCCACCAGTCTTGGTGCCACCTATTTCTGGTATTCCGTTCTTAATGTATGTCCGTGCTATGGATCATTCATTGGGTGCTTTACTTGCCCAAAAGAACAAAGAAGGTCACGAACAGGCCATTTATTATCTTAGCCGTACTATGATTGGTGCTGAACACCGTTATAGTCCAGTTGAAAAAGAATGCTTGGCTCTCATGTTTGCTGTACAAAAGACGAGGCATTATATCATTGGTCAAACTATTCATGTTATATCTCGAGTTAATCCTCTTCGGGTACTTATGAAGAAACCAAGTACACTTAATTCTCGGTTGGCTACATGGGCCATCCTGCTAGCTCAATATGACATGGTGTATGTTCCACAGAAGTCTGTCAAAGGTCAAGCGCTGGCGGACTTTTTAGCGGCTCATCCTGTACCTGAGACATCTAAGCTCTATGACGAAATTCCATATGAAACATTGGAAGTTAATATGATTTCTGAAGAATTTCCAACCTGGCGTTTATTCTTCGACGGTGCATCAAGGATCGGACCAAATGGTGCTGTTGTGGCAGGTGTTGGAGTGGTCCTCGTTTCTCCAGATGGATCAACTATCCAAAGAGCCTACTCTCTAGATGAACCTTGTTCTAACAATGTAGCAGAGTATAATGCTCTACTTATTGGCCTTCAGTTAGCTAAACAACTGAATGTTGAATATCTTGAAGTATACGGTGATTCTAAACTGGTTGTTAATCAGGTTAGAGGAACCTATGAAGTTCGTCATCAAGACTTAGTGTCTTATCATGAAGCGGCAATCAATTTAGCTATATCATTCAAAGATTTCTTCATTGACTATGTGCGGCGAGCTTGCAATACTGAAGCAGACGCTTTAGCCAATCTTGCAGCTGTCTTAGCTATCCCTATTAAAAGACAGCAGGTGGTAGTTATCTCCAACCGAGAACTGTTCTGTATTGAAAATAATCGTAATATTGAATTCAGCAATTTTGCTGAAGTTAATGTTATCGATGATGACTGGAGAACTCCTTTTATCGACTTCGTGGTACATGACATACTCCCCGAAGATCCTAAGGAGGCTACAAGCGTTCGTCGACGATCTCTCCGATTCTATTATAATCAAACTACTAAAACTCTCTATCGGCGAACTTATGACGGTCTTCTTTTACGCTGTCTCGCTGGTGATGAAGCTAAGCAAGTACTGCGTGAAGCTCATGACGGTGTATGTGGAGCACATCAGCCTGGTCCTAAGCTACAAGATCGCATTAGACGTATGGGTTACTACTGGCCCTCTATGGTATCGGATGCCATAGAGTATGCAAGGAAATGTCGAGCTTGTCAAATCCATGCAGACTTCATTCATCAACCATCAGAATTCTTACACCCGACGGCTGCTTCCTGGCCTTTTGAAGCTTGGGGTATGGACATCATAGGGCCTATTAACCCTCCTTCTTCTAGAGGACATCGGTTCATATTGGCAATAACTGATTACTTCTCCAAGTGGGCTGAAGCTATACCACTGACTGAGATTAAGACTAGCAATGTCATCAACTTCGTTAAACACCACGTCATATATAGATTTGGTGTACCCCGAAGAATCATCCATGACAATGGACCTCAGTTCATCAGTCAGAAGTTCACTAGATTCTGTGATGATCACCGGATTAATAATGTCGCTTCGACAGCATACAATCCTGCCGCTAATGGTTTAGCTGAAGCTTTTAACAAAACCATCATTAAACTCCTCAAGAAGTTTGTATCTACTAACAAACGGAACTGGAGCGAGAAACTTGGCGAATGTCTTTGGGCTTATAGAACTACAGTCCGCAATCCCACAGGCTTTACACCTTTCTCTTTGGTGTATGGTTGTGAAGCTGTTTTTCCTTTAGAGCTGCAAATTCCTTCTTTAAGGATCGCTATTGCCAATGAGCTTACCACAGAAAATAATGATCTTCTTCGGCTTCAAGAGTTAGAAGCGTTGGATGAGAAGCGATTAATGGCTCAACAGCATATTGAGCTATATCAAGCCCGCATCTCAAAGAATTTCAATCGCAAAGTTAAAGTCAGAGCATTTCAACAAGGAGAACTTGTTCTAGCAGTCAGACGTCCTATGACTATGACTCATATGAGCAAAGGGAAATTCGATGCGAAATGGGAAGGTCCCTATGTTGTAAGCAAAGTCTTCTCAAATGGAGCTTATCAACTTTCAGAGCTTGATGGTCGAATTGCCATGATGCCTATCAATGGCAAATTTCTTAAGAAGTATTTTGTATAAATATAAATGCTTGTAAAATCGTCAAACAGGATCAAGTTCATAAATAAAATGCAAATTTTATTTCATTAAATGATAGTACATAATATTAAAGGTCATTATCATCTTTCTTTACATTGGGACGAGGGCCACTGCCGTCCTTTTCGAAGACATGATCAGCAAAAGAGCTAAAAACCTCCTTGCTGGAACCCACGAGGAATTTGCAGGCGGCCATCCTCATGGCTTCTTCTTCTTCAGTCCTTCCTGGTTCGAGCAGGAAGTCCAAGATATCCTGTGGCGGCTGGGGCGCAGACGGACCTTCGCCCGCTTCTGCCTCCTTCGGCTGGATTGGATCGGCAGGGCGCTCTTCAGTGCTCTTCTCAACCTTCGGGGCGATCTCGGCCTTCTTAGATGCTTCTCCGGACGACATTTTTATGTTGAAAAGCAGAAGTGTTCATTCCTGTCAGATTTCTGCTATATTTATAGACAGAAGTTCTTCAAATAACGAAGTGACGGTTCATCCGTTCATTTATCACATTCATCAGACGGTTCATCTGTTCATTAATGCCTGACGGTTCATCCGTTCACTTATCACATTCATCAGACGGTTCATCCGTTCATTAATACCCGACGGTTCATCCGTTCATTTATCATATTCATTTGACGGGTTCATCCGTTCATTTATCATATTCAACCGACGGTTCATCCGTTCATTACTATCACCTGACGGTTCACCCGTTCATTTCACCTGATGGTTTATCCATTCATTTCCATTTAATGGCTTACCCATTCATCACCACTTGACGGTTCACCCGTTCATTGTCATTCATCATTTGACGGTCTTCCCGTTCATTCATTTCACAAATATTGACGGTTCATCATCGTTCATTATCTATATCAGCAACTGGTTGTTTTCGACTAAGTTGTCAAGTCGAAGTAATAATATTCAATATATTCTGCCATGTCCATATTACTTCTGAGCAGATATAATGAATATAATTATTTTCTACAAAATTATCAAAAAAAAATATATCATGTCTTGCACCTCTGAATATATTTTCTATCTCTATTATTTTTATCTAATAAGATATGCAATAAATAATGGAGCCACAACAAAAACAATGTCTTTTATTTATGGAAATATGAGACATTACAAAAATGCTTCCATAGCAGCAAAAACAAAGATAAAAAAAAAAGTTCTAATCAAGAAGGAGGAATAATTAAATTGTCGATTTGCTGCTTCAATGTCCGCAGCTCTTCTTCATGTGTTGATTCTACTATTTTTCTTGCTTCCTCCATCCCATTTTCTTCATCAAAGATAGGCATATCTACTGTCCTGCGGGTAATTTCAGCACTATGAGTCTCATCATACTCATTTTTCTCCTGAATTAGGGTATTGAGTTGTTCAATCATAAATTGTTGATTGGCAGTTTCTTCTTCAAATTCCTTCTGAAGGCGAATAATTTCCGCTTTCAATTCAGCAAGCCTCTGTCCTTTGTTCTCAGCTGCCAAAGTAACTGATTCTATCTTTGAGTTGAATTCAGCTGACTTTGCAGAATGAGCTTCTAAAAGGTTCTGAAGGTTTATCCTTTCCATATCAGCTTCTTGGGCTAGTCGTTCATATTCAGCTTGCACCAGAGAGTCTATATTCTTCTTCTTGAGCTCTTTATATTTCCTTATGGATACTTCCAACTCATCTAATATATGTTCAAGAAGAACGGCTTGGGCTTCGTCTCCTTGGCCTCTTATGGCTTTTATCAGGAAAGAAGTGGGGTCCCTAACCATAATGAAGTTAGCTCCTTCCTTCTCTATCATTTTACGGACAAGAGATCCCAATGACTCAAAGAAACATCTGGTAAAAGATTGGACAACTTGCTGATTGATGGCTATGGTTCCAGGAGTCGAAGCTACCCCTGTTGAGGATGGAGTATTCGGTTGCTCAAACCTTTGCTGCTGAATGATGGGCTCTTTAAATAAAGGAGCCAAAGTAGAGCTGGTTGCTCCTCCTGCTTGTTCTTCTGCAAAAAGTAAAATTATTATTTTACTAATTTGCCAATAAATAAAAAGATCAAATAAAAACAGTCTTACCTTGATTTGATCTATCAACAACTGCATCTCCTGCTGGAATAGACTCCCGTTGAAAGGAAGTAGCTTCAATTGCGACAGCTTGGCTGCTGCCCGCTTCAGAGCCGCAAGATAAGTGATGGCTACTACTAACAACCACCGTCGGAATAGGCACCATTGCCAGGTCCATCGGAGGTGTTGGTAGAGTATCAAGATCTGCAAGAACTACAAATGAAGATATTAGATATCAATCTATTTTAAAGAAAGGAGATTGTTAAATCTCGTTTTATATACCTTGGGGTTCGGTGGCGGGATTTTCTTGCTGAACATCTTCACCAGCCGCTTCTTCAGGAGATATTTCTATCTCGATGTCTTCATCTGGGTTAACAACCTTTTCTACGGACGCCTCTACTTCAATATCCTTTTTAGGATCAGAAGCATCATCGGCGGTATCAAGAGATATGTGTTCTTCGTTGTCCCCTTCAGGATTCTGTATATACTCATCAACATTTCCAGATGAAGAGCTTTCTTCTTCCTTATCTTCTTCTTCTTCTTGGGCTGCATTCCCACTGTCAGTTGCGGTTAGATCCTCCTGCAGGCTATAACAATCGGCCAAAGCTGCTATCATTTCATGCTCTTCTTCTTCACGAAGAGTCTTAGGAGTAGGAGGAAGCTGAGTTGTTTCCGCGACGGGTGAAAGAGGTTGTGTAATATTTTGCTCATCTTCAATGATGTTTTCTCTGAATGTTTCAACTTCAGTTCTGGGGTCAAGATCTCCCCTCTGTTCAGTTTCTTCAAGGGTTTTACTCCCTGATTCAGAAACAGGGGTGGGAGATGGCATTATAAATCCTGCTGCAGCATCTACTGAAGTCAGGAGTTGTTTGGAAGAAGAGGCTTCTAAATTTCTTCTGGTAACCAACTTCTTTTTCTTTCTGTGTAGAGGTCTATCGGGACTCTCTACATTTATTGGTGCTATTTGCTTCTGTACAGAAGTTGGTGTTGTAGCAACTTCCTGAGTTGTCTCGGCTAGCTGCCGAGATTGGGATCTTGTAGTCACTTTATCAGAAGAATGCTCCAAGACCAATTTCTTCTTTGCTGCAGGAGCAGAAGGCTCCTCTCTTCTTCTTTTCTTGGCAGGAGACTTTCCCACTCTTAGAGAGATCCGCATTGCTGCGTTTATCTCTTGTTGGAACATCATTTCTCTTGAAGTTTCTAAGGGTTCATCCGCCGGTTCGTTTGCCTCATCATTGGCAGGGATTGATAAAGCTATCCTCCCTTTCCTCAATCTTATCGCAGAAGCAAAACTATCGGCGAGGTTAAAGTTCTCGGCAAAAGTATTTGCAGATGTGTAGAATACCGAGTATGTAAAGAGCATCCGAGGCCCTTGAGGAGTGCTCTTTGGTGGCATAGAGAAGGTAGCCTTTGTGTCACGGGCATTGTAGTAGGCCCAAGCTCGGGCCCCGTCAATCAAGAAGCCCTTGCCCTGAAGGCAGGTGATTGCGTTCCCTACGTGGAACTGATCATACCCAAATTGTCTAGCAAAACGGCTAGGGAGGTATGGTTCCAAAAAGCATTCTTCTTCAAAGCGGTATACTAAATGAGATGGTCGAATTGTCTTCAACCATTCAAAGGCCACACGGTTTAAGGGCTGCAGTTTTGAATCTACCATGTTGGGTGGCATTTGGTCATGACCGGCCGGGAGAGGGGCGCAACAGAAGTTCCATCCTCTGTTCAAATTTAAAACAAATCTGCACTCACTCAGAGAGGTGTACTTCCATTTACCCTGAGAATATCTGCGCAAGAAGCTGCCATCTACTGGTCCCATACCAGGGTCCATTAAAGTTGGATAGTGGAGGAGTAACCATCCAAAGAGATAAGTGTACGGCATTTCGAGACGGGGGAATTCTTTCTCTCCCTTTGCCTTTAGCATCGAGTCAACATACAAGCGAAGACTCGCATTCAATCTGCAGGTCATTGCCGATAACAAGTCAACCTTATAACCGAAGACTAGCTTGACGGCAGCAAAAAGTACACCACGATGAAAACGGTCCACTGCACTAGATCCCGGGACCACGAATCGTCTGAGCCAGTGTGTCAGAAACCCTGCTAACTGGGCTTCTTTGGACATGGGTCTGTAACCCATTCTCAAAAAACTTTCCAAAATGTCACCTTTCTTTAAAGGTGGACATTGATAATCATCCTTCATTTCCTTATCATAATGTTTATTTTCTTCCATCATCTTCATGACTTCCGTGTTAATCAGGGGTTTGAAAAAATGAGGGTAACATTTGTCATTTTCCTTGGTTTTCTTCTCTTCAATATGATTTAGGAATAAATATGGCAACCACTTCGAAGAATAGCAAGTGTTGGCCGTAGCACTCTTATAGTACAAAGAGCAAATTTTGTAATGGCATAGCAGTTCTTCAAACACTGCTACCATTTCTGCATTTTCTTTTCTGAGTTTCTCTAACTCGTCATTTGTGGGAACAAACTCCTCATATGGAGCATCCGCCATGGGCAAGTATGAGATGTATTTCATCTCGTGGAGTGCAAACCCCATCTCTCCACCCGGGGTCATGAAGGTTCCTGTTCTGTAATTGTATCGCTCAGCCAAGGCCAAAAACATTTGAGGGTTAGGAGCAAACCCGTATACAGTGGCATGTACTGCTTGAAACAGGTTAATTTGTTGAAGTTTATCTTGGAAGGTTGTCAGAACCCAATTTGCAATGCAATTCCATCGTTTGTAATCTGGATTCACTAATCCAGTCATCCTGATATCCTGTTCAGGGTATCTTCCTTCTTCCTTCGCAAATTCATTTGCGAATATAGGGGTTCTGACGGGCATCAGCATAGATGAGTTTTCCGGTGGGATGCAGCTGGGTCTTAAACCTCTCAACATAACACTGTATCTGTCAGAAGAGCTGTAAAACATATCTTTCCCGTTAACCTTCTTTACAAAGATCTTCCCTGCACGAGCATCCTGGAGAAGGGTGATGTTCCAATCCATTTTCCTTGGGTAGCTCGCATGAGCGTACCGTGACAAAGGAAGGCATCGAGCAATTTTAGGAATGAAGAATGATCTGTCTTCCCGGTGGACTACCATCTCCTCCATCATTGGCCTAGGCTGGGAGACTTTTTCAAAGGCATCACCAAACAAGAATAAGGGTTTCTTGTGGATAACAGCATCTGCTGATTCCAGAGGCTGTCCATTCATCAGACACATTAAAGTTTCGTTGTCCTGAGAAATCAATATTGCCTGACGAGAAGTCGGCAGATCGTATTGAGGATAATGGACGTGAGACAAATCTTCTTTATATTCAGATTTAGACAAAGTTCCCACAAAATGTTCATAGTTTGGATCTTCATTGGTTTCAACTGCATCAAAGACAGATAAAGATCAGTACAAATCAAAAAACTCTATTTTTTCAGACAAGCAAAACAGAAGAGTACACAATCCTCAGATTGCGCTAACATGGATTGCGCAAGATTAGTTTGCGCATCATAATAGGGTGCGCAAACCAATCGATTGCGCTGACATTCAGCGCAAATCAATTGATTGCGCTGACTTTCTGTCAGCGCAATTCGATAGATTGCGCAGGATTACAGTTTTCATAAAAATGAAGACTGACTATTTATGCAACCAAAAATCCTAAAAAGGATGGCGCAAGATGAACTCATCTCTAAAAAGAAATGAGTTTCGAAGATCAAAGGAAGTCAAAACACCCTAAAAAGGGTTTTCGATCGGTTAAACAACCTCTCAGAGCGGGCAGCGCAGCTTCGTGACGAGAGGCTCGTCGCGCAGTCCTGGATGAAGACTCGGCCGGAGCTTTGCCTTTCGCGGCGGCGGCGGCGGTGGAGGATCGTCGGGGGGCCATTGTTTGTCGAAGAAGGAGGACAGCAAGGGTTCGGGGGAATTTCTCTCAAAAGATCAACGGATGCAAAGTAAAAATGAAAGTGAAAAGAGGCTATTTATAGCTTTCGAAATACGAAACGGCTGCCATGTATTGCGCCTGAAATTGGGGGCACTTCGCTTTGCGCAGACAGCTCATCATCATGCGCAACTTGATTCAAAAATGCAAAAATTCAAAGTATTTCGAAACTTTGAATCAAATCAACTTTCGAAAACTTTGAAGGGGGTCTTGTAGGTCCTAAAAAATCAAGTTGCATCAATCAACAAAGTCAAGAAATCAAGAAACCCATCATTTTGATGAATTGCGCAGACAACAGATTGCGCAGCAATCCGATTGCGCACACTGCTTTGCGCAAACAACCGATTGCGCAAGCTGACGTGGCAGAAGTCATCATTACTAAATCAAATCAAATCTTTTCTGACAACTGACAGCACGAATAACAAGGAGTCTGTTCGTTTCTTGCGCCGCACAGTGCTCGAGGGCGGCTGACAGCTGGCAGCGCAAACCAATGCTGCGCAGTTTGAGTCTGCGCAAATCATGTATGCGCAATTCAACTCTGTGCACTCTATCAAATGTAACTGTTAAGTTACACGTGGTATTCATGCCATCAATTGTTCATTACGTGGCAACTGTTTATGCACGATCATGCGCATTTCTATCAAATCATGCCATGTGTCCACGATAGTCGGCCCACGATCCAGTAACTATCTGCGCAAATCAATGTTGCGCAAACCAATGCTGCGCAAATCATCATGCGCAATCCAAAATAACTGAAAGTTAGTTATTTCCAGAACTCTATAAATAGAGTTTCAAGTCTTCATTCAGGGGGATCAAGATCGGAGATCAGAAATTAGAGAGTTCAGGAGTTCTTGCCAAAGTGCTGCTGCATTCTTCCGAGACTTTTGTCTTCAACTTCCGAGGCTTTCGCCTTCAGTTTTCTTGAGTTGTTTTCAACTTCAAAGGCTTCGTCTTCAAAGTTCACATCGTCCAAGGGATAAAGCAATCATCATCGAGATTGGATTCCTACAGTTGTAATTTTCCCAGAATTCTTGTAATCTTTATTACAGTTTGTATCAATAAAGTTCTATACTTTTGTTTTTGCAAACAGATAAGGCGAGACTCGTATCGATGAACGATACGTCGGATGAAAGTTATAAGTTGGTCGGACGACCGAGACTAGCGAAACGATTATGCCTTGACGCAATAATCGGATCGATGGGAAAAGAAAACTTGAACTTGTAAATGAGTCGCACGACTTGCAATCTCGGTAGAAATGTTGGACGAGACGAATCGAATCGCACGACTTGCAATTTCGATAGGAAATATTGGGCGATGCGAATTTCAATCGAATTGTACGATGTGCGACTTCGGTAAGAAAGTTGGTTGACGTGAGAAATCGTGCCTAAGAAATAGTTGGTTACGTTACGGCGATACTCATTTGAGTGCGACTGAAAATACGCAAAACTTAGAGGGCGAGATCGTATAACTCGAGGGCACGATGTTGGATAATCGGTAACTCGGTTACGCGATCAAAGTATAGCGGGATGCGGCGAATCGGAGAACGAATGGATGCGTATGGAAAAGTTTGTTGCGAACTTGGATGTATGCGATGCGAGTTAAGTTGACGTTGAAACGGATTCGAAGTTGACCCTCTTGCTATCGAAATTGATATGAACTATCAAGATCGATACGCAAGGAAACGTAAGCACTAATCACGATGTGAGAATACAAAATGGAGTGCGCCTTGCGCTATCAAAATTTTGTAAGAAACGATACGAGAATGAACGAACTTGGTTGATCGTAAATTTTGTGATTAATCAAGACGAGACTATAAGTCATCGACGATTGCTCGATGCGTATAGCATCTCGTGTGTCGACCCGTGAATAAGATGGACTCGAACTCGATACGAGTTGATGTTTCGTAAATTGCGGAATCATCGACGGTAGTGCATGACTTGACTCGGAGAATAGTTGCGCATCAGTTGCGCTGATAGAAACGGTTGTGTACGGATTTGGGTTAGTCCGATAGAATCGTCGGAACGTAATTTGGCTCCGAAATAAGATATAGCATGGTTCGTAGTAAACTGTCCTTCGGTGATGATCCACAATTATCGAGCGTAGCTTCGGGCCAGCTGACCCTAGAAGACTTGACCGCCAAATCAAATTGAATGCTGCAGACCGTAAGATAACTCATACGATATCGCATATGAGATGGCATCGATAACAAATGTAATATGGTGCATGTTGACGATAAGTCTAGGCGATCGAGAATTGTTGGAACAGCTTTCGATTGAGAATGATATAGTTAGATTTTGAGTATTCGTCGGATGAATACTTGAATGGTTATGTTGGTCGACGGTCGAACTAGAATTCACCAACGGACTTGGTAATTTGGATAGGCGATTGCGAGAAACGTGCTATGCACGAGAGGGAATGATAAGGGAATGACTTACGAGTCATGTCGTTAGATTCGGGTTCACCTTGCAATTGAGCTTGCGTGAATCGAAACGTGTATTCGATGTTGCGAGATGAATAAGTTGGGAATTTGGCTAGTAAATTTCCTATTCGATAGGAATCGAAAGTAAGGCATATCGTAGAGACTTCGTGTCAAGGCGATCGTTGTCTTGAGCACCGTCGCCTTGATGTAAACTTTCATGTCGGATAGATTGTGGCCTTTGTGCAATATCAATTTAAAGTTGCGTCGGGAGAAGTTAAGTACGGTGCCTGGGAAAGTAACCTAGCGGGCGTAGCCCTGAATGTTGATGCATTTGCAAGTCAACAAAGGAAAACGTATCGAGATAAGTTGCATAGCCAGACTTCGGAAATAGTTGGGTGGCGACTTCGAACGCAAGGCGTTGCGGAGACTCGTTGTGATTGGATGCACGACGGCTTGACGTGACGCATAGAGTTGGTGGTCCATATGAAACATACGAAATAAGAAAGGCAATTTTGAATCGCGTCGCGTGCAGTGACTTTATTGAATGAATCACGTATGTATCGAATATACGTATGCGATAAAATTTTGAGAACGGTTGCTAAGGATAAGTCCGATCGAGAGTACGAGATGGCAAGCTTAGGATTAAAATTTACCTGTCAGCTTTGTTCCAATTTGCTACCACTGGAATTGGTCAAAATACATATATCTTCGGGACGCCTTGAATATAGGTACGGATCCAAATCGAGTTGTATCCAAATTCAAATCGAGCTGCAGGGATGACTTTGAAATGTTAGTGAAAAGCTTGCGGCATAGTATAAAATCGAACAACATTGGTGGGACGAGATCGTGAAACGATCTGTAAAACACTTAGTCGGAGTATTGGTTTTGGTTCGAGGACAAACCTTATTTTGAGTGGTATATTCTATAATGCCCCGCTCCGCACGGCGCATTACGCTGAAGCATTGACTAAACGAGTCGCGTTGACGGAAGGAATGTTTCGATACAAAACGATACGAGAGTTAAGTTGTCCCGAGCAATGCATCGAACTAAGTCGATACGAAGAGTTGCCTTGTCCGAAAGAATACATCGAGTGAATCGATGCGAAGCGCCGCGTTGCCCCGAAGGATGAGTGCGTTGAATCGGCTCGAAGATTCTAAGAAATTGAATCGACCAAGGCGCAAGTCTGAATCATTGCAAGTATTGATTTTAGTTGGTTTCGTGTGCAGGTTATACTTTGACGGGAAAATATTAGAGGTCGATCTTTTGCAATATTTAGTAAGGGGTCCGCAAAATGAAATCGTCGCCTTGCGACGGGCCGAGACTTGGGTACGCTAAGGCGAATTGGGCGTATAACTCAACGAAGCACGAAGTGCTCGAATGGCTAAGTCAGGAGAGTGGCCGTGCAACAAAGTTAGGGAATCGAGCCGCATCGGCTCGACGAAACGACGAAGGCGTATCGACTCAAGGTGGGAGAATTGACTTCTTTTTACTCCTTTATTCGATAAGTCAAATATATTATTGTATGCTAAGTGAACCTATTGACGCCACGGGAGTGGTCCGATCGGAGATAAATCATAGTGTGAGTCGAACACTAAGTTAGAACAATTGAAATGAAACGTGCATCAATATGCACGAGTCGCTATGGGACATTGGATATCGCATAGGCGAGCGCCTCGGTGCGCAAGCCGTAAGAACATGGGATAACTGTACTCGGCAAGTGCTTTAGTGCACGAACCATACCGTGCCTTTGCTGCACGAGTTAGACGGCTAGAACATTGAAAGACAATAGGCGAGCGCCCTAGCGCGCAAGCCCGAACATTGAATGCTAAGTTATAGAACATGGATATACGGTCGAAACGTGCCTACGTGCACGGGATAATAAAAGATGGCTTCGTTGCGAGAGAATACAGTTGTGGCATGAATGTGGCAGAACTGTCGGATATGACATGGTGCCTCGAAAGGTGTTCGAGACCTTCGGGTCGTTCGGTTGACGAGCATTGAGTTGAGGCACGATGCCATTGAAACATTGAAACGAAGTACGAAATGTAAGAACACAGAAAGTTAATGAAAGAGATGCGAGATGATAAGTCTGAGTCTCGGACTCAAGACTATGTTTGGTTGTTTAAATTTGATTGCTTGAATGATAGGGCGTTGCATGGTCGATTGGAATGGGCTCGAGATTAATGTGATATTAACTCGTGCACGAGTGTTTCCCCCAAAATGGTTAAATACCGGAGGAGCGCCCCGGAACCGATTGGCCGCGAAGGGATTCGAATAATCTTTGTAGGCGCACATCCTTAAACGAGTAGCGCTCGTCTTATAGATAGGAAAAGCCACAAATGATGGCATGCAGCGGGAACGTTTCGGTTATTGGGCCCGTAACCCACCCGTGAAACGCCGGGCAGCCCGACCAATATTGAGAAAAGAATGAGAGAAAAGAAAGTAAGACTCCTTTAGTCCATTCCGACGCGGATACGCCAACGGCCCTCATATAGTTAAGGAACGATGGGTTGAAAGTGTAGGCGCGAATGCGTCCCGCATATAGATCCTGCCTAGAGATGCACATATAACATGACAGGGAAGAAATGGGGCGTATTCACCTTACGTCAGTGCAAGGGACGCAAGGGCGAGTGCGTCGACTTGGTAAGCCACGAATCAAACACGAGAATGCTTGTTGCTTGCCTATTCAATTTGATAACATGCTGCTATGATAACATGCTTTACGCTTTCGAATATGCCATAAAATTGACCCTAAGGAGAACATAGCAAGATCATAAGCTAAGTTGCATGATTCAACATAAATATTAAAATGTCGGTTTGGAAAGATGATCTTTACTTCAGTACATGCGAGGACGAACGTACTGATCCCCCACCAGCTTCATGCAGGGTACAGGGAATGGATGGCTCGCGGCAAAGCGTTGCTTGAATGTGTTGAGGCTTGGAATGCCGAAGCGCATTGAAGCGTGCGATCACATTGACGTTCGGACTATGCAACTGGATTGAGGCGGCCGAGATATAGAAGGCATGATGTATGGAATGGTGAAATCCTTTGTGGGCAAGAGAGAACCTGAGTGTTGTAGCCAATCTGGCAATTGTTGTTAGACTATCGAAAGCCTTTGTAATCTCAGTTTCGAATATCAATAAAGAGAATTGTTTCGTATACTCTGTTTTTCCTTCGTGTTAATATCGAATCAAGAAGATAACCATTTGAGAACTTGTCATCTTGCCTTGCACGAGCGCAACTTCAGGCTCGTGCGGCATCACGTCCCCTGCGAGGACGATGATTCGGGTGATTCCGGGTCGGGGCGTGACATTACTTAACTGCGATGAGGATGAAGTAGAGAAGCTGGAGGGATAAGTAATTAATACGTCTATATTATTTTAATAGTGTTGATTATTATACTATTACATTAATTGAACGATGTTATTTTCAGTATATTTAATGATGATGTGAGGTCAGGTAGGCCACACATAACAGAAGAAGAATTAGAATAAGAAATGAGGCATTATTTTCCATCATGGTTGAGTGCATATGTAAGACTTGAGAACTCTGTAATTACCTTTTTGTATATGCACTTGAGAATGAGCTTAATTTCTTTTTTCGTGGTATTTAGGTCGATCGTCCATACGCAAGACTTGAGAATGAGTCTATTAGAACGCTAGCCAAGGGACCAATTTATGCTGCAAAAATATGGCCAAGCTACTGTGTGAATGGGTTTAGGTTCAAGTCAACAACTTGTCCGATCAAAGACAACTTTGTGGATCTCGATTCTACCAAAAACAGTTGTTTGTGTATCAGATCTTCGAACTACAAAGATGTTGATGCGGGAAACGATTTCTATGGCGTCCCACGGGAGATTGTGGAGCTGACATATAGTTATGGAATAGAGCATGCTAAGATTGTGTTATTCAGGTGTGATTGGTTCGATCCGATTGAAGGTTAAGGTTGAAAAGTAGACAAGCACGGTCTTGTGGATATAAACTATCGGCGTCGATATCAAGCCTATGAACCATTTGTCCTATCAAGTCAGGTTCAGCTCGTGTACTTCACAAGTTATCCTAAAAGGGGAACAACAAGGTCGGACTGGTGGACAGTATACAAGACCAAAGCTAGAAATACCTTTGAGGTTGACGATATAGCTTATCAAGAGGATGAACTACCTCTTGTAACAAATATTATAGAAGTGGATACGACGAAAGTTCTTCATTATACATCTAATTGTGTAGAAGTAGAATTATCTGAAGAGAAAGATGCAGATGAAAATGAAGATGTAGAGGAGGAAGAAGAAGAAGAAGAAGAAGATGAGCTAAACGAACAAGATGAATTTTCAGAAGAGGATTAAATCTGTACGTTTGTTTTATCATCATATTTGACATTTTAGTGACACTTTTGTGACTATGTTATTTTTCAAAAATCTGTGATGTCTATCATACAAATATGTATATTTATTTTATTGTCATATGTTATTATCAGGTATGACTAGACCAGGAGGACGACGCGGAGGATATTATGTTAGGCAGTCCCGTGTGCGTCGGGTTGGGGAGGCAGATTTCGTACAATCATCCTCATCTTCGAGTACGCCAGTGTACCATTCTGTTCCCGTTCTATTACCGGGACAAGGCAGTTCCAGCAGGTTGGTGACTCCTCCCTCATCGTCCAGCATTCCTCCTGATGACGGCTCCATGTGGAGAGCCGACGCCGAACATATGGAGGACGGCGATCAGACTGATCCTGGTTAGACAAGAGGTGAGAGCGACCCTCCATGCGCTACCCCGGACGAGACGCGTATGGAGATTTGGACGGACGGGCCTACGAAGTAAGTTAATTAGTTAATATATATTTCTCAAATGATTATATGTACATATATATTCATGAAATTTATTATTGTATAGATATCGGCCTCCTGCAGTACAGAGACAGCTGCGATTATTTCTGAGGCAGAACTATGGTGGGCCTTGGATTAACTACTCAGATGCTCCCGCAGATAGGAAGGCCTTTTGGTTGGCCCACTTCAAGGTAAAAAAAATTATTTATTTTTAAATTTTAATAATCATTTGTGTATATTATACAACTCTTTCTATTTTACTTCTTGTAGAGGACCTATTTTTATCCACCACACCGGACGACGAAGATCGAGGCCCAATTTTCTGCCGTCACAGGCAAACTCATCCGTGATGCGATCCACGACCAGAAGTCTCGTGATCGCTCCGAAAAGCCGATCCATGGTTGGATCACGCCAGAGTAGTGGACTGCGATGAAGGCTAGATTCGGCTAGGCCAGGTACCAAGAGCGGTCTGACAAGGCCAAGGTGGCGCGATCGAGCGCCAGTAAGTGGTGTGGTGGCTCCATTCCTATGACGGAGTATTTTCGTCGTCTGGTACGTTTCCTTTATCGGACATCATTTTATATATAGCTGGATAGAATGTTTAATACTAATAATATATAATATATTTTAACAGGTAAAAAAGGGTGAGGATCCCAACATGGTGACCGTCTTCCTGGTCACCCATCGGAGGGCTGGGGAGTTTATTGACGAGAGGACGACTGAGACATATGTACGTTCTATTCTTTATATTAATTTACTATAATTTAGAAAACAGGAAAATAGATATCAATATAGACTTTAGCAAACACTTAGACGTTAGCCAACAATGTTCTAGGCCGAGTATCTTCGACTACAAGAGGAGGCGGCTGCTGCTGTTAGTGCGCCAGCAGAGGGAGGGGCTGGTACTTCCTCCCAGCCGCCTACAGCTCCATCGCCGGACGACCTTTGGATGACCGCCGTTGGTGGTCTTCAGAAGGGTACGTACTACGGTACGGGATCCTACAGCGCCTATTGTAGCTCCCCTTCCCAAAAAATTTAAAATATTTTTTTATTTATTTAAATGGGGATTTTTAGAATTTTACAAATAATTATTTAGTTAATTATTACGGTAGATGACTTTAGCAATGGTAGAGTTTTGAAGTACAAGACGACTAGGAATCATGGCACGGATAGTGCAATGGCGTGCTTTGACTAGTGTATTAGCCCTGGTAGGAAAGGTCGAGCCATAATAACGTCCTAACTAAGAAAACCAGACCAAGTTGCGACTTAACCCTTATCGATAAATTATTTATTTATTAATTAGATATATTGTTTTAGATGACCCGATTGTACCAACTTAGCCCGAACTGGGCTCGAACCGAATCCAAGCCTTTGTAGGTATGTAGTGAGACCAAAGACGTCCATGTAGGCATATTTTATGTGTGTACAATTATTTTCTAAATAATTTTAGGTATTGATGTGCATTTTTAATTATTTAAATAACTGTACAAAAATTGGTATTTTATTATTAAATATTGCTTCACCATAATTGTACAATTTTCTGGACCCGGATAAAAGTGAATAGTATGGATTCAACAAACCACTATTTAATTATTTTATTATTTATGTGGTGATTAAATAAATATATTTATTACTATTAGATATTATTATTAATATTGATTATATTTAAAATATTGTATTGTCTGTATGGAATTTGTGGTATATGAATATACATTATATATATATATATATATATATATATATATATATATATACATATAGAGAGAGAGAGAGAGAGAGAGAGAGATTATATGGGCAAAATATATATATATATATATATATATATATATATATATATATATATATATATATATATATATATATAGATTATATGGGCATGCAAATATATATATATAATTTATTAATATATATACATATATATATGTTGTGTATATATGTGTGTGTGTATGTATATATATATATATATATATATATATATATATATATATATATATATATATATATATATATATATATATATATATTGTATATGTGCATTTACGTATTTATATATAAATATTATATATATATATATATATATATATATATATATGTATATGTGTGTGTATATATATATATGTATATATATACATAGGTATTTAAGTATTTATATATATATATACACACACATATACACACACATATACACACACATATATATATATACACACACATATACATATATATATATATATATATATATATATATATAATATTTATATATAAATACGTAAATGCACATATACAATATATATATATATATATATATATATATATATATATATATATATATATATATATATATATATATATATATATATATATATATATATATATACACACTTAATTAATGGAGCCCAGCCCAGCCGATCTCAGATCAAACCAGGCCGAGCCCGGGCATCCAGAGCCCAGCCCAGCCCAGTTGGGCCAGTGTGCTACAGGCTCACCCGAGCCTAAGAACATAGAACCAGACCGAGCTCCATAGTCCCCTTAATGCCAAGCCGAGCGGAAACCGCTATGTACATATATAAACATATCGAGCGAATGAGAGAAAAACAACATCAAAACCCTAAGAACCCTCCACGCGTAGACCCCAGGCGACTCCTCCCCCCCTCCCCCCCCCCCCCCCCGTGCACGCGCACGCGCCTTCATGGGACACTGGACGGTAGGCCAAGCCGCGCGCACAGCGGCGAGAAGCAGTAGCAGTACGAGATGGGGACAGCAGCCATGCAATTTCAAGGTACGAGTTCTCCGCCCACACTTGTTCGTTTTACGATCTGTAAAGTGTTTTAGAAAGCTTATTTAACCCTCTAGAGGCCCAGTAAATAGTTTGCAATATAGTCGAGCTATTGATTCGCAAAATCGAGGCAAACTTCGACAAAAACCTGTCCAAAAATAAGACGTATATCAGTCCAAACACTCGACTTAGAAGGCAATTTCTCGCCCATCCATAGACCAATTCGAAAATATATTTGAAGGCAGTCCTAGACAACATATAGGACTTTACGGACCTTTTTGTGGATTTCGAAATCATCGACTACGTGTCGAGAAATCGAATCCCGAAGTTGACCGAAAATCTGTTTAGAAACAATAAAATTCTTCGATACCACGTGCGTCTCGCCAATCCGAGCGACTTGGTCACGAACCGAAAGCATCAAAAGGTGCATAACGGCTTCGTGGACGTGTGGGCTCTGACGGAATTTAAATTGGTCGCGTGTGCGCGAATGCGTATCCGTCGAAATTTACCGTATCAACCTCTGTGCAAATTTCCCAATTACTTTGTGTACGTTTGTCAGATCGAGACGAGACTTATGCCAACAGGACCGTATCATTTTTCTGGTCCTGTATGCCAAGTTTGGTCCGATTCTGAGACAGTTGATCGGATCGCCGTTTTGCGGGCCCCACGGTCCGACTCAACGGGTAATTTTGTGCACGGCCCGTCGGAATCCAACTTTGAATATACGGTTGGATTCGTATCGAAAAATCGGACTTGTTGACATATAATTTGACGACTTTAGAGACCATTAACTCTGGCACATTTTTCGATGCAAAACCGGTCCAACGGTGGACATCGTTTCTGTCCGAAATTACCGTTTTGCCCATGTATCCAGAATTGACTTAAGGATAGGCAATCCAAGCTAATTTGACTATTCTGAGAATGTTGACGATGTTTGTTTCAGCTTTCGAAGACATTTGTGGATTTTGGACTTTATGGCGTACTAGTTGACGGTATCTTATTGGTTCTTCGTGCTAACACCAGGCAAGTATACCTTGCCTCCCTCTATAGTTTATTTTCATGCTTATACTACACCTGTTGTAGTATGTTATCTTTAGTTACCTTAGTTGTTATAGATTTACATGATACCGCGTTTACCAGTTTATTGTCTTGCTTGTATATCAGTATTTTATGACTTGATAGTGTAGTTATACCAGGCTTGTTTACGTCATGGATCATGCTAGAGTTGTCCTTACCTATGTCATGACTGAGTTGTACCGTGTCTTTATATTTATCTTGACTGATTCGTGTCTGCAAGTATGTGTGATTGAACTACTATTCTTTTACCTTTCCCATAACCTGCGAGTCCACACACGGGACGAGGGTTGTCCGTTTGCACATGCGAGTCCACACACGGGGCGAGGGTGACTTGTCTTAAAATTGACCTGCGAGTCCACGTCGGGACTAGGGTTGGTATTCCATTGATCTCTTGTTTACGTGTTCTTCTAGCAGTTCATTTATGCATAGTTGATCCTGTATCCGTGTTCATAGTTACCTATCAGTAGCCACTTGTCAGTCTCATATCTAGTTCCTGTTTATATTATTGCATGATTAAACTGTTAGATAGACATATTTTATGTATCTTGCTAGTCCTTTGAGGACCTGATGATCTCTTTAGGTAGCTGATTTCATGGAGTTAGTTAGCGGCTCATGTCACGACCCGCACCCGGATATACGGGTATGAATATGAAGACGATGCCCAGCCTACGCCGCAGTATTGACGGTAGAACGCTGTCTAGTATCCAATAAATATACACTACGTCTAGAAGGCCTATAACTATAAATATACTCTAGTCACATCACAACAGCTAGGGGTGATAAGACAAGAAAGATAACTAAAGCACAAGAACAACTAGAAACTACTAGAAGGAATCATAAGACAGAAAATAAAGAAGAAAAACAAGACAAATTAAGGATAACTACCAGGCAACTCACATAGAAGAATAGTGAGGTCCACCTCAGCTAGCAACATCATGAAGTCCACAAATGGTATAACAACTCCTAAAATATTATCAACGGTATCCTGTCAGGAAAATGAGCAAGTATAAACACTAACAGCAGTTCCATGTGAATTGACAAATTCTATAAGAGACAGTATAATGAACTACAAGACAAAGATATATGAAGACTTAGGAACCGTTCGAAAGCTGAGTTACAACCCTTAAACCAAACAAGGACCGGGGTTGTAACTCTTATCCCGAACAGAGCTTAGTCTCCAATCAAGGTACAATATAATGGCATGTAGAACATGTGAGTAATCTGAATATCATAGCATGGTGAGAAAGTACTGAATGTAGAACAGAACAGGATATATGATAAGATAAAGTAAATATAAAATGTGCCTTGAATTATTAGAGCGATATGTGATCGGCTTGGGATAAGTGACAGGACAGGCTATCCACTTGGCCCGGCAATCCGCGGTGACCTCAACGAAAAGTCATACCGGCCAACTTGGATAACGAGCACAAGGCAAGAGGATCTCGCTATACCCTTCGTGAGGGAAGAGTGGCGCGAGCACATGAATAGTGACAGGGTGGCTCTGATCACATAACCCCTAATAATTCTCCATCCCCGAATAGTATAATGGACCTGGACATGACACGTCATGACACGGGATTCCCTAAGAGGGTAGCTACTCCTTCTCAGGAATCGGTGTCTATACAAGTACATGGAACAAGACAGGAAATATACATATATACCAAGAAATCTAGGAACAACATCTCATGTCATGATCCAACATATACTAGTCCGTGAACTATCGTGACTAGGAATCAAGTAAGACACTACGACTGAATCGGATATAGCAGATATCAAGACAATGAAAACTATCAGTGAATGTACTCGCCTGCGGTCCTGAGCTGTCAAATAGGGTCGAGGCTCAGAGTGATGCCACAGACCTAAAGATAAGATATATATAAACTAATTAGGGTTCAACAGTGTTAGGCTTGATTCTATACTATAAGCTACGCAATCTAGGTCAGACTCAGTCAACTAAGTCAAACTAGGTCACACTGAGTCACACTAGGTCACAGAAAGTCAAACTAGGTCAAATTGGGTCAATGGTTGACTTACAGTCGAGTTTTGGTCAACTGGTCAACTATGGTCAACTCTAGGTTAAACTAGGTCAAATGTTGACTCTACTTCGGCGTTCAGTCAAAGTAGTCAACCATGGTCAAACAGGGTCAAGGCTAGTCTCTATAAACATCTACAGGGTCAACCCATTCAATTTCAGTGATTGTGAAATCACCGGAATCGATGGAACTCAAAATACCACAAAAGGAGAAGGATTATAATAATAGGGTAAAAACCTACAGATGTTGTCGGATGATAAAATAAATATTACCAACGTGTCCAGAATGGTCAAATCAGCTAGGATAGCCTGTCCAAAAGTCCAATTTGGACACAGGGGCAAAACGGTAATTTCGGACCAAAATGATGTCCGCCGTTGGACACACTTTGCACCGAAAAACATGCCAAAATAAAAGTGCACAAAACCTAACAAATTATATGTCTACGAATCTAGAATAACGATACGAACCCAACGGTATATCCAGAATTGGATTCCGTTGACCCGATCTCAAATTGGTCCGTTAATCAGGACATTGGAAACCGATTTGCACGGAAAAGCGTGTCGGAGCTAATGTCCTCAAAACTCAGCAAATTATAAGTCAACGAGTCCAAAATGACGATACGAACTCAATGGTATATCCGAAATTGGATTCCGATGAGCCGAACTCAAAATGACCCTGTAGTGCCCCGAAATTTGTGATACGTATTTTATACGTGATCGTATTTCTGACCAGTATTTTTTATTTTTTTTCTTGACCAGTTAAGTTGTGGTATATTTCATACTTAGCATTGTAGTTTAATTGTCATTTATCATTCCTGGATTAATTCTGATTAATGGAGCTTGGTTTTATTTGGATAGGAGAAGGAATTGGTTTGGTTTGGTTTATTATGCATTGGACCATCTTAGCTAACCTCCACCCTCAACACAACTTATCCTCCCCCATTAAAATTCCCACCTAACACTCTCTCTCCTCATTATTTTCCTCCATTAATTCTTCTTCTTCTTCCTCCACACAACTCTCCAACCCATTAGGCAAGTGCACCTTGCCACCACATGAGAACCACTTTTTATTTGTCCATTAGCTAGATTAGGCCATGGAGATCACCATTAGAACTTGACATTTTGTGATTTGGAGTTTCCATTATTCTAGATCTAGGTTTTAACTATTTTCGGATTTATATAGTTTTGATCTATTTTGGTTGGATTTTTGTGGGTTTTGATGCTTCTATGTGGAAGAGAATTCAATTTTACTCAAGTTAGAACTTTGAAAATCTAGATTTGGCTTTGATTTGACAAAGATATAAAAATTTAAATTTTTGGTGTTCTTGGTGTTCTTCTCGGCCTGGAGTAGCAGCCTGCAGCCTGCGCTCTTTAGCGCAGTGCTGGATTGCGCATCCCCCTCGGCCAGCGCTCTTTAGCGCAGCGCCGACCGTGCAGCTTGCCCCTTGGCGAACTGCGCTCAACCCGACTGCGCATAGATTCCTGCGCAGTCTGCCCATGCGCAGTCTGCTCATGCGTAATCTGCTCCTGCGCAGTCCATACTCTGCGCAGTTTGCTCATGCGCAATCTGCTCCTGCGCAGTCCATACTCTGCGCAGTCTACCCTTGCGCAATCCTCCATTCCGCAATCCAATCAGTGCACAAGGCAGCCCCTGTACCCTTGGTCCATGCGCAATGACCTATTGTGCAGTACATCCCCTGTGCCCCTTTAACCCTGTGCCCTTTGACCCCATGCGCAGTCTACCCTTGCGCAAGGTAACCCTTGCGCAAGGCAACCCTTGCACAAGGCAACTCTTGCGCAGCTCTTCCATGCGCAGTGCATACCCTGCGCAGCCCAACCCCTGACCCTCTTGCACAACCCACTTGTCTATGATGAATTTGTTTATTTCTTGAGCTTGGCTCTTCTATAGCCCTGTATATTGATATTTTATTAGATATTTTATGTCCATTTTATATCCTTACGCCTTTTGTCATGAACTTGATTTTACTTAATATGTTGGAATGACTATTGTACATGGCACGGTATGACAAGGAACTAGCATAACATGACAGTGACCCGTAATGGTGCACTCCTGACATGACCAACCTGACTTGATAGTGGCCCGTCGTGGCGCACTCCTGACAAGTACCCTGACATGAATTATCTTGATAACTTGATAGTGGCCCGTGGCGGCGCACTCCTGACTTGACATGACTTGATAACTTAGCTTGACCTGTCTTGACACCGTGGGTGTTCCTGCTTGCTTGTGCAATCCACTCGTATTGTCTTGCATCATGTCTAGGACGTGACTCCCTGGTTCCCACGGTCAGGGATTCATACTGAATCTGGCTAGGTTAATGACTAGATTGATCAATTAGTTCATGGAGAATTTCCCAGTTACCTGTTGCCCCTTTGGTCCCGGCCTTATATATATATATACATGGGATTTGTTGCTATCCGTCGAGATAAGCGCACTTCCAGCCCGCCGTCGAGCGTGGTACCTTAGGACACATGTATCTTACTACAGTGTGTCTGCTATATCATGCTATCTTTTCCTTTTCTTGCTGGGAGCATTCAGGTAGTAACAAACAGGTAACCAGACTTGGAATTCTCATTGCATCTTGTTAGTAATCAGGTCTGTGATAACCCTAGTTAGTTAAAGTAGTAAGCCGTAGTACTTGCTTGGCCGTGATTGATTGGATGGAGTCTAGTCCCTCTTGTCCTGTCCTGATCCTGTGTAAGGTCATGACATGACATGATTACTCGTGCTTTACCTTAATCATGTTTAATTGCAAGTCTTGAATTCGCGTATTTTATCTTGCCGATAAATGGTGGGAGAAATCAAGTTCCGTTCAGACGAAGGGTTACAACCCCGGTCCTTGTTTGGTTTACGGGTTGTAACCTGGCTATCTGAATAGTCCCATGGTCATCTCATCGTATATCATCCTATCATGCCTTTTCCTAAATTACTGTCTCTTAATTATATTATTGTGCTGATTGCTGGCTTTTGTTCTTATTTCGTGGCCTCCTTTATGGCACTTGCTCTTTCTGGGGTCTGACCCAGCTGGTTTTGTATGGCCAGATACCGGAGCAGCAGCAAAGGATCTACCTGCTTTCCAGCCCGATGGTGAACACTAGACGGAACCCGGGCAACGAGTGGGTTTTCTTTTTTTGTTTCTCCCACTGTATTGTTAACTGATATTCTTTTGAGGCGTTTAGCCGACGAGCACTTGTTAGCTCGATGCACTTTACTTTCTGTCTGCCTACGGGCTGTAATCATGATTGGCAACTCAAGGTTGATCATGTATGACTTAACTCTTGCTAGTCCTTACATTTTGTACGACTAGCTTCATGATCATCTGGATATGTAATGTTTGGGACGCCTTACAATTGTATATTTGGTGGTCTGATATCTTGTTACTATCATTACTTGTTGAGATTGAGACAATAGCTTGATTTGACCCTAACAGACTGATGGTTTGTAGCGTACCCTCACATAGCTAGACAGCCGTGACCGTATAGCGGGATGGTTGTCGTTCCGTTATACGTAGCTGGCTGTGCACGTCCCCGTTCTACAGTATTCTGGTTCTGGGGTGTGACAGTTTAAGTGGTGGCCCATGCAGGTCTTGTCAATCAAGAAATGTGAGGGTTTACCGGATAGATGTCTCAATCTGTACTCGCCTTTGATCTCCACTCGTAATTCTTATCTCCTTGGATTCCTGACTTGATAACATGCTTGCATCATTGTTCCATCCTGGTCCTTCCTTAATATCCCTGATGTCATTTGCTTCAGTGGCATCATTCATGTTGATCAGCCAGAAGGAGCTCAGCCAGCAGCCCAGCAACAGCAAGAAGATCAAGATCAGTCCTCAGCAGCCGCCTCCCGAACCATACCTCCTAGAGAACCAGTGCCCCCAGTCCAGCCAGTTCAGCCAGCAGGATCAGAGGATGGGGCCTTGATAGGGCTCATCCGTGAGTTGATTGCGTCTCAGGATCGTCGAGGTGATGCCTTGCAGCAAGCAGTACAAGAAGCTCTGAATAGAAGTGGTCCTCGAGGGAACAGTGCGGTCAACAATTTCAAGCGCCTGAACCCTCCCTTCTTCGACGGCAGCGAGGATGCTATTGCTGCAGATGCCTGGCTACAGGACATTGAAGTGATCTTAGAGGCAGCCAGGACCCCTGAAGCAGAGAAGGTGGCGGTGGTGCGCCTGCAGTTACTGGATCTAGCCCGCAGCTGGTGGGCTATGCAAGCAGCGAGTTTGGGTACGCCTGTCATGTGGGCGGTATTCAGTGATATGTTCCAGACCAAGTACTTCGACGCAGTGGCTAGATATGACCTGCAGACCAGGTTTAGTAATCTCAGGCAGATGAGCAGGACGGTCGACGGATATGCGGCCGAGTTTTCAAGGTTGAGTCGGTTTGCTCCCACCTTGGTGGCAACCGAGCTAGACAGAGCACAGCGATTCCAGCAGGGGCTCCATTTGGAAATCATATTGGAAGCTGCTACGCTCGCAGCTGCTGCTGCGTTGGCTGCTGCCCGCGCGGCTGTGCTCGGCCTGGCACGGCCAGGGCGGTGGCGGCACGGCGCAGTGGCGGTGGCGCACGGGTGGTGGAGGTGGTGGTTATGAAGTTGGTGATGGTGGTGAGTAGTAGTGATGGTAGGAATGGTGTTGATGGTGGTGGAGCTCTCGGCTAGGAGAGGTGGTTCGGATGAGGAGGAAGGAGGCTGAGGTGAAGTCGGGAGGAGGTGGTGATGATGTTCATGGAGGTGGTGGTGGCTGGTGATCATGGTGGTGGTGTTGCTCTCTTGAAGAGCAAGAAGAAGAGAGAAAAAAATAAATGAATGAATGAAAAAGGAGTGTGAAGAGGAGAAGAAGGAAAGAAAAGAATAGGAGAGGGGGTTGCTCTTGTACATGAAAGGGGGGTGCTGTGGAGTGATAGGGTGATGGTCAGAGGAAGAGAGAGAGAGTATATATGTGTGTGTGCATATAAAATAAGAGGGAGAGAGAGAAAAGAGATATTTAGAAAGAAAGAGAAGTAGATATTAATGAGGGGGAGAGAGAAAGTGAAAGTAGAGAGAGAGAGATGGGGTGTTCGGCTGTTAGGGGGAGGGGCTTGTGTGTAAGAGTTATTTAGGAAGAGAGAGAAAGTAGGAGTTATATATACATATATATATATATATATATATATATATATATATATATATATATATATTATGTATGTATATATGTGTATATATATACAAATGAGAGAATTGATATTTATACATAAAAAGAGATATTTAGGGCAGAGAAAAATATCAGTGGGGGTATAGGCAGTCATGATGGAGGGCAACATGGAGCTGGGGTTGGGTTCAGTGGAGCCGGGTTGGGCCAAAATCGGACATGGTGCAATATTTGAATTAAAATAGGTATTTATAATCATGGGTAAATAAGTAGCATGTGGTGGCTCAAATAAATGGGACACAAGCGTCAGGCGGATAGTAGGCTTCATGTGGCCCATGCCCCTATTTGGGGTCGACTAGGTAGGGTCGATGTCGGGTCCCGAAATTAAATTGGAATTTAAATCAGGTTTTACGGTAGATAATTAATTGGCCTAAATTGAACCGAAAGTTGTGCGAAGAAAATGGAGCACAAAATGGAGTGTCTGAGTGGGACACGAAGGTCATGGGTGAAGAGCGTCTCGAGTAGATCAGGCATGACAAGTTGGTTCTGAGAAAACGGCTGGTCTGGTGCTCCTAAATTAAAAGTCACGGTAACGCGCTTATGAGGATCAAGAAAAAGAGTGGGAAATCAATAAATAATTAAATGGTCTAATTTGACCCGAACTTGCGCGAAGCAAAAAGAGCACAAGGGAACGAGTTCAAGTGGGACATGATATATCAATGTGAAGATAATCTCGTCTACTACAAACTCCAAGAATAAAGTTTCCAGAGACTGGCATCCCTGATGCTCTAGAATTCCAAGTCACGGTAAAGAGCATTTAAAGATCAAAATTAATTATATAGGAATGAATTATTGAAAATAATTCATTAGAAAATTTGAAAAAATAATTCGGGAAATTCAGGGGGCTTACAGCTCATGATGGTAGTGATTATACCGACAAGGATACAGGTATTTGCTTGTGATATTTCTTTATTATCATCTCGTGCTTTATATTCCATACCATGATATACTTTGCTTATTTATAGACTCATATCATTCTTGGAGTCTAATCGAACAATATGCTAATGGGCTGCAGACCATGACTCATACTTGTTCATTCTTGATTATATAATTCCTGTGGATTGAGATATAGTTTAGATTAGACATGATACCCTACTCTGGACAGCTTATACGTACTCGAGTCGGGCTGGAGTCCGCTCGACACGTAACTGGCTTGCTTACGAGCTCGCGTCCGAAAAGAGGGCGCGGGTCGTGACAAGTTTTTGTCGTGGCCCATGCAGATCAGAGCATATTGTATCGGTTACGTAACTGTATCGGTACGAGCCTGCGAATATGACTAAACCTTAGAAATCTTAATCCACTCTGCCTTGAAAATTCTCTTAGAAATTTCTCTACCGTCTTTGAAACTTCGTATTCATTCTCGATTATTTTCCCTTGCCTTCTTGTACCATTGATTCTCGTCCCTTCCTATTTCGGGGTGACGAATAATCGTGCTATTTAGAATTCATCAGAAATTCTTAAGTTATAGTATAATATTGCTTGATTATTAAATAATTAGTTGTTTGTAGATATGAAAGATTATAGATACTGTATGTCCTAGATATTTTTGGTAGAATTATTAGTCATTAGTCAGAAGATTATAAGATTTTAGTGACCTGTGTTCCAAGGGAGTAGTGTGACCTAAGGTGGGTAGAAGCCCTCGAGATTTTTTTAATACCAAATGACTAGAGAAGGCCAAATATTTTGAGGAATTAAATTTGAGGAGATTAAGGTAATGTAGACTTTGATTTTTAAGGACTAGTTATCAATTTGAATTTCGAGGACGAAATTATTTTTAAGGTGGGTAGATTTGTAGCTCCCCTTTCCGAAAATTTTGAAATATTTTTTATTTATTTAAATGGGGATTTTTAGAATTTTATAAATAATTATTTAGTTAATTATTACGGTAGATGACTTTAGCAATAGTAGAGTTTTGAAGTACAAGACGACTAGGAATCATGGCACAGATAGTGCAGTGGCGTACTTTGACTAGTGTATTATCCCTGATAGGGAAGGCCGAGCCATAGTGAAGTCTTAACTAAGAAAACCAGGCCAAGTTGCGACTTAACCCTTACCGATGAATTATTTATTTATTAATTAGATATATTGATTTTAGATGACCCGATTGTACCAACTTAGTCCGAACTAGGCCCGAACTGAATCCAAGTCTTTGTAGGTATGTAGTGAGACCAAAGACAACCATGTAGGCATATTTTATGTGTGTACAAATATTTTCTAAATTATTTTAGGTATTGATGTGCATTTTTAATTATTTAAATAATTGTACAAAAATTAGTATTTTATTATTAAATATTGCTTCACCATAATTGTATAATTTTCTGGACCCAAATAAAGATGAATAGTATGGATTCACCAAACCACCATTTAATTATTTTATTATTATTTTATTATTTATGTGGTGATTAAATAAATATATTTATTACTATTAGATATTATTATTATTATTATTGATTATATTTATAATATTGTATTGTCTGTATGGAATATGAATATACATTATACATATATGTATAAATACTAGGATATATATATATATATATATATATATATATATATATATATATATATATATATATATATATATATATATATATATATATATATTGATTATATGGGCATGCAAATATATTTATAATTTATTAATATATATACATATATATATGTTGTATATATATGTGTGTGTATGTGTATTTATACATAAATATATATATTGTATATGTGTATTTACGTATTTATATATATATATATATATATATATATATATTTTTTTTTACGTATTTATATATATATATATATATATATATATATATATATATATATATATATATATATATATATATATATGTGTGTGTGTGTATTTAACTAATTATGTGTGTGTATATATATATATATATATATATATATATATATATATATATATATATATATATATATACACACACACACACTTAATTAATAGAGCCCAGCCCAGCCCAGTTGGGCCAATGTGCTACAGGCTCACCCGAGCCTAAGAACATAGAACCAGACCGAGCCCCATAATCCCTTGAATGCCAAGCCGAGCGAAAACCGTTATGTACATATATATATAAACATATCGCGCGAAGGAGAGAAAAACAACATCAAAACCCTAACGACCCTCCATGCGCAGACCCCAGGCGACTCCTCCCCCCCCCTCCGCGCACGCGCGCGCACCGTCATGGGCCACTGGACAGTCGGCCAAGCCGCGCGCACAGCGGCGAGAAGCAGTAGCAGTACGAGATGGGGACAGCAGCCATGCGATTTCAAGGTACGAGTTCTCCGCCCACAATTATTCATTTTATGATCTGTAAAGTATTTTAGAAAGCTTGTATAACCCTCTAGAGGCCCTAGTAAATATTTTGCAATATAGTCGAGCCATTGATTCGCAAAATCGAGGCAAACTTCGACAAAAACCTGTCCAAAAATAGGACGTATAGCAGTCCAAACTCTCGACTTGGAAGGCGATTTCTCGCCCATCCATAGACCAATTCAAAAATCTATTTGAAGGCAGTCCTAGACAACATATAGGACTTCACGGACCTTTTGTGGATTTCGAAATCATCGACTACGTGTCGAGAAATCGAATTCCGAAGTTGACCAAAAATATGTTTAAAAACAATAAAATTCTTCGATACCACGTGCGTCCCGCCAATCCAGGCGACTTGGTCGCGAACCGAAAGCATGAAAAGGTGCGTAACGGCTTCGTAGATGTGTGGGCTTTGACGGAATTCAAATTGGTCGCGTGTGCGCGACGAATTTGATGTGTATCCATCGAAATTTACCGTATCGACCTCTGTACAAATTTCTCAATTACTTTGTGCACGTTTGTCAGATCGAGACGAGACTTGCGCCAACAGGACCGTATCATTTTTTTGGTCCTGTATGCCAAGTTTGGTCCGATTCTGAGACAGTTGATCGGATCGCCATTTCGCGGGCCGTACGGTCCGACTCAACGGGTGATTTTGTGCACGGTCCGTCGGAATCCAACTTTGGACATATGGTTGGATTTGCATCAGAAAATCGGACCTGTTGACATATAGTTTGACGACTTTAGAGATCATTGACTCTGGCACATTTTTCGGTGTAAAGCGGGTCCAACGGTGGATATCATTTCTGTCCGAAATTATCGTTTTGTCCCTGTGTCTAGAATTGGACTTAAGGACAGACAATCCTAGCTAATTTGACTATTCTGAGAATATTGACGATGTCTGTTTTAGCTTTCGGAGACATTTGTGGATTTTGGACTTTACGGCGTACTAGTTGACGGTATATTATTGGTTCTTCGCGCTACCACCAGGCAAGTATACCTTGCCTCCCTCTACAATTTATTTTCATGGTGCGTACCCTTGCTGTGCATGGTGACCGACTGCGAGAGCTGGAGCAGATACGTCCTTCCGGTCCATCGACGGCGCAGACTCCAGACGTTCCACTGCCTCCGAACGTTGCACAGCTCACACAGGAGCAGTACGACATCATTTTATCCCAGATGCGCAGCTGGCCTCCCTCGTGATTTTATTTGTTTTTTTTATCATATGTTAGTGATACACTTGTTTCTCTGTTCGTAAGATTTTTATTGGTTTTGAGACTTGTATTGGTTGTAGACTGTTATGATGGGAGACTGTTATTCATGTATTGGTTGTAGACTGTTATAAACTTATAATGGAAGACTGTTAATTATGATGATATCTGCGACGGGGATGACAAATATACCTACGTTGGATTATAAGCGATGATCTGATATACAAAGGAGGTGTTGTCCACATTTTTAAAAAATATAATGTGTATTTTTGTGATGATGTGTGTCTGTGTCTACAGTATATGTGAAATACAGTGTTCGGAACCATCGATAGTTTCGATTACTGTTGTATGTTTTATCTTGGACAGAAAGAGCAACAGTTCAGGGTGTACTTCTGAGAGCTTCATTTTCACATCCCGAGAAGGTGAAGGACATGAAGAGGAAGCTCTGAGAAGTGCACCCTGAACTGTTGCTCTTTCTATCCAAGATAAAATATAGAACAGTAAGCAAAATTGTCGATGGTTCGAACACTGCACTTCACACACACTGTAAACACAGACACACATCATAACAAAAATACCAATCATATTTTTAAAAAAAATTCATAATATCTGCGACGTATAACGACGATCTGCGACGTATCCTGACGTCGCTAATTAGCACCGTTACGTCGCTATCCGTCGCTCAGTAGCTGACGTGGCAGAGAGATAACGTCGCTAATTTGGTCGCTGTGCGTCGCTACACTGCTGACGTGGCAGGCATGCCATGTCATCACATAAAAAGAAATGACGTCGCTAAGTGGTCACACTACGTCGCTGATTTGGCGACGTACTGTTACGGCGCTATATGTCGCTAATTTTGCGACGTCCTAGCGACATTGGTTGTGATGTCGCAAATAGCGACGAAAGGCGACAAAATTGTCATATGCGACTAGCTTTTTCGCGACCTTCATGTTTCGTCGCTAAAGTCGTCGCTAATTCCTATTAGCGACGGATTTTTATTATTTAGCGACGTATCCTGCCGTCGCTAATTTGCCTTATTTTAGTAGTGAAGGTGAGACTTATTTTGTTAAAATATTTCATCACACAATGAAAGTTTTGGTACATTAATACAAGCTGTTTAACGTAACCGTAAGCTCAAATCTTGTCACGCCCCAGAACCAGAATACCGGAGAGCGGGGGCGGACATAGCCAGCTACGCAATCCCAAAGTACGTTAATACTCTGAAATCACGTATAAGCTGTCAAGACATGGGGGTTACTCTACAAGCCATCAGTCAATCCTATGGTTTAACAATCCTAGGTATCTCAATCACAGGCAATTATACAAGAGCAAAGAACACGATCATCATACATACGATAGTAAGGCGTCCCGAACCATATATACATGACTGATCATGAAGCCAGTACCACAGAACTGAGGACTAGCTAGAGTATTAGTCGTACATGATAAGGACTAGCTATAGTCTAGAATACACATATCATGTTTATGCCCGTAGGCTACAATATCAAGGGAAATACCAAAACACGAGCTAAACACGTGCTCGGGGCTAAACGTTACAAGAGGAGAATTTACATATCAGTAGGAGAATGAAAAAGAAACCCACTGAGGCACTCTGGTGCTCCGGCTGGTCACCGTCGAGTAGATGGTGCGGTAGATCCTTCGGGCTCTTCTATTAGAACCTGGCCATGCAAAACCAGTGGGGTCAGACCCCAAATAGCAAGTACCACAAAGGAGGCCGAACTATGAACTTAAAACCAGCAATCATTAGCAAACAACAGGGAGAGAAAGCAATAAGTAAAGAAGGATCGAGATTCGTGCGATACCAATGCACTTATCCCGAACATAGGAAGACAGTAAATAAATCATCATTTGACATAAAGTAAACTGGAGAACATGTTAAATAAATAGAGCTAGGCAATATACGAAGAGAGGACGAAGGTACTGTTCCGGAAGCCAGGTTACAACCCTTAAACCAAACAAGGACCGGGATTGTAACCCTTCGCCTGAATAGAACTTGGTCTCTGATCATTTATTGCTAGAGATGACAATCATTAAGTGACAGTGAGAGAGTGACAATACAGAGTACAATACATTAGAGTGACAATCATTGCGATCATTATCCTGGAACAATTAGGAACTGGATCTGGGAAGGTGATATACGATGAGATAGCCATGGGACTATTCAGATAACCAGGTTACAACCCGTAAACCAAACAAAGACCGGGGTTGTAACCCTTCGTCTGAACAGAACTTGGTTTCTCCTACCATTTATCGGTAAGATAAAATAAGAAATCAGGACATGTAACAATCATGTACAAGATCAAGACAAGACTAGACAGACTGAACTCCATCCAACATTTACGGCCAATCATTACCTACGGCTTTCTACATTAACTAGCTAGGATTATCACAAGCCTAGTTACTAACAAGATGCAGCGAGAATTCCAAGTCCGATTACCTGTTTGTTACTACCTGAGTGATTCCAGCAAAGAAAAGGAAAAGATAGCATGATATAGCAGACACACTGTAGTAAGATACATGTGTCCTAAGGTACCACACTCGACGGCGGGCTGGAAGTGCGCTCATCTCGACGGATAGCAACAAATCCCATGTATATATATATAAGGTCGGGACCAAAGGGGCAACAGGTAACTGGGAAATTCTCCATGAACTATTTGATCAATCTAGTCATTAATCCTAGCCATATTCAGTATGAATCCCTGACCGTGGGAAACCAGGGATTCATGTCCTAGACATGATGCAAGACATGACGAGTTCATTTGTACAAGCACAATCGTCCACGGTGTCCAGGTCATTTATACAGGTCAGGTCAGGTTAGCCGTCGCAACAGCATTTCAAGGAGTATCATGTCAGGTTTATCATGCCAAGAGTGCGCCACGGCGGGCCACTATCATGTCATTATCATGTCAAGTTTACTGGTCAAGAGTGCGCCACGACGGGCCACTATCAGGTCATTATCATGTCAAGTTTACTGGTCAAGAGTGCGCCACGACGGGCCACTATCAGGTCATGTCAGGTCATTAATCAGGAGTGCACCACTACGGGTCATTGTCGTGTTTAGGGTACATGTGCCGGACAATATAGTGCAAGCATTCAATCAGGAGACTCAAGTTATGCTGAGGTTACAAGACACAAGTCATCAGTAAAGATCAAATAACAATAGAGAAATAATAATAATAACAATAATTAAATAGCTGGACAAGGCACAGGAAGGAGCCCTGCGGCTCAGGGTCACTATCAAGCATGTCAGGTATATCATTCCAAATATAATAATTAAATTCGTGATTATCAAGTTCAGGACAAAAGGCGTAAGGATATAAAATGGGCGTAAAAATACACAATAAGGAGTTACAAAATGTGGGCAAACAATGATAATTAACAGTACACAGGGCTATTGGAAAGCCATGCGGCTCAGGCATATGCGGCCAAGAAGTGATCACATGCGGCTGGGAGGAGAACAGCCCATGCGGCTGGATGGGGTCAGGCGCATGCGGCTGATAAGGGAAAAACCCATGCGGCTTAGAAGGAGTTCGGGTCCATGCGGCTGGGAATTGTAGTATCATGCGGCTGGGTATAGAAGGAGGCGCATGCGGCTTAGTAGAAGCCCATGCGGCTGGGAGTGAAGGATGCATATGCGGCTGATGGACTCAGCCTCATGCGGTTGGGAATGAGTCTGCCTTATGCGGCTCGGGGAGAACCAGTCAATGCGGCATCAAGAAGCACATGGGGGCTAATACGGCTCATGGGGGAGGGGTTCATGCGGCTGGACCAATACGGGTCATGCGGCCAGGATGTAAATGTTCATGTGGCTCAGGAAGCACAGGTATATGTGGCTCGGGAGTCTCATGCGGCTCCGCCAGGGTAGGTCATGCGGCTCAGCCCCACGTAAGGCCATGCGGCCAGGAAGGGGCGGGTCTCCATGCGGCTCGGGTAGAAGTCCATGCGGCTGGATGGATCAAATCTTCATGCGGCTGGGAGTAAGTTCCTGCAGCATAGGCCATGCGGCCAAGTCATGCAGTAAGCTTATGCGGCTAGGAAGGATAACTGGCCGCATAAGAGCTATGCGACTCAGTTCATGCGGCTGTGAACTGTTCTTCTTCTCCATTCTTCCGAGAAGAAGAACCACTCAAGCCATGGCTCCCAAGCTCCATGAATCTTTCATCCAGAGTCCAAATCCGAACTTCCATAGGTCAAAATGGGGTAGAACGAGCTACTCTACAACATGGAACCATCAAAACTTGAAAATAACAAAGTTTAATAGATCAAAACCCATGAAAATCGAATTTACTCCAAAGTTAGATCTACAACAATCTAGCCATCAAAATAGAAAACTCCAATTTCTAAACATGCTTAGAATGTAACAATAAAGAGAATGGAACAAACGAAATGGAATTCGTCCAACATTCGGCAAGGTGTACTTGCCTCTCTCTAATGGCTAGGGTTTGGTGAAAAAAGAAAATGAATGATGGTGAATGAGGAGGGAGAGAGAAAAAGTGGCTTATATAACAAGCTCAAGTGATCTCCACCATTCATTCCTTTCCACTCAATCTAAACCATACACCTCATCTCATGAGAAACCAAACCAAACCAAGTCAAAGTGGAACCGAACCAAATAAAACCAAATCCAAGTTAAACCAAGTCATGAAATCCTATACTTAGGAAATTTTAAAATATTACGCAAATCGATAAATACGAAATACGGCTCAAATAAACACGTATCCGTATAAAATACCGATACAGTGAGACGGGTCTCACAAATCTCATCCGAGGACGTTAAGTGAGGAAAAAAAATCTGCTTGGTTTGAGAGTATGGATTTAGGAGTAAAATTCATAGACAGTTAAGTGAGAGAAAGTTTAATCTTAGTTTGTCTAAAAAATTTCATTCGGAGGGTTAACAAAGAAAATTGAGAACTGTTGTTTGAAAAGTCGTAAATATTTCTTGTTTTGACAAGTTTTAATTAAAATCTCAATCAAATCACTTTGTTGCTCTCACTGATAAGGATCCAAAGGTGAAGTCCCCAAGATTTAGGAAGAGCTCCGTGTTGAGACTATAGCAGGAAAGGAGGGCATGCCCTCAATTTATTAACACCTTTGAGCCACGTTTGATTCGCAGAATCATGGGCTTGGAAAATGAAAGCCATTACTTTCCTATTTTTGGGTGTCAAAGAAATTGAGGAGGAAAGAAAAGTAATTTTCAATAAAAAGAAAATTAGAGAAAAAAGTGATTTCATCCATCCAAACAAGGAATCACTTTCCTACCTTAAATTATTCACTTTTCTTTCCGATTTTTTTGACATTTCCAAACATCAAATAGAAAAATCAATAAAAATTGTGATTCAACCAAGGAAAGAAAATATCAAGGAATTGATTTCCTTTCCGCGGACCAAACGAGGCCATGTGGTAGAGTTGATGAATCCAAATGAAAGGGGTCGAGATTGAAGTTGGATTCCTAGTCAAAGAGGTGATGTTCGGGCCAAGCTTCAGGCGAACAAAGTTGACCATGTCGCTCAACTTCGAATTAGGAAAGCCGAGTTTCAATCTCTTGGCCTTGGAAAGGCTCACGTTGTACCGTGCTTGTATTGCGAGGAGCTCCTAAACCTAGGAAGAGGCACACGCTATTAGGGGTGAGCTTTATTTAGTTTTGGACCGAAAATCGAACCTAATCGAACCGAATAAGAGAATCGATTTGGCTTGAAAAATAGTTGCTTTCAGTTTCGGTTTCGGTTTTGAAGATACTAAAAAAAAAATTATTCGGTTTCGGTTTTGTATTTCGATTTCGGTCTAAAACTAAAAACCAAATATGATTAATACAATTATGTAAATACCCTCAAGTTTATACATATTTTGTGATTAGAAAATGTATATATTTTAAAAACAACAATTCTATGTATGTGTTTTGAATTTCAACTTTGATAATTTAACAACTAGTCCAACTTTGTCCGCAACATTAAAATTCAACAAATGTGTATACAAATTATAGTTTTTATATAATTGAATCACGATTCCAACTTTGGGTACGATCCACTAAACAATATAAATAGTGTAACCAAACAAACCGAATAAATTGAATTTATTACTCGGTTCGGTCCAATTTCGGTTTTGGCTAATTCGACTCAGTCGAAACAGAATAAACATTTCGACCACCCAACGAAAACTCCGACCAAGCTTCTCAAACTTGTGGTACTTAGAAAGGAAATGAGTGACAAAAAATTTAGGAATTGTAGATGACGAACTAATTCAATGAACTCATCAACTCGTCGAATCCATTACAAAGCATTTGAGAAGAAGCTATGATTGTTTCTTCTCATTTCCTCTATTTTTGCAAACAATGTTAGAAGCCAGCAATTAGACGCGTCTAGACTGCCAAAATGTTTACAATCCAACATTGTACAGGGACTGCCAAAGTTTGATAGTCCTTAAGACATAACTCTTTGTGGTCTAGACTACCAAAATTTTGGCAGTCCTTGTGCTCTGTAGGACTACGAAAATTTTGGTAGTCCTCAAGAGAAAGGTCTCCGTCGCCAGGATTGCCTAAATTCTAGCAATCTTACACAAGGACTGTCAAAATTTTGGTTCTTCTTAAGACATAAGTCTCTGTTGTCATGATTTGGCAGTTCTACAGTGTACGGGGACTGCCAAAATTTTGGCAATTCTGGCGACAAAGAGTTTTGTTAAAGGGTTGCCAAAACTTTGACAATCCTTGTACTATTGGATTGCCAAAAATTTGCTAGTCCTATAGTTGTAGGCTTTTATGAATGTTTCTTTCTTCCGGGCTTTCATATTTCTTTACACAGGAAATTTCATTCAGAGGGAGAAATGTTTTATATTTACGCAGAAGAGGAAACTTTTCTAAAATTTACAAAAATGGGATGTGACACTATTATTAATGGAGTCCAAAAACAATTTTGGGGTTGGTGCCATCAGTGATGGAGCCCAATATTTTTAAAGTTTCGCTCCATTAGCAATGGCGCCCACAATTTTTTTTAGGCTTGATGCCATCATTGCTGACGCCAAACATTAATTTTATTTTTGGCTCCATCGGCAATGGCGCCAACATGAAATTTTTGGGTTTGGCGCCATCAACGATGTAATACTATCAAGGTTCTAAATGGCGGTAAGCAGGTGCACGACGGAGAGAGTCCGCAAACCGCTTAGGCTGTCTAGACGGTTGATACATTTTGGACATTTTTTTTATACTATTTACCTATGAATTAAGTAAAATATTTGTAATTAAGTTCGGCTCGATCCGGTCCGAAATTTTTTCAGGGCCAAAAAAATTCGGCCCATGTCCGATCGGAGTCCCGTACTTTATGGACCTGGGCGGTCCGGCCCGGCCAATGCGGATCCCTACCTAAAAGTTTAACCGCTGCTAGTACAATAGTACTGAAAAAAAAAAACTCATAAACTACAAAACCGAGGTTTCTTCTTCTCTTTCCTCTCGAGACCCTCCTCTCCCAATGGCTTCTTCTTCTCCGGCTCCGTACGAGCGAAGGGGCATTCCTGGAGCTTCCTTCGTGGAGGACGTACAGTCCTACCTGGCCCATTCCGGACTCGACGTCAACTCCTCCCTCGCTTTCCTCCAAGAAAGGTTCCGTCTTTTCCTTTCCCATCTTTTCTTTTTCCTCGATTCCCCTATCGAACCTGCGGAGAAAGTTTGGATCTTGGTTCAAAAAATTTGCAATATTTCGACATTCGTTTGGCTGTAGATCTGTAGATTTCACACTCGGGAAAGGGAAGATTATGTTTGCGAGCTCATTATTATAAATTTGTACCTACGTCCCACAATTTTTGTGTTTATTAGACTTAAATCCCACTTTTTGTCACGGAAAACATTAGTTTTGGCAAGAAAAATATTCGTTTTGTCACGAAAAATGTTTTCTGTAACAAAAAGTGGGATATAAATCATTGATGCAGTAGTTTGATTGAGTTCCTGATGTGTGTCGGAAGTATATTATGCTAGGGAGCACACACACTCCGAAATTAAAACAGCCTCTTAATCCATCTAGATTACTGATTTCATGGCAAACTCATCTAGATTGTACGATACACGTCCATAAAGGCATATCCAAGAATCCTACATCAAGCAGACTTCGGCATCAAAAATGAAACTTTGGGAAAGTTTTTGTTTATATACGAGCATATAGGTAATTTTATTCTTGTAAAAAACTTTTAGAACCGTTCGTTAATGAATTAGTGAGCATGGGTTGGTCTGGTTTAAAAGCCACTACTTAAAACCACCCAAAACCAAACCCCTCATAACAGCTCATAACCAGTACTCTAAAAATACCCCGTAGCCGCTACCCTAACAATTGCCAAGCAGAGTGGTCATTAGGGCTGCAAACGAGCCAAGCCGAGCCAAGATTTTGTAAGCTTGAGCTTGGCTTGACTCGAATTAATCGAGCTCGATCTCGAGCTCGGTAAGTTTTTTATTTTAGAGCTTGAGCTTGCTTGGGCTTGTTTATTTTAATCTCGAGCTTGGCTTGGTTTGAGCTCGAGCTTGGCTTGATAAGCAAGCTTGATAAACAAGCTCGATAAGGTTAAAATCAAGCTCGTTAAGCTTGATTTCAAGCTCGCTCAACTTTATTTCAAGCTCATTAAGCTTGATTTCAAGCTTAACAAGTGCCTGTAATATTAACAATTTATGTATAAAAATTTAATTAAAAAATTCTTAATATCGATTATCAAGGACATATAAATATATAATGCACACCACTATACTGTTATACAAACATATATAAAATTAGAATTCAACAAAGGACAAACAAGTTTCTAAACAAGCTCCTAAACGAGCTTCTAAACAAGCCAGGTCGCTAGCTCATAAATGAGCCAGATCGCGAGCTCAAACGAGCCGAGTACTTCTAAGCTTGAGCTTGGCTCGTTTATTTAACGAGCGAAAATGAAGCTTGAGCTTAGCTTGTTTCTTAAACGAACCGAGCTCAAACAAGTTTTTATCGAGCCGAGCTTCGAGCAGCTCGCGAACGGCTTGGCTCATTTGCAGCCCTAGTGGTTGAAACATAGTTACATGGGTTGTCGTTTGCTTGTACAAAGTACTAGGGGTTGGGTAGACTTAACTAGTAACCATTCGCTTAATAGTTAATAGTGGTTTGTTTGTGTGTGTGCGTGTTTACTGAGTAAGAATTCATGATGGAACTTGGCAAAAAAATTCTTGCTTGCTTCATTCCGACACATAATTGATTCTATTATATTTTCTATTACCATTTGATTGATATCTTTGTTGAACTTCGTGGTTGTCGGGTTATAAAGATTGTACAAAAGTATGTAAAAGGCAAAGTACAAGTGTACAACAACTAACAAAAGAAAGATTACAAGCTTCTGGAAATGTAAGCCTTAAATACTTGCAACAATGTTGCTACAACAAGAATGAATAGAAGAAGAAATATTGAGATGAAATCCATAACCGTTGCTTAAAGCAAGATTCATAACATTCCGTCGATCTGCCAGGAACCAGCAAGTTCGAAGAGATGTACTTCTGGAGCGCTCATTGCCACCCTCAGGATGAACCTTGCACTTGGACGGACGAACAACACTTTGTGGTTTTTGTTGGCGGCTGCTAACTCTCATCTCGTAGCAAAATATTTTTAAGTCTCTAACCACAAAAGAGAAAGACTTGAAATATATAGGGAAAGCCAACTCCCTAATAGCCACTACTCCAATAATAGGCAGTAAATCCAAAAAGTAACTCCCCATTAAGTGGATGGTTATAACAATAACCCCCACTAAGTGGACACTTACGCCTACGAAGCAGAACAACCGTTCTGCACGAACTGTAGTTTTATTGGAGCAGTAGTCCCGAGCAAACCGCATTCCGAGGGAGCGACAGTCTCGTGCGAATCGCATTCCGCTGGAGTAGCAGTCCCGCAAGAATCGAAGTTCCATGGGAGCTGCCTCCCCGTGCGAACCGAAGTTCCGCAGGAGCAACCTTCCCGCAGTCCCGCGCGACCGACTACGCCCCACGCTCCACGCGAGAGCGAGTGCATTGACTCGTCCAATGCGTTCGTGCGAAGTGTGCCATCAAAGCGCCGATTTGCGTCCTTCGTCCATACCCACGCCCTCGTCCGAGTCGCGTAGCTCTAAAGAAAATTTTCCAATAAATGGTTGACAAAATACAAATGTTTCTTGGAAGTGTTGAACCTTGCCCTCTGTAAACACCACGTCACCACATGGGCTACTACTTTCCATGTGTACACGTCAATAAAAAAATTATATTGAAAATAGACACTTGGGGTTGCCACATGGATGTGGGACTATTTTTAGAGACCAATTTTAAAAACCCCAACAAACTTCACCTGGCATACCGTTTGGATCGCTACTCAAATTTGGGCAGGGGGACCCGTTCCTAGGAGGGTGGGGGATCTAGGTAGCTATGGTACGAATCCCACTAGTTGACTAATGAATCATTCTTTAACTCTTTTTTCCCTATTCTTATCATTTTTCACTTTTTTTTTTTGGTTTAATGTGCACAAAGACTAATGGAATTCCCTATAGTAAGAAAGAAACAAACTGATGCAAAAATGCTCGTGTGTATTTGCACATGTGTGTATATGTAGAATCTCTCTTTAAAATAGTGTTAATAGAAGCCAGGGTAGCAACTATTGCTAAGGCACCGGAACTTGTTGCTTAAGTCAAAGAAATATCTGGACTGTACTCGGCCGCAAGAATAAAACTGAAAAGCATATTATTATTCTTATTTAACTTTTTCTTAAATACTAGCAAAATTAAGCATCAGCTTGTTGTTGGTAGATCAAGTGACAAGCGTGTGTTTTGTCAAGAAGTTTGGGAGTGCCATAAAAACTAAAAACATAAGAGTAGACGTGGAATCCAACAATGATAAATTAACCAAAAGGCTGGTAGCAGATGTAATTTGAAATATTCCAATTAAGAACTAATAGGAAACCTTTGTTTTTCTATTTTCCATGTTTAGAAAAATGGCATTTTGGCTAAACTATATTAGAGGGAAAATGATCTTTGCTATATTATAATGGAAGTAAGCTATTCAAACAACAACAAAACCTTTATCCCAAATTTATGGGGTCGAATGTTTGAATCATCTTCTTCTATTCGGTTCTTTTAAGGGCCATGTCATTTGTGATGTTAACAAAGTCCATATCGTTTAACTCTTCAAACCATGTTCGTCTAAGCCTACCTTTAGTTCTATATGCTCCATTACCTACTATGTTATTGCTCCTTCTTAGGCCTGTCAATGGTAGCTTATTGGTCGGATATTGGCATTACCATATCCGAACCATTAACTATCGGATATATCCGATAACTATCCGATATCCGATCGGATATAATTTTTGGCTACCATACCCGTTACCAATAATTTTTACGGATATCGGATAATATCCGAACCAATAAGATTACTAAAAAAATATTAAAAAAGGGAAGAAAAAAATGAGTTAAAACGTTTTGGTTGTCACCTTGCTGGTTTAGATCGGGTAGATACTTCAAACTATGTTTTTCAGCCGCTTGCAAGGTGACAACCAAAACATTTGAACTCTTTAGATATGATATGTCAAATATATTATAGTATATACGTTGCTGGAAATTTAAGTTCAACCCTATGGTACCGATCTAAACCACTTAAAGTGGCTGAAAAATATAGTTTGAAGTATCTACACTTTCTAATTAGTTTTGGTTGAAAAACATAATTTGTAGTAAATATCATTTTAAATTTATTAAATAATTTAAATATTATTGGTTCGGATATTATTGGTTCGGATATGACACTTACCGTATCCGCATCCGATATCCGATAAATATCCGATATGATATCCGAATCCGTATCCGTATCCGAAATTTCGGATATTTTCGGTTCGAATACGGATTGGATACGGATTTTCGGTCTACCATTGACAGGCCTACTCCTTCTTACCTGAGCATCTATTGGTCTGCATCACACATGTCCGAATCACATTAGTCGATTTTCTCTCATCTTGTCCTCGATGCCACCTCTAAGTTTCTATGGATACACTTATTTCTTATCCTATCCTTTAATGTATTGACATTCATCCATATTAGCATCCTCATTTCGGCTACACTAACTTTATGGACATGTTTCTTAGTTGTCCAATACTCTGATCTACAAAGCATGACCGGTATTATAGCAATATTGTAAGACTTTTCTTTAAACTTCAGAGGTATCTTGCGATCACCAAATACTCCATAAGTACTATATTTCAACCATCCTCTATTTCAACCATCATGTTTTAGTTCTATGCATGTCATCATTCTCAATCTCTACATCGTGATAAATGGTTGATTATAAATACCAAAAGCTATCACTCATAGGTATCTCTTGTTCATCTATATGAATCTCTATTTCTTATTGACTTCAGGTCAGAATTACGTTTCATATACTATATTTTCGTTCTACTAATCTTAAATCCATTTTTTCCAAAGTCTCTCTCCACACTTCTATTTTAGCATCTAATCCTTCTCTACTTTCATCAACCAACATAATTTCATCAACAAACATCATACACCATTGACTCCTCTTGGATATACCCAGTAATTTTATCCACAAGTATAAGAAAAAGGTAAGAACGCAACATTGATCCGTGATGTGTGACTAGCTGTGGAGATAGAACAATCCTATTATCCTTTTCTTTTCCTTTTAAAGATAATGTCTAGGCTAACATTTACCCTCCATCTTTATTTATTTATTTATTTATTTTTTTTATTTCTTCTATTTATCTTAGATTCTCATGTATCTTTGAATAAGTAAATCGATAAGCTTCGGACAACGTAGGAAAGGCATGTAATGTCTTAGACTCTTAGTTACCTGTTTTTGTTGAAGGCTCTGGAAATACAGGCTTGGTACAACTTAATGCGCTGCTGAGTCTGCATGCATTTTTCGTCGAGGGCCTCCAACTCTTGTAGGCGTAGTCGATTGTTTTCCTCCGTGGACATTGTAACGACCCGCTCCGCGCAAGCGAAATACTGATACAATTGGCGCAAGTGCATCAACCCAAATCCTGCCTTGCTCGGCGAAACGACTCGTTTGAGGCAAAGGCAATGGACTTGGTCCTTCAGAAGAATCCAAACTTAGACTTTCAAAGGCTCGTTCGGAGTCTCACTCGGGTAATGCGATCATCGTTAAGGTGGGTGGCTCCGGTGAACTTGTCTCTCTTGGCCTTTACACTAATAAACTGGATGTTTTGAATGCGCTGAGTAGGTTTACTAATAAAAGAGACGTATCCACTTAGCTAAGAAAATAATCCCACTCCGAGTCAGATTGCAAAGAACATGGAAAATGTGGAAAGTTAATGCTTAGATAAGCATATCACGATGGGTTTTCAAATTGGCACTGGATCTTTCGATCCCAAGACTTGGACAAAATTAGCGTTCTGATGCTGACACAAAGATTATCAATTTGCTTGACTTGGTAGGCACGGTCCTACGATTTTATTGCCACGATTCCATGGTTTCAAGGGCTTGCTATATAGAGTATGACTTGATTTGTGGCACGACAAGGAATACGGTTGATTCAAGTTGAATATGCAGGAGGCTCACAAGTAGTCATTCCTAAGTGAGTCAAAGGTATGATAACATGAATGAAAAGTTCTCGAAATTGTAGCACGCCAAGGCTCTCTGAAACATGGACATACATCAAGACAATTCCTGAAACAATGGGTGCTGCGGAAAGGAAAGAAAAGTATGGGAACACGTTGATTGAGTAATGACTGTATATGCATGGTTATTGGACAACTTGTGCCCAAGGAGCGGCTCCTCGAACAGTGCCCGAAGACGGTACTAACATCGATCCTAGGCGGAGCAAAAGAAAATAGCCGTGTTGGCATACAACACTCAGATGGGTTATTCGAAAACTTTCAGTGGGGCTCGCTACCTGCACTGAAAGGGTCGCCGTCTAAAATCGGCTATTGTCCAAGATAACTTGTGATGCTAGTGACCCTTTCATATAGATGAGTCGGCATATTAGCGGCGAGCCGCGTACATGCATTAGATTGAGTCAAAACGTGTATGCACGGTACAAATAAGTCAAGAAATGTGCACGCGGTATGCAACACAACGTTGAGCCTGAGATTTGGCTATAACAGAAATACGTACTTGGGCACGAGACGTAGGGTCGTGAATCGAGTCGTTGACACTAAGTTCACGAGTTTATGACCAAGCCATTTTCGGAGACGAAATGAGAGTCTATGATTAAGCCATTTTCGGAGACGAAATGGGGGAAAGGCCGTAGGGCAAGTATTGAGTAAAGATACACTATACTGCGAGGTACGGCCTCGATGATGATACACAAATGGACATTATGGCACGATCATGATGTTGGCAAAATGAGTTTTGTAGTATGGTTACAAGATTTTGGAGCACGACCACGATACTGCAACACGAATAGACCATGAGTCTAAGTTATTGAAATTGATTCTAAGACAAGAATAGAAAAACAATTAAAGGAATACTTACACATACTAAATATATGAACGTATTGGTTTGTATGGGTGGGCGAGGAGCTCACACCACCCGTACGGTTGTGTACTGGCCACCCAACAGTTTTCATGCGCAGGTTACAGGTACTTGGTCGTCGGGGCGAAGCTCGCTTGAACGCGCTGAGGCATGGAGTTACTTGACGTTTCGAGGTGTGCGGCCGCATTGAAGACTTTACCTATACGAGACGTAATATATGGATATCGCCTTCTGAAGCATCTGTTGGCTCGTTATATTGTATTGAAAGATGAGAGAGAGCAGAGTAACTTGTATTCTGAGAGAGTGCTGAGTGATTGTAATCAGAGAGAAAGTGAGCTTGAGCGACTTGTAATCTTGGCTTCGTGTCCTTGTAATCTTAATACATGTCTTGGTGTTATTCAACTTCTCTGCTTGGGACTTCTGTACGATGTTCCCGTCGCAAGCTGCTGTAATCGACCGTTATGAAACCCGCCTTGCGTGAGCGCAACCTAGGCTCACGCGGCATCACGTCTTAGCGAGGACAATCGGTTCTGCAGAACCAGGACGTGACAATCATCTTGGTACTCGGTGCTACACGAAGTGAGGGTATTTGAAGCTTTAATGGTATCACTTTTTTACATCCGTATACCATCGAGTAAGGCGTACTACCGGTTGGCGTTCTTACTCGTTATCTTGTATGCCCAGAGACATTCGACGAGAAGCCCATGATAAAAGAAAATTGATTATTATCTCCTTTAATAGTTCGCACGATTGTCGTAACTCGGTCATATATATATCCTTAATAGTCTCATTATAATTAGTAGAAACTTGTTTCTTCTTCAAAGGCACCACGTTATCTCTCTAGGAACTCAATCATACACATTCTCAAGTCAAAAAAATCATATGTAAATGTCTTTTCTCTCTCTCTAAATCTTTCAATTAATCTTCTAAGTAAATAACTTCCATATTAGATCTTCTCGTCATAATACCAAACTGATTATATAAAAGTCTAGTCTCTTTTCTTAATCTTTGCTCAATCACTCTCTGCCACAATTTTATTGACTCATAAGCTTATTTTCTCGATAGTTATTACTTTTTTGTTTATCTCCCTCGTTTTTATGTTGGATACTATAATACTGCTTTCCATTCATCCGACTTCCGTCTTAATCCTTAGGATTTTGTTGAATAATTCATTAAGCCACATCAAACCTTTTTCTCTTAAGCATTTCCAAACCTCAATAGGAATATCATCTAGTCCTACTATTTTTTCCATTTTCCATTTTGTTTAATGCTTCCTTAACATCGAAAATCCTAATTTTATGACAATAGAATATGACTTATCATGAGATAACTCCGACTCTAAACTAAGTTTACTAGCTTGTGAAAGTAACCTCTACTTCTCCTTAATATCATTTCTTTAATTAATATCTTTTGTTCCTCTCTCTTGATACTCTTAATATTACCGAAGTCTCTACTCCTCCTTTCCCTACCCTTAACAAGCCTATAAATATCTTTTTCTCTCCTAAGCTACTAACTTTCTATATAAATGATCACAGACCCCTTAGATTTAACTTCACTACATGCTTTCTTACTTTCCTTTCATACTACTTTATCTCTCTCAAAGTTTTTATCACTTTTACACTTTTGTCAATCCTTATCCGCAATCTTTTTTGCCTTGATAACCTTTTGAACTTCCTTGTTCGACCACATTCTTTCTTTCGAGGTCCAACCATTGCCTTTTGAAACTTCTAAAATCTCCCTTGCTACTTTCTTGATACAACTTAACATAGTGTATAACATAACATTAGAATCCTCTTATTTGTCCCATCTTCCTTTATCATCTTATCAATGAAAATTAGTAAATTATCTCCTTTCAATTTCCACCATTTGGTTTCCGGTCTCTTCTCCACCAGTCTTTTTCTTCCATTTTTCTAGTACTAATATCTAATACCATCAACCTATGTTGAGTACTTAGGCTTTCTCTCTCTCTCTGGTATAATTTTACAATCTTTACATGCTAGTCTATCAATCCTCCTTTTAAGAAAAGTAATCTATCTGACTAATATTAGGTCCGTTCTTAAAAATAATTAAATATTCATTTGTCTTGATAAAACAAGTGTTTGCTATTATAAGGTCAATGAAATTGCAAAATCAAGATCGCCCACTTCTTTCCAACTCCATACCCATAACCTCTATGCACGCTATCATAATCATTGTTCTCCTTTCCAACATGACCATTTAAGTCACTTTCGATATGTAACTTTTCACCTCTAGATATTTCTTGAATCAAGCTACCTATATGTTCCCAAAATTCATTTTTTTGTATTTTCATGTAATCCTACTTGGATGCATATGCATATAACATCCTCTCCTATACTAACTTAATTAATATTATCTTATCCTCTCATATACTAACTTAATCAATATTATCTTAACCTCTATTCTTGTAATATCTACAACGCTATTCGTCAACCATCTAACCACATGTATTCCTACATAATGTCTTTTTTCACATGTATACCGAATTCTAAAACCACTAGTATCAATGTTACATATCCATTTTATTTTTTGTAAACAAATTATATTAATCTTCCTCCTAATCATTGTACCCACTAACTCTATTCCCTTCCTATTTTCCAAGTAGCTAATCTAATCCTAGAGTCATACAACGACTCCTTGCATCGTTGCTTCCTACACTCTATTGTCCCTTGTCTATTTGTCACGAAATTGGAGAAGAAATATGGCGTGTCGCATCAGGGGAATGCCCTAACCCACCCTTTCTCAATTGACATTGCACTAGGGTGGTATCAATGCAATGTGTCACTTAAAGCTAAGGCTTGGAACTTGTATCTTGAGGATGCAAGTTGAGTCTCCGAAACAACCTCTCCATAATAGGGGATCGGTGTTGTGTAAATTTTGTTCCTTCCTTGAGCATTAATGAGAGAATTGTGGCGTTAGAATGTTCTTATTTATGCCTTTTGTTCTAGGCACAGTTGTCAGAGGTGAAAAGCGCACCTAGGCGCTAAGGTCTATAGAGCCCAGATGCAAAGCGTAAAAGCATGGGTTCGTAACGAGCTTATACCAGATAAGCTGAATATTAATAAGGTCTATAGAGCCTAGATGCAAAGCGTAAAAGCATGGGTTTGTAAGAAGCTTATATGAGCTAAGCTGAATATAAAAATGAACCTCGATTTCCTTAAAGAGTTGAACTTGAACATATGAGACTCAGCTTGTGAGCTCGTGAACAAGTTCGACTTGTGACCTGATGGGCATTTTCCTCCATATTGCATGCAAATACTCAAATAGAGTTGCTAACAAACTTGACTTGTGAAGAAGATATTGGTAGTGTAGAAACAAGATAAACACAACCACGACCTAGTGGACTTTATTTTAATGTTGAGCTGAACCTCTTGTGAGCCTATGGATTTCAAGCATGAATGCACTCTCCAAGCTCTAATTTGAGCCTATTGAATCCAAGCTTGAATACACTTGCCAAGCTAAAGCTCGATAGCCTCTCCTTGAGAACTTAATGCTACAAAGGAGAGCTTGACCATGACTCACCTCCGTTGCAGACCTAGCACCTAGGAGAAGAAACTAAAAAAATTGGTTGGGTTTTGGTGTGGTGGGGTGGGGGGGGGGGGGGGTGTGGGGGTGGGCTTCTCAATTATATGAACTATACTGTTTGCTATCAGCGTTTCATTTGATATTCAGTCTGATTATCGACTTGCCCTGGTCTAGGAATAGGAATACTATTCTACTAAATTTTCTCATACAATTGTTACTCATAATGCATGGGTTTGGAAATTTTTTATTAGGCAAAGCAGTGACTGATTTGGCTGCTTGACTCACAACCTTGTATTTTGGGGAGTCGTTAATTACTTGTGAGGGAATGCAACTAACAATTTCTCTACCATCCTTGCAATAGGTCTATACATGTTTGAATGAAGGATCTTGAAAATGTAGTTAAGAGATGTACTTTGCTTGGAAGGCTGTCCAATATCATCGTCAAAAGGTCATAAGTCGAGAACTTTGTGTCATATTAGATGGTAAAGAATATGAATGTGGGACTTCTATTGAAGCCATGTGTCAGTTTCATATTTTCTTGAGGTGTGGAGGTAACTCGTCAGGTGATGTATATTATTCATTTGGAAAGGATACATCGAAGTTATACGGCGTCGTTGAGATTGAATCTTGTCATTACTTGGAGATAATAGCAGTTGAATAAGGAAGGCTAGGTACATCTAAGATAGAAGTTAATGTGTTCCCGTACAGATGGCATGTTACTATTTTTGCTTTTATAAAAATGATGTTTCCTTGGTATTAACTAGAAGAAGTGATTATGGTAACACCTGATCCGATAGATTTACAGAGTGATGACGTCAAAGGTAGGCATCAACCTCTAGAAGAGGATTTAATAACAAGTATCATGTGTGCAATGAATAAAGTACACTTCATATTGAACCTTCTGAAGGCATCCAAGAGGTTGCATTTGATTAGAACATGCAAAAGGTCAACATAAATGAGCTATAAATGATTTCACAGCAACGGATCAACCTCTGTTGTAAAAATCCGACAGTCGGTAGTCGGCCTTCGCCAACTCGACTAGGGGGCTAGTCGACAAAAAAATCGGCTGAAGCAATAATAGGACCTAGGCAGCCAGACGGGCCTAGTCGGCCGACTAGGCCTCGGTTTAAAAAAAAAAGGGATAAAAAAGATCAAAATTCCACCCGAAATTCAGTTCTTTCAAAAGCCTAAAAGCAACCAACAGAGAAGGAGAAGAAGGAGAAAGAAGAGAAGGAGAAGAAGTTTCAAAAAATGTGCATACCAAGGACATGTATTGCATATATATTATTTTTTTGGGTACTTAAGTATATACATTGATGGCATATAGAATATATTGCATATATACTATTATTTTTACTGCATATATATATATATATATATATATATATATATATATATATATATATAAAATTCATATTCCTCGCGAACTGACTAGCGGCCGACTAGCATTTTTACAACCTTGGGATCAACCTAAATGAGCTATACTGCACAGAGGGACGGCAATGCATACACAAAGACAAAACACAATACAAGGCATACATATAATCCACTGATTTTGGCATGCCGGTTTATGTTGGATTCAGACTCATTGATTTTATGTCCAACACAGGTTCAGACCGGTTTTGGTGTGATCATGTTTGTAGAAAATAAGGTACTACAACCTAATAGAGAAGCCTATGGTTTAATAATTGAGCTTCCCAATGCCCTTCATGCAGAACTCATTGATTGAGATTGTACTGACGTGAAAATTTTCTTAGGAGAGTTCAGCTAGTGGTATTTTGTATTACATATGTTCCTGTTATGACATATTGGGATGTTATGAAGAAATGTTTATGAATCAGGGCGGCTATTGGAATTGTACAGTTATATTAGTATTTAATTTCATACCATTTATAGAACTTTGAACTTTTATTGACTCGAGTATATATAGTTTAGAGTCTTGGAACGTGAGAACAATTTATTTTGGACCCGAAGCATCGATGTGAACAATATTTTCACGTTTTGGTGAGGATATTAGAATAAAATTTAGTTTTATCTTTATAAATTCTCATGTATCTACGTCCTATGATGCTATCTTGATTATACTTGTCAATTTCAGGTGTGCAAGTACTTCACTGAAAAGTAGTACTAGTATTACAATCTCAGTGCTTAATTAATTATTTTTGGTTTGTTAGATCAGTTGCTGTATGAAGTTGGGTCTAAACCAAGGATGGATATTAGGTTGGTTCTTTGAGTCCTATTAGGAGTTTCTTATGAATTTGGTTAGAATGAGGAATCTTTGGCAGAAGAAGGTTGTATGTTTATTTTTTGTTGAGCAGGATCATTAGGTTGCATTATATAAGGGTTATAGACATAAGAACGAGTTGTAATTGATTTACTTGTAAGGAAATTCTCTTCTCCAGAGAACTTCTTAAGTTTTTCTTTTTTATTATATTTGAATTTGAATCACAAATCTCATATGACCTTAAGATTTGACGGAATTAAATTGTAGGAGTTGGTACAGTGTATCAAAAAAAAGGGATAACTTGCAAAAGATTCTAAATTGATGTCTTAAGGCCTTGATCGGGGGCGGATCTAAGTGTTGCATGGGGTGGACTGGAGCCCAACCCAAAATTTATTTATTTTTTACTTTTTTTCACCATATAAATTTTTTTTTTTTGATTTTTTTTATATGGATTACTCCTCCACTTCTAGCCCCTCCAAATTTTTGGTAGCCCACCCCAGCTATAATTTCTGGATCCGCCCCTGGCCTTGATGTTGCTGTGGCAAAAAAATGGCTTTACGGAGGGAGATAACTAGACATGGAGATTATTTAGTAAGATTGTGATTGAGTAGTAAAAAATGATAGAGGTTAGGGATAGAGGTTTTGTTCTTGTTCTTGTCGTTTTTGTATTTTTTCTAATTGCTACCTTGGATAATCCAGTCTAAATATTATTGTAAAACAAGTTATTGTGTTTGCAGACTTCAGCAGTACAAGATAGTTGAAATGAAGCTTCTTGCTCAACAACGGGATCTTCAGGTGCTTTTTTCTTAGTTCTCTCCTATTAATACTTGTTTAAAAATATCCTATCTTGGAAGTGTGAACTAATAAAAATACCTCCAATTATAACTTAACTCTGCTCTATTTGTTCTTGAAGAGGCTATCTCCTTGTTAAAAACTTTATTGATTTTTCAAAATTAATATTTCGTCTTCTGAAGTGCTTTTACTTCTGCAACTACAGGCAAAGATACCTGATATTGGGAAATGTTTAGATATTGCTGCCACATTACAAGTCAAGAAGGGAACTGGCGAGGTTCGTCTTTGGTAACTAGTCATGTTTTTTTTCTTTCCCATACTCAACTTCATATTAGATATGGAAAAAATTGCATAAATTGTGCATTTAATGTGAAAAATATTGTGCTGGTACATGATTAGTTCTCTGAATGCTGATGAAAATTTCTAGTTTCATAATGAATTACCTTACCAATTTCCAGATATTTGAACACAGTTGTATGATTGTCTGAATGTCTTGTATTTAGATATTATCAGGATCCAGGAGAATTGTTTCACTTCTAGAATTCATTTGTTTTAATTCTATAGCATGTCCAATCTTTTGTCTCCCTATTCTCTATTTGTTTTTAATTCTATATTATGTGGAAAAATGGGATGTGAGCCAATGACTCATATTGTATAATAAGTCATGCTTTGTTGGACTAACAGGATCTCCTATTGGTCTAACATGCATGGCTCATTCTACCATATGAGCGATTGGCTCATATCCCGTTTTTCATATATATATATATATATATATATATATATATATATATATATATAGGTGGGGATCAGGTGACACATACAATTTGATATCTAAAAAACACGCCATCTCAGCCGCACATCATTTGAAATGAATGGTTTAGATTTAAATGCATACCAAATTTACGTACATGGAAGTCAAATTTGACATGCATGCTAATTAATAGTAGGTTGTATTAATTAGTGGATATTCAATTTGACATGCATGCTAATTATTACAAATTACTTTATCAAATCTGAACCATTCATTTCATATGATGTGCGGCTGAGATTGCGTGTGTTTTTTAGATGTCAAATTGTATGTGTCATCTAATCCCCACCATATATATATATATATATATATATATATATATATATATATATATATATGGCTTAATTGCACTTTGCTACCCTCAACTATTACCATTTTTCAACTTTGTACCCTAAACTATTTTTTGTAACAATTTGGTACCCAGATGTTATTTTGGACTAAAATGCCCCTACCCCTAACCCTAACCCTCCCCCCCTGCACGCTCCGGCCGCCCCCCCTGCTCACTCCGGCCGCCCCCCCCCCCTGCTAGCTCCGCCCCCCCCCCCCCCCCCCCCCGCCCCCCACCCCCCCCCCCCCTGCTCACTCCGGCCGCCCGCCCGCCCCCGCCTCTCCCCTAGGCCGCGGCAGCACGGGAGGAGGGGGGCTGGGGAGGGAGGGCGGGGCGGGAGGCGGGGCAGGGGGTGGCCGAAGGTAGCAGGGGGGCGGGGGGGGGGGCGGAGCTAGCAGGGGGGGGTGGGGTGGCCAGAGCTAGCAGGGGGGGTGGCCGGAGTGGGGAAGGGGGTGGAGGGAAGGAAGAGGGAAGGGCATTTTCGAAATTTTTGAAAAATTAGGTATCAAGTTGAAAAAAAATAATAGTTGAGGTACCAATTTGTTACGAAAAAAAGTTTATGGTATCAAGTTGAAAAGGCGGAATAGTTGAGGGTAGCAAAGTGCAATTAAGCCTATATATATATATATATATATATATATATTTCATCTCTTTCTAAGAAATAAAAACAATAAATACTAATTATTCATTTATTTGTCATTGTTATCCCTTGGAGTTGAGATGAATATTGATATTAGTAGAAGTCAATAATAGTAAAAAAATTCAAAGAAATATCTCTATCTTATATTATATATTAGAAAGATGTGAACAATCAGTATCTTTCTACGAAATTTTTAAAAAAATGTCGTTAACAAATCGAAATAAGATTTGATAAAACGACATTTATCTTTTGGACTTGGAGATAGAATATTAGTAAAAGGACATCAATAGAAATTGCATTAAGATTTTACAGTAATTTGGAAGTCCATTTTTTAATCTTTATTGTTCTCATCACCAATAAGAAACCAAATCATGAGAAAAGCAAAATTTTAATTTATCTCTATCTTCATTTTAATAACAAACGGAAAATATAACAACTCCTCCTTACTGTTAAAATTGATTCTAAATTTCACTTCCATCTTCTTTTCTGTCAATTTCTCGTTCTGCTTCAAAATAGTTATCCAACAGTGATCAATGTCTTGCATGTGTTTCGACATGGATATCATGTTCTTAAAAGAAATAAATTACCTTTTCTTTCCATAACTTAAAATAATTGCTTATCTTCCTTTACTTACCAGACAAACATACTACATGTATCCAAACATCCAAACACTGGATTTGTATTTGTCGCAACATCAAATGCAGTCAACTAAAGACTATATATGGAAAACCATTTACAACAACTAATGTTGCATATTATTTCCATTTACAGAACCAAACAGCCCCTTTAAACTTCTTAGTAAGTTGTATATTGCTCACAGTACACTCGTCTCACACCATCAGCACCTCAATGTTGCTTGCAGGCCCTAGTTGCTGATTTTGAGGTTTCAGAGGGAATATATTCGCGCACGCGAATTGAGGATACCAACTCGGTTTGTCTTTGGTTGGGAGCAAATGTCATGCTAGAGTATTCACTCGAAGAAGTGGGTTTTAAGAATCCTGAACATTTTGATTTTTTATTTTATTTTCCTGTGTGGATCCAGGAAATAGTTTGTGGTAAATTGTCCACTGATTTGTGCAGGCAGAAGCCCTCCTAAGAAAGAACTTGGATAATGCTAAAGCCAGTTTAGAGGTCCTCGCTGCTGATTTGCAGTTTCTGAGAGACCAAATGACCATTACTCAGGTACATTGACTCTTATGATGGTTTTTAGTTTTTAGCAAGTGATCCTAGAATATTATACTTTTTAAGGTAAAGATAATTTTGCCACATATCAGGTGCTCAAGGAATTATGGGGTACTTGAGCTCATCTTGATCAAGAAGGCACCATAAAATATAATCAAATTACCGTAAATATGTTGCATGGACATGGAAAAATGTTGTCCATGACTCCATATCGTGTTTGTACCCGTAACACTGTCTGTATTCGTGCAACATAGGAGATTATATTGAGCCTATCTGAAAATTCCCGGATCTGTAATGTCTTTATCTGCTTCGGTGACCACAACACTGTTATGGCCGTAGAATGCTTAAGTAGGACTTAGTACTAGACAACTCCTAGCAATTTCCTTAGTCCATCTCCTTTAACATTATCCTTTAACCTTTCCATATGTTCTGTGAGAAGAAAAACCTTATTCTATACTTTGAAAATTCTTCCTTTGTCTTGTAGATTATATGCTGAGATTTATTTTGGAAATTACTAAGGGCAGCACACAAAGTGATAGGGAGTATCACATAAGATGTTAGGGGACGACACAATTTAAATAACCCAAACTTATATTCCTTCTCCCTCTAACTCAACTTCCTCTTCCTTTGATGGTTTCGAACTCCATTATAGAAAATTTGAATATTCTTAGGACTGTCAGAATCTTGACAGTCCTAAAACAGTTTTATGTCTTAGGATTGTTAGGACTGCCGGAATCATGATAGTCCTAAGACAATGAGTTTTCTGTCTTAGGGATGTCAGGATTTTGCTCGAATGTCACGATTTCTAAAGCTTCTAAATCCCTATAATGGGGTTCGAAATCACCATTAATGATATTTGAAAGAGAAAGAGGTTGTAAGAAGAAGAGGAAGAAGCTCTGTGAGAGGAAGATGAATTTGGATGTTTGAAATAGTGTGTTGCCCATAACAAATTGTATCACTTTTACAACTTAAGGGCGCCGGTGTCCTTAGTAATTTCCTTCATCTTTTGTCCTTCGTATATTCTGTGCATTACTTACAGGAGCATTGCTGTGCAGGTTACGATTGCACGGGTGTACAACTGGGATGTTCACCAGCGAAGAAGTAAACAAGTTGCATTGGAAACTTGATATTCCGAAATGGCGCCCTTCTTGATCAGAAGATTTCTTCTTTGTGTAAGTGTAGTTTAAGTTATTTGAAGTGTAGCTTAAGTGTGTGTATGTTTGAAATTTTGGCATTTGGTAACTCTCCATGGAGCTTATGATGTAATATGTTTGTTGTGTTCTGTTCATTGGTTGCATGATTTTGTCAAATTTATTTAATATTGTTATCCTCAACTATTTAAGTTGTTCAACTTGATATCCTATATTTTAATATTATATTACTAAACATTCACAACTATTTAGGTTCAAGTTGATACATTCCGTCGTTCAGCAGTTAATTTTTTCTTCCAAACAAAGGAAAATAATTTTTTTTGGGACCAAATTATCCCTGATTATTATAAATAACCCTATTAACCTCTTATATAAATTATTTTTTTCAATTTTTTTTTCAGGTGATGTCTTGACCCTTTTATCCCTCAAATTTATATAGGGTTAGAGAAAATCATAGGGCTAAACGCTGAAACAATCCGATTGGAAAGAACATGTACTCCTTCATGAATGTTTTTATTGTGCTTCTCTCAGGAAGATCTGGAACGCGTGGACATGATTTTGTAGGATCATGATATTTGTTGAACAGTTGGTAGAGGTGATGGAGAGGAGAAATGTGGAGAGAACAATTGAGAGGAGAGGAAATGGAGGTCATATTCAATATGTAATGTATTTGTACAATTAATGAAGTTTATTCAAAGCAGATTTTTATACTTATAAAGCCGCATCAGTATTTTGCATGTGTTCTGTGGGAACACACTGAAATGAAAGCCTGAACAGGAACTAGTTATAGAGAAGGATAACAGGACTACAATCCGTAAGTCAAATAAGGGCCGGAGTTGCAGACCGTTTTTCTAACACAACTAAGCCTCTAACCATGCACCGACAAATAGAACTAAAAGTGCACGGCCAATCATTCACTACGTCTTGGTACAAGTTAACTGGCCAGGGTTATCACAAGGCTTAACCGGTAAGAATGTAGTTCGAGGAACTCCGCTACCACTTGCACTACAGGTACCTGAATCGTCAAGGGGTCGAGTACGTGCTTGTAACATATAGCATAACAAGAGCGAGTGACTTGTAAACTAGCACATGAAACAAGAACAAAAAGTGCCACAGCACACGAACTTGGTAAGTCATGGAGCTTACGACAATTGGGGTTGTCCATGCCTCATGGGGCCCTTATTGATCGAAGTTAGCGGTAGTGTGAATATCTTCCCCTCCCAATGTAGTGCCTCGTCCCGCTCAGTCAATCGGAGGAATCGGAACGCCGACGGCGTTCAGACTTAGCCTTGCAATGGCTACTCGAAGACATCGCTCGGTCGAGGCGACCGCTCGCTCAGGTGGGGTAGTTTCGGTGAACTTGTCCCATCTTAGCCTTCACATAATAAATCGCATGTTTTCAACTTGCACAAGTAGGCTTGATAATAAAAGAGACAAATCAACATAGCTAATAGAATAATCTCGACAGGTCGAACTGAGTTAGAATATGGAAAGGTCCAACGGTCGGCTTAGAGTTGGTGCACGACATGCTTTGAAAATGACACTCGGTCCTTCGTCCCGTGGCTTGGGAGAAGGAAAAGTTGGTCTTTGCCACAAGCTATGAGTTAGCCAAATTCATAGGCGTCGTCTGCACAAAATGCTGTATAAAGCATGTACGATCTCATCGCCCAAGGCGTGGCATAGCCTCTGCTCGCCCGACGGGTTAAGTTATATTGCACGGCTTGTGGCATAAGTCTAGGCACTCCAAAAAACTTGGTTGTTCAAAGTCGAACGCGTGCACGGCACGTTCCTACGACGCAAGGCTTGACGCAACCTTTGCTCGTCAAGTTGTTGCAAAGTAAGTTAGGCAAATTATGTTAAGCTATCGAAATAGTAGCAAGCACGGTCTTACGAGTTCTATGGCTGGGTATAACCACATAGTCTCACGATCGTAAGGCCCGTCATATAGAGTATGACTTGGGCGGTGGCGTCACATAGAGTTTCAAGTTGGTTTAAGACACGATGTCACTGACTTAGTGTTTTAAGGCACGGGCCACGGTTGATTCATTGAGTTTGGAAAGTGCTTCAAATAGTTGTTCTTGAGTTGAGTGAAATGATAGGGCAAGAAAGAAGAATGCTCGTGACTGGATCGTCGAGGCAAGAAAGAAAGAATGCTCGCGACTGGGTCGTCGAGGCAAGGTCTCAGATGTGAGAAGTATTGAACTTGGCCCTGAAAGAGATGGTAACATTAGAGGTAGAATGACTGTGTGAGACGTCAGTTTGAGTCGAGTCTTACATGGTCATGGACAACTTGTCGACAAGGTAGAGTTTTCTCGAACGGTGACCCAAGCGGACGGGGGCCGGTTCTTGAGAAGCAGGATTAGCCGTGCTGGATGACCGCACAGGTTAGCGCAGAGTCTTGCAGCGGAGCTCGCTACTCACGCTGGCAAGGGCGGCCGTCTAACAAGCTAAAGGAGTCCAAGATGGCTCTGGGAGTCAGTGACCAAATTCATATAGATGAGTCGGCACGGCGGCAACCCGCATGTGTGCCTTTGGATTGAGTTGAGTTGAATGTGTGTGTACAATTAGAATACAATGTTGGGCCTAAGATTTGGTTGCAACATAGGCGACGTGCTTCGGCACGAGATATGGCGTCGAGTTTTATGTTGTCGGCATATAAGTTGCATAGTTATGATTGAGTTATCTTGAGTTTAAGTCAGAAAACGTCGCAAGGCAAAGTCGGTCGAGTGACACTTAGCTCACAAGACTTGATTGGGTCAGTTGGTGATCAAGTAGCAAGGGCCCCGAGGCGGCGTGTCACCCCCGTTTCCCGTATATCGTATTCATACTCGTAGTTGGATTTTGGCATGAATTTTTATTTTTCTCGACTTGCGGAATTTTGGGTTTTCTCGTATTTTGGTTTTCGGCTCGGCTCGGTTTTAGTTGGTTTGGTTTGGTTTGATTTTAAACCCATGGAACCCTTTAACCTATACTCCACCCTCATTCCACCACAACCCACCCTCATTAAAATCCCACCTAACTTTCTCTCTCCTCCATAATTCCCATTAATTTCTCCATCTTCTTCTTCCTCCTTCCTCCACCAACACCATAGGCAAGTGCATCTTGCCACCACATAAGGATCCCATTTTATTTGTCCATTAGCTAGATTAGACCATGGTGAACAACATTAGAACTTGGCATTTTGTGATTTGGAGTCTCCATTGTTCTAGTTCTAAGTTTTAATTATTTTCGTATTTTCTTGGTTTTAATCTATTAAACTTTGATTTTTGCTTGTTTTGAGGCTTCCATGTGGAAGAGAATTCAATTTTACACAAGTTAGAACTTTGAAAATCTAGATTTGGTTTTGATTTGGCCAAGTTATGAAGATTGAAATTTTGGTGTTCTTGAGAGTTTTCTCTCGGTTTGGAGAAGAAGACCCCCCTCAGCCTGCGCTCTTTAGCGCATGGCTGACTTGCGCTCAGCCTGTCACGACCCGCACCCTGTATAGGGGCACGAGAAGTGGTTACGTCCAGCCTACGCCGCAGTGTCGGCGGTAGTAAGCTGTTCTAGGTTGCTAACTAATCTCATGCAGTGAATATAAAAAGTACTTGTCCAGATATCAGCTCCGAATGGAGGGCAAGTAAAGGGTATGATCTACTCAAACACAGTCTAAGCACGAAAAGATAACACAGAAGTTATACCTAAGGAATTAAAGACAACAACAACTAACTGCTAAAATAATATACCAATATCTCAAACCAACTTAATACAGACTCAATATCTTAACTTTAATACAACAAGCCAAAACATGAAAGCTAAAGTAGTGTACTAGCTAATCTCCTGAATCACTCCTGAGAGTCGGGACCAAAGGTAGCTAATCCCTCGCCAGGTCCATGGTAAGCAGGGCATGTGTCCTCAGGATTATCATCTGTAATATTTTCAACAGGTCCAATCAGGACGGGAACGAGCACAACTCTTCAAGAAAAACCCAAGTAAATGACAAAGAACTATAAAGCAGTTATAGACAGTTTTATTGATGAACATGGCAGTTCTATGCAGGTAATGATGGCATAGAGAAACAGTAAGATACAAGAAAAGAAAGGTAATTAAAACAAGAGAAGAATCATGGCAATGAAGACTGTAATAAAAGCTAACTGAACTAGAATATCATGTGTGAGTCCAGACAGTACGATATAAGTCTAATATAATTCCAGTGTGAGTCCAGTCCATATAATCTGATACCAGATAATTTCCAGTACAAGATGAGTCCAACAGTGATCAATGAAACCAGGGTGAGTCCAACTATGATCTAACAGTGTATTTTAAAATACCGAGGTCGACATGCAAACGGCTGTAGGTATCAAGCACATCTCTCACTGATCGGGCAAGAGATGGCTATGCTTCCGGTAGATTCCAGTAGGAGATTCCGAATTTGGGGTATGTCTACATGTCTTACTCAATATTTCCCCGCCCAGCAAGTGAATCCAGTACAAGACACAAAAATCGAGATGAGTCCGGCCAAATGATGATTCCAGAAATAATTTCGGAATGATTCCAGTGATTCCAGTAATAGAGATCAGTAAGTAAGGTATGTGTCGCATACATGAATCCAGAAATATCCATACGTGTTGATACAGAGAATCACATAGAACTAACTAGAACTAAAATACAGTAATCGACAAATAAATGAGAGAATTATCAGAGAATGTACTCGCCTGTTACTCTGGAAAGAGTAGTGTAATATCAGATGTCTGTACCAGGGTCACAATGTCCTAAAATAGAGCAATACAGTTATGACATGTCCAAAATGAAGGTAAATGAAATCTACAATGCAATCTATATGAATTCTAAGCCAATCTAGGTCAAAGTCAAACTTAGTCAATACTACAGTCAAGCTAAGTCAAATCAAGTCATACTAGGTCACAAGAAGTTAAACTAAGTCATACAAGGTCAAACAAGGTTAAACAAGTCTAATCTAGGTTAAAGTCAACTCCTGGTCAAATATTCTAGTCAAACTAGTCAAGTTATCTAGGGCTTAGTCAATAATGGTCAGATTAGTCAATACTAGTCAACATGGGCAAAGTCTAGGTCAATCTTAGACTAACTAAGGTTTTGGTTAATCACAGACTAGTCAATAAGACAATTAGGTCAAGGGTAAACTATCCAAGTCAACTCTATAAGGTTAACTCAACTAACCATAGGCTAACTTGTCTTAGGTTACCTAAGATACCATAATACAAAGCTAAGGTATAACCAACTTCCTATATAAGGTATACCACATATAAATATACAGTACAATACAACCTTAACCTTATAATCAAGCTAAAACCATAGTCTAACTCAAATCAAGACTTAATTCCTAAGTATTCTACTTAACCCCATACATATCTTCATCTATATAGGATTACCCTCATAATTTATATGGTCAACCTAATCATCTAGTTAGGGTTTAGTCAAACCTTAGTCATTAAGGTTAGTTTCAAGTCAAACTAGGTTGATTAGGTCAAGTTTGACCTAAGGTTGACCTTAGTCAACACTTGGTCAAACAAGGGGTAAACTAGTTAAGTCATGGATATTTGGTCAATTAGGGTTAGCCCTAATGGCCATAGGCTAATAGCTATAGCCCATAGGCTAGTAGCTTAGGTCAACTAGTTCTAGGTTTACCTATATAGATATATATATACATACACTATATAATGTAAAACCTATATATATAGCCACTATATATAAATACCCACATACCCCACATATATATATATATATATAACCATATATACACACTACAATATATATATAACATATATACATACATAATGTATATGTATAATATACCTAATATATATTATATACAATATATATATAGAGAGAGAAGTAATGAGAGTGTAGAGAGAGGGAATCTTAGAGAGAGAGAGTGAGAATGAGAGAGAGACAGTGAGAGAGAGGTCTGGACAGAGAAGGGGGAGGGTTCCAGAAATTCTGGAACCAGAAATTGGCTCCCAACACACACACACACAGTCCACACAAAACACTAAACAGGCCCCTCCTTGCACATGTGTGAAAACACATGAATACACATCCATTTCTCCCCAAATTTCACCCACACACACACTAACATATATACAACATGTTAACCTAATAATAACATAGCATTATATGCAAAAATCATCATTAAAATACAATCAAAATTCATTTTAGAAAACTGGGAATAAATCCCAAAACTGGAATATTGGACAGTAAACCTAGATCTTAGGTTAAACCAAACACAACCTAAATCAAACTAAAATGGCCCAAGGTTGGTTGGTAACTGTAGCCCCTAGGTTAGACTAGGTCCCTAGTAGCCTGACACGGTGTCACGACACGACACGGCGTGTCCACGAGGGTTCAAAGTCGCTCGGGTAAACAAGAATACACTGATACACACGTATCAGTGCAAAAACTAAAAAGGGTCTAGGACACGACACAAGGCGACACAGGCCTCGTGCTCGTACCCGAAGGTGCGCCTAGGTCTAGGCTACGTATCCATGGGCCTGATATGTGTCCACGAGTCGTGTAGAGGGGACACGACACACGTATCAGAAGCCCTAAAATACGTGTTCAGACTGCGTGTCAGTGTTTTTGCGTGTCTCGTGTTCGCGACACGGGACACGTGACACCACGTGGTTGTGTCCAATGTGTTCGCCTATGGATAGGCTTCGTGTCCATGACACTACGAAGTGTCCACGTGTCGTGTACAGTGGACACGACACGCTCAAAGTCGAGTGTCTGTGTGTGTACACTGTGTATAGAACGACCCTTCATGAGTCGATTTCGTGTCCGACACGACACGAGGTCATCCCAAACTTTGGGGATGACCTGTCAGTCATTGCCCCGTGTCGTGTGTCAAGTTTGACGTGTCCAAGTGACGTGTCCAGTGAGAACTGACACAGTGGTAGCAGGGCATTTTCCCTGTGTACTGTGCAGTGTGTCCCGAGGGCTTTGTGTCCAGTTTTGGACACGACACAAGGCCAACTTGTGCTCAGTGAGTAGGGGTTAGGGTTAGCTAGGTCTAGGCTAGAATTTGGTTCAAAAACATTTGGAAAACAGTGTGTATTTTATACTATGACAGTGAGCAATTTATACTAAAATTCAATGATTTAACAAATAGGATACGTGTCCGATACGACACCAAACAAACCCTAAAATTTACCAAACCTAAAAACAGAGCTAGGGTTTACCTAGATGCATGCAATTGCGAAGAAAAACACTATATTAACAAGGTTTAGGAATAATTACCTCTTGGTGCACAAAGTCTTGAATTTCACTAAATGAGGGTGTGTATCCTCTAACCTCAACTTGTCCTTGCTTGATGAAACTTGAGTATCACACTTCCCTAGGCTCCCTTAGATTGTAGGTGACCCAATGGAGAAAACTAGAGGTCCAAATCTTGTGAAATGAAGAAGTTATGGCTAAATGAGTGGGGTAGTTTTCTAGGTTTTCTTCTAGGTTTTGATTTCACATGAACTTGGTTTTGAGATCTAAGTGTTGGTTATATAGGAAGGGGGTGGCAAGGGGGTGTCATGGCCGGCCACACAATGGTCATGGGGGGGGGGGGGGGGGGGGGGGGGGGTTTCAAGACTTCTAGGCTAAGAGAATGACTTTGGTGCCAAAGAATAGATCTTTTGCACAAATCAAGCATAATATCTATTAAAGGTAGTTTAGATATTTTCATTCTTTGACTAAATGAAAATATCACCCTCTAGTCATTCTAGGTTAGGGATTAACCTATAGATTAGGGTAATCTAAGTTAGGGACTCTCAAGTCACTAATCAAGAGTCCATGAATAGTAAAATCTCACTAATCCCACTTAATTCCAATTAAATCCTAGAAAATTACCAAAATACCCTTTAGGCTAAAAATCACTAATTTGGTGTTCTAAGCCTATGGCTAAGCTCACATGATCATGGTTAGTTTCTAGGTTATGAAATCTCTAGGGTTTACACTAGGGTTACACTAGTAAAATCACAAAGTCATAAGCCATGACTTAGAAAATAATTTTAATCTAACTAAAAATCACCAAAATTCATAACATGACTAAATCACCATTAATAAATAATAAAAATAATAAATTTTCAAAAATACCCCAATTTCAGAAAACTGGGTCTTACAAGTCTACCCTCCTTAGAGAAATTTCGTCCTCGAAATTAAGATGGTCGTACTCCTCCTGGGTCAAACCCTCAACAATCAAAGTCAGAGTTACTACTTAGCAGCATACAAGGTCAACAAGTAAAATGTGGGTAGTAGACCTATACTGGGTCATGTCCAATAAATTGGACTGGCAGGTTTAGGTCAAGGGTATCCTCAATTTAAATTGGAATCAAAAGTAACTCTATGGGGTAATTTAGGATGAAGTCTTGTGTCAGGAAAGTCGTACTAAGCAATTGAAGTATAAAATGGTGTGCCTTAGTAGGATACTAAGGTCATGGGTGTAGGTTGTCAAGTCTAGGTCATGCCTGTGAAATTGGTTTTGAGAAAACAACTAGTCTTGTGCTCCTAATTTAAAAGTCATGGTAATGTGCCTACGATGATCATAATTAGAGTGGGAATGGTCAGTGGCCTAAATTTAAACCAGAAGTTGTGATGCAATAGTAGTACAAGGATAGGTTAAATGGGATAGTCTGTGACTATGGGTATTAGACTAGGTAGGTAAGAAAACAATGAATCAATAGGGTTAAGAGATTTACCATTCTATGGTTAGAGCTACTCTTCTAAGTCAAAGGTATAGCACATACATCAATTCATTCCTAAAGGATTATATTAACAATTAGAGCTACTCCTACTCCTACTTCTACTCCTAAGTAAGAGATAAAATCAAAAGAACTATCAGGTCAAATTCATCAAAAATAAGAAATAGGTAGGAGCATATGGAATTGGATTTCAAGACAGATATAATGAAACAAGATGGGAATGGATTTGAAAGAACAGAACTTGCAAGTGGCTCCATCCATGTAGAATAATATATGAAAGCGAACCAAAGTGCAATAGGTTGATCAGACCATCATGCACCGGCCCTGATTAGACAATATGTTAGTGGGTACTAGCCCCCAATAAAATATGTCGTGATCAAGCTCGATAAAATATAAGCTTGCAAAACTAAGGCTAAATTAGCAGTAAAGAAGGTCAAAATATAAGGGAGGTAATGATGAATAAGGTTAAATAGTCCAAGATCCCTTAAACATCAAGGAGTGAGGGTGAATTAAAACAAGAGGAAAAGGGTTTTCAATATCGAAGTTCAAAATAAGATTCTCAAGGGTCGTCCCGGAATCTCTCATGAAATCCTAACAGTGATTGGGTATACTCTCATCCTAATACCTTAATTCCTATATTCTATCGCAGGCTCGTAGCAGTACAACTAAGTCGTCGTGCTACTACGAAATCGCACAAATGCGACTCTCGACTAAAACCTATTCCTTAATTCCTATCGCAGGCACGCAGCAGTACAACTAATCGTTGTACTACCACGACATCACACTAATGCGACTCTCGACCTGCGTGGGCCACCACTAAAAACGTGTCACGACCCGCACCCTGTATAGGGGCACGAGAAGTGGTTACGTCCAGCCTACGCCGCAGTGTCGGCGGTAGTAAGCTGTTCTAGGTTGCTAACTAATCTCATGCAGTGAATATAAAAAGTACTTGTCCAGATATCAGCTCCGAATGGAGGGCAAGTAAAGGGTATGATCTACTCAAACACAGTCTAAGCACGAAAAGATAACACAGAAGTTATACCTAAGGAATTAAAGACAACAACAACTAACTGCTAAAATAATATACCAATATCTCAAACCAACTTAATACAGACTCAATATCTTAACTTTAATACAACAAGCCAAAACATGAAAGCTAAAGTAGTGTACTAGCTAATCTCCTGAATCACTCCTGAGAGTCGGGACCAAAGGTAGCTAATCCCTCGCCAGGTCCATGGTAAGCAGGGCATGTGTCCTCAGGATTATCATCTGTAATATTTTCAACAGGTCCAATCAGGACGGGAACGAGCACAACTCTTCAAGAAAAACCCAAGTAAATGACAAAGAACTATAAAGCAGTTATAGACAGTTTTATTGATGAACATGGCAGTTCTATGCAGGTAATGATGGCATAGAGAAACAGTAAGATACAAGAAAAGAAAGGTAATTAAAACAAGAGAAGAATCATGGCAATGAAGACTGTAATAAAAGCTAACTGAACTAGAATATCATGTGTGAGTCCAGACAGTACGATATAAGTCTAATATAATTCCAGTGTGAGTCCAGTCCATATAATCTGATACCAAATAATTTCCAGTACAAGATGAGTCCAACAGTGATCAATGAAACCAGGGTGAGTCCAACTATGATCTAACAGTGTGTTTTAAAATACTGAGGTCGACATGCAAACGGCTGTAGGTATCAGGCACATCTCTCACTGATCGGGCAAGAGATGGCTATGCTTCCGGTAGATTCCAGTAGGAGATTCCGGATTTGGGGTATGTCTACATGTCTTACTCAATATTTCCCCGCCCAGCAAGTGAATCCAGTACAAGACACAAAAATCGAGATGAGTCCGGCCAAATGATGATTCCAGAAATAATTTCGGAATGATTCCAGTGATTCCAGTAATAGAGATCAGTAAGTAAGGTATGTGTCGCATACATGAATCCAGAAATATCCATACGTGTTGATACAGAGAATCACATAGAACTAACTAGAACTGAAATACAGTAATCGACAAATAAATGAGAGAATTATCAGAGAATGTACTCGCCTGTTACTCTGGAAAGAGTAGTGTAATATCAGATGTCTGTACCAGGGTCACAATGTCCTAAAATAGAGCAATACAGTTATGACATGTCCAAAATGAAGGTAAATGAAATCTACAATGCAATCTATATGAATTCTAAGCCAATCTAGGTCAAAGTCAAACTTAGTCAATACTACAGTCAAGCTAAGTCAAATCAAGTCATACTAGGTCACAAGAAGTTAAACTAAGTCATACAAGGTCAAACAAGGTTAAACAAGTCTAATCTAGGTTAAAGTCAACTCCTGGTCAAATATTCTAGTCAAACTAGTCAAGTTATCTAGGGCTTAGTCAATAATGGTCAGATTAGTCAATACTAGTCAACATGGGCAAAGTCTAGGTCAATCTTAGACTAACTAAGGTTTTGGTTAATCACAGACTAGTCAATAAGACAATTAGGTCAAGGGTAAACTATCCAAGTCAACTCTATAAGGTTAACTCAACTAACCATAGGCTAACTTGTCTTAGGTTACCTAAGATACCATAATACAAAGCTAAGGTATAACCAAACTTCCTATATAAGGTATACCACATATAAATATACAGTACAATACAACCTTAACCTTATAATCAAGCTAAAACCATAGTCTAACTCAAATCAAGACTTAATTCCTAAGTATTCTACTTAACCCCATACATATCTTCATCTATATAGGATTACCCTCATAATTTATATGGTCAACCTAATCATCTAGTTAGGGTTTAGTCAAACCTTAGTCATTAAGGTTAGTTTCAAGTCAAACTAGGTTGATTAGGTCAAGTTTGACCTAAGGTTGACCTTAGTCAACACTTGGTCAAACAAGGGGTAAACTAGTTAAGTCATGGGTATTTGGTCAATTAGGGTTAGCCCTAATGGCCATAGGCTAATAGCTATAGCCCATAGGCTAGTAGCTTAGGTCAACTAGTTCTAGGTTTACCTATATAGATATATATATACATACACTATATAATGTAAAACCTATATATATAGCCACTATATATAAATACCCACATACCCCACATATATATATATATAACCATATATACACACTACAATATATATATAACATATATACATACATAATGTATATGTATAATATACCTAATATATATTATATACAATATATATATAGAGAGAGAAGTAATGAGAGTGTAGAGAGAGGGAATCTTAGAGAGAGAGACAATGAGAGAGTGGTCTGGACAGAGAAGGGAGAGGGTTCCAGAAATTCTGGAACCAGAAATTGGCTCCCAACACACACACACACAGTCCACACAATACACTAAACAGGCCCCTCCTTGCACATGTGTGAAAACACATGAATACACATCCATTTCTCCCCAAATTTCACCCACACACACACTAACATATATACAACATGTTAACCTAATAATAACATAGCATTATATGCAAAAATCATCATTAAAATACAATCAAAATTCATTTTAGAAAACTGGGAATAAATCCCAAAACTGGAATATTGGACAGTAAACCTAGATCTTAGGTTAAACCAAACACAACCTAAATCAAACTAAAATGGCCCAAGGTTGGTTGGTAACTGTAGCCCCTAGGTTAGACTAGGTCCCTAGTAGCCTGACACGGTGTCACGACACGACACGGCGTGTCCACGAGGGTTCAAAGTCGCTCGGGTAAACGAGAATACACTGATACACACGTATCAGTGCAAAAACTAAAAAGGGTCTAGGACACGACACAAGGCGACACAGGCCTCGTGCTCGTACCCGAAGGTGCGCCTAGGTCTAGGCTACGTATCCATGGGCCTGATATGTGTCCACGAGTCGTGTAGAGGGGACACGACACACGTATCAGAAGCCCTAAAATACGTGTTCAGACTGCGTGTCAGTGTTTTCGCGTGTCTCGTGTTCGCGACACGGGACACGTGACACCACGTGGTTGTGTCCAATGTGTTCGCCTATGGATAGGCTTCGTGTCCATGACACTACGAAGTGTCCACGTGTTGTGTCCAGTTTTGGACACGACACAAGGCCAACTTGTGCTCAGTGAGTAGGGGTTAGGGTTAGCTAGGTCTAGGCTAGAATTTGGTTCAAAAACATTTGGAAAATAGTGTGTATTTTATACTATGACAGTGAGCAATTTACACTAAAATTCAATGATTTAACAAATAGGATACGTGTCCGATACGACACCAAACAAACCCTAAAATTTATCAAACCTAAAAACAGAGCTAGGGTTTACCTAGATGCATGCAATTGCGAAGAAAAACACTATATTAACAAGGTTTAGGAATAATTACCTCTTGGTGCACAAAGTCTTGAATTTCACTAAATGAGGGTGTGTATCCTCTAACCTCAACTTGTCCTTGCTTGATGAAACTTGAGTATCACACTTCCCTAGGCTCCCTTAGATTGTAGGTGACCCAATGGAGAAAACTAGAGGTCCAAATCTTGTGAAATGAAGAAGTTATGGCTAAATGAGTGGGGTAGTTTTCTAGGTTTTCTTCTAGGTTTTGATTTCACATGAACTTGGTTTTGAGATCTAAGTGTTGGTTATATAGGAAGGGGGTGGCAAGGGGGTGTCATGGCCGGCCACACAATGGTCATGGGGGGGGGGGGGGGGGGTTCAAGACTTCTAGGCTAAGAGAATGACTTTGGTGCCAAAGAATAGATCTTTTGCACAAATCAAGCATAATATCTATTAAAGGTAGTTTAGATATTTTCATTCTTTGACTAAATGAAAATATCACCCTCTAGTCATTCTAGGTTAGGGATTAACCTATAGATTAGGGTAATCTAAGTTAGGGACTCTCAAGTCACTAATCAAGAGTCCATGAATAGTAAAATCTCACTAATCCCACTTAATTCCAATTAAATCCTAAAAAATTACCAAAATACCCTTTAGGCTAAAAATCACTAATTTGGTGTTCTAAGCCTATGGCTAAGCTCACATGATCATGGTTAGTTTCTAGGTTATGAAATCTCTAGGGTTTACACTAGGGTTACACTAGTAAAATCACAAAGTCATAAGCCATGACTTAGAAAATAATTTTAATCTAACTAAAAATCACCAAAATTCATAACATGACTAAATCACCATTAATAAATAATAAAAATAATAAATTTTCAAAAATACCCCAATTTCAGAAAACTGGGTCTTACACAGCCCCCTGGGCTGAACCGCGCAGCCTTCCTCGGCCAGCGTTCTTTAGCGCTGGCTGCCCAGCGCAGCTTGCCCTTTGGCGAACCGCGCACCCTCCTGCGCGACCTGATCCTCAGCGCAAGCCGACCCAGCGCGCTTGGATCCAGCGCAATCGAACCCCCTCGCAATCCTTCCTCAGCGCAGTTCATTCCCTGCGCAACCTGCTCCTAGCGCAAGCCAACTCCCGCGCCGCCCAACTTCGCGCACTTGACCCCTGCGTAGTTCGCTCCCCGCGCACTTCGACCCCTGCGCAACCCAACTCGGTGCCGTCTAACCCTAGAACAACTCGCCCCCTGCACAGCTCAACCCAGCGCAATATAGCCCTGGCGCAATCCAACCCGACCCCTTGTGCAACCCATTTGTCCAAGGAGATTTGGTTTTTATTTCTTTGAGCTTGGTTTCTCTTTTGTGGATTGGATTTTGAGATCTTGTTCCACACAACATGACTATCTTGACCCAACACGACCTGGCACGATTTTCAGTATTTGCTATGACTAGTACAATTTTCGTGATTTCTGTGATTTATGATTCTAGTACTTCCTGATCTTCTTGATAGTGACCCGATGGGGTGCACTCTTGACTTGTAACCTGATAACTTGATAGTGGCTCGTGGCGGCGCACTCCTGACTCGTAACTTGTAACTCGTAACTTGTAACTTGACTCGACTTGACTCGACTTGACTCGACTTGACTCGACTTGCTTGTGCAAATCTACTTGTCTTGTCTTGCATCATGTCTAGGACGTGACTCCCTGGGTACCACGGCCAGGGACTTGCATTGAATATGGATTAGGCTAAATGACTAGATCAAACTGTAGCTCATGGAGAATTTTCAGTCACAGGCAATCTCGTTATCTGGGCGCACTTAAACGGACTTGTAGTCTGCCGTCGAGTATGGCACATTTCCAGCACACTGTTAGGTGTTGCACCCTCTAAGTCACCTAAGGGTATATCGTCTTCTGGGCGATGTACCCAACCATACTCTCAACCCACGGAAGGATAACTGGATAGTCTGCAGGGCTTGGGACTGGAAAATTCTCATTGCATCTTGTTAGTAATTAGGCTTGTGATAACCCTAGTTAGTTAAAGTAGTAAGCCGTAGTAATTGCTTGGCCGCTTGTGAATGGATGTTGTCCAGTCAGTCTAAGTCTCGTCTAGTCCATGTATCTGGTACCCCTGAACATGATTGTTTTACTTATCTTAACAATAAATGGGTAGAGGCAAGTGCTATTCAGGCGAAGGGTTACGACCCCGATCCTTGTTTGGTTGAAGGGTTGTAACCTGGCTCCCGGAATGGTCCCACGTCCCTAGTCGTTTATTTTCTTGTTGCACTCTTTAATACTTGTACTTTCTTTTATCCCTTATGAATTGATATGCTGATTTTGTTCTGATTTCGTGGCCTCCTTTGTGGCACTTACTCTTTCTGGGGTTTGACCCAGCTGGTTTTGTGTGGCCAGATTTCGGAGCAGCTCCTGAGGATCTACCGAACTTCCAGCCCAATGGTGACAACTAGACGGAACCCGGGCTACGAGTGGGTTTTCTATTTTGTTTCGCCCACTGCATTGTAAAGTTATTCTTTTGAGGCGTTTAGCCGACGAACACCTGTTAGCTCGATGCACTTTTACTTACTGTCTGCCTACGAGATGTAAACATGATTGACAAATCCTAGGGTTGATCATGTATGACTGAACTCTTGCTAGTCCTGACATTTTGTATGACTAGCTTCATGATCAACTGAATATGTAATATTTGGGACGCCTTTTATTGTATATTTGGTGATCTAACATCTTGTAACTCTTATTACTTGCTTGAGATTGAGACAATAGGCTTGTTCATGACCTTAAGAGACTGTTGGCTTGTAGTAAACCCTCATATATCTAGACAGTCGTGACCGTATAGCGAGGTGGATTCCATTTCAATATACGTAGCTGGCTATGTCCGCCCCCGCTCTCCAGTATTCTGGTTCTGGGGCGTGACACGACGATATGGTTAAGTCACACTGAGTGCGAGGCACGGCCTCAATATAGATTTGTAGCACGGTCACATGGAAATAAAGTCTCACCGTGTAGTTGCGTCTCTGATTTTGGGCCGCAAGACAAACACGACTTGATTGGTTAACGTTGATGTTGCAAGCACGGGATGGTCTAGAGACACAAAATAGGCCAAGGCGTCCGTCCTAAAAACTGATCCTAAGGCAAGACTAGAAAGACAATTGATAAGAAGGGACTATGTTGCACAGAGTAAATCAAACGTGTAGGTTTTGTATGGGTGGACGAGGAGCTCATTCCACCAGTACAGTTGAGTACTGACATCCACATAGTTTTCATGTGCAGGCACAGGTAGAAGCTCGTGGCGCGGAGCTCGCTTGGATGCGTCGAGGCACAGAGTTCCTTGGCGATTCGAAGCGTGCGGCCACATGGAGTCAAGACTTATACGGGACATAATGTATGGGCATCGCCTTCCGAAGCATCCGCTGGTTCAAGACATGTATTAAGAGATGAGAGAGAGCTGATTGACTTGTTATGTGAGATGAGTGAGCTTGAGTGATTGTAATCTTGGCCTTGCGTCCCATTGTAACCTTTGTTTCAATATCAATAAAGATCATCTTTGAGTAACTTGTGTTTCGTTCTGAATTTTTGCTGCTATTATTCAATATCTCTGCTTGGGACTTCTGTGCGACGACCCCGTCGCAGTCGCTGTAATCGGCCGTTATGGAATCCGCCTTGCACGAGCGCAATCTAGGCTCGTGCGGCATCACGCCTTAGCGAGGACGATCGCTCCTACGGGAGCGGGGCATGACACCCAATGTACTTTGTGAGTTTAATATTCATTTATTCTGTAAGATTCGTTTCCAATTCTCAAATCATGGACACTAAAAAATTGTCCTAGAATGACGTGCACAGGGTACGAGCCATTCACAAGTTATCACTGGCGAACCTATCATATACTTCAACATAAAGATGACAGATTTTTGGAAATTATACCCTAGGAATCAAGACCAAGCTCCAAACATCAAGCCTGTGACAAGAAATGGAGAAGGAAATGAAGAGAGAGAGGAGAGGAAGAGGAAAAATAGAAGAGAGAGAGAGAGAGAAGAAATGGGTTTCTATAGATGGGGGATTGAATCTTAGCTATTGGATGTGCCATGTAACCGATCCATGCCTCCATCAGTGCCTAACGTCTTGAATTTTCAGTGATCAAGAGGATCCTGGAGTTGAACGGAGCGCGTGCCAAGATCCATGTGGTTGCCCATTGTGTAGGGGGGGTTAGCGATTCACATTGCCATAATGGGAGGACACATCTCTGCATCAAATGTAGCATCCATCTCCTGCACAAACTCCTCCATGTTCTTCAAGATCACTGCCTCTGCTCTTTTCAAGATGTGGCTTCCTCTTATCCCGGTAATCGCATCTTCGCTTAGACCTCCAACTGATTCCATCCTCGCGGGAATGACAGCTATGATCAAGTTAAACTCAGGCTCGTTTGGTATACTGTAATGTAATCGTAATCACCCAATCTAATCAAATGAAAAACTTTTTTTTTTTCATTTGATTACATTACGATTAGATTACAGTGAACCAAACGGAAAAACGCTCCATTCTAAAATGGTAAACGTCAAATGATCGTGTTCTCGCGAGCGTAACCAAAATCGTTTCCTCATACCGTTCTGGCCAAAATGTAGACAAAAACGACAAACGTCCTATTACACGGGAACCAAACAAGCCCCTAGTTAGTCCCGTTATAATGTATCCGTAAAATTAGCTCCGGCTAAGGCAACCTAACTCCCCGGGCCAGTCCTGGACCACGTAGGGATGACTGCCAACAGGTCTCTCTCTGAGGGAGTGGAGGGATACCACCGCTTGATAACGACCAGCCTGCCATCAAAACTTATGGTTGTTCTTATTAAGAGAGTGCTATTTGGACCGTCCCTTCCGTGATCGAACCATGCCCGCAGCCACGTGTCGGCCCCCCATTGGAGGGAGCCCCGGATTTTAAGGAGGTGTACCCCGGAGCTAGCAGGGGGAGAGGCCTGAGCCAATTGGGGGGGAGGGGGGGGGCATAGGGGGCAGGCAATGAACGCTCACGTTTGGGACGGACAAAAAGGCATTTCCGTTCTCATCAGGATCGGCCCTGGGGTAAGTCGGACAAGATTTGGGGCTTGGGCACCCCCCCCCCTCCCCCCCCCCCCCCCCCCCCCCCCCCCCCCCGACTCAGCATGATCCTACCAAAGTCAGGGTCACAGATGACCACCAGGACCAGCTGACAATAAGGGTCAAGAAGCAACCAAAATTAGCTCCAGGACAGGACAACCCAACCGTCTGGGCCGGTCCCTGGTTCTCATTAACGTTGTCTACTGGAAACCTAAACTAGCAGCAATTAAACTGAACTATATAACGTTACTTCTAACTACTGAAATGGCATGCAGAACCCATGCATATACTAATATTGATATAACTCTCTCCAAGATGGTGGATCATGGGGATGGGTTTTGTTCACTATTTTTTTTTGTTTTTTTATTCTTTTGGGCATCTTTTCTTGTATTCTTGTTTTTGTATTTTTAACTTAATTTCAAAATAGAATAATGATCTTGTGTTAGTTATTGGAAGTGCAAGAACAAGCTCCCAAGCCACCTAACAGTAAGGCTTTGTTGTTATAGTGTAGCAAAAGTGATAAAATTTTATGTAAGTTATGTTGCTTCTTACATAAGAAGTCTTTAACATATGAAGTATATATTGTGTTGTATTCACGTTAACGGCCACATAAAAAAATTATTTGGAAAAATATTTTAGAGGAACAAATAGTATTTTATATATATATATGGCCACATAAAAAAATTATTTGGAAAAATATTTTAGAGGAACAAATAGTATTTTATATATATATATATGTCGGGCGCTTGTAGCTCAAGTGGCTAGGCACATCGGCACTTGGGACATCGGACGGAGTTTGAGCCCCCACGAGTAGGGGTGAGCATTCACCGAACCGAATAAGCAAAACCGAATTCGACCGAACCCGAATAAAGGAAACCGAAATGAAATAGATCCCAACCGATTCCAAACCGAACCGAATAATCAATTCGATTTCGGTTTTATTGGTTAAATTATTATTATTAATTAAAATTAAAATCACTAATAATAGATCCAAAGACCCCAAATGCTCATTCTTTGGGCCACCCAAAGACAAACAAGCCCAAAGGACCCGTCATTGGGTCAACCAACAACGCTCATGCTTGGCAACCAAATGCTTCTCAAGCTATGCTCCAGTTTTATAGCCACCCCATAGTATGAGTTTCTCCGTTTAGTCGATGTGGGACTAAAACTCGTTCCTTTAGCTTCCAAGTTGGGAGTCCCACTATCTCCTTTAGTCCCACATCGGCTGGAGTCAGGAGGAATGCTCACCCCCATCTTATAAATAGTGATGTTGCAGCAATGGTTCACTGAATAGTGATGGAAGCATGATGCAGGGAAGCATTGCCGCTCAGATATTATTGAATGGTCCCAGTCCAAATAACATTTGCTCAAACACTTGAATCCTCATTGCAAAGAAGGTTTTGTTATTCGGTTTTCGGTTTTAAACCGAAACCGAAATTCAAAACCGAAACCTAAATCGAATAAGTAATTTTAGGATTATCAAAACTGAAACCGAACCGAATCTCTTATTCGGTTCAGGTCGATTCGGTTTCCGGTCCAAAACCGAATAATGCTCACCCCTACCCAACGGGGCGGCTTGGTGGTTCGTCCACGGCCCCCGTGCCAAGCGATGGCTGGGTGTCTTCGACACGGCCGTTTGGTTTTAAGATATATATATATATATATATATATATATATATATATATATATATATATATATATATATATATATATATATACACACAAAAAGGTTCAAAAGTTTTGTAGGAATCTATGGATACGACATAACTCTAAAATAAAAATAAGAAATTAATCATAAAAATGTTTGTGTCATATAGTGGGCCCACTCTAGATTGAGATGAATAACACATGGGTCCCATCCACCACCCTAGTAGAGTCCGATTTTGTCCATCCCAAATTTTCCGATCAACAGAAACGGCCCAAACTACTCGGACAACCCCGAAAAAATCCCGCGCCAGAATCCCCACCGTCCAATTCACCATCCAACGGTCAGGATCCTCCCCACCGACATTTTCCTTTCCGCTCCTACCCTCCTCTCCTCCTCCGGACCTCCGATAAATCGAAATAATTGAAACAAAAGAGCAAAGAAATTTTTTTTTTTCACGAGAGAGAGAGAGCTCACAGAAACCCTAACCCTAACCCTAACCCTAATGGCGCACGAGGAGCTCCCGATCCCGACCTTCTCCTCCCTCGGCCCCGTCTACGGCGAGGGCTCCTCCCTCGAGGAGGCGGAGCTCCGGATCCAGGCGATCCGGAAGAAGTTCGCCGATTCCTTCGGCGACCAGCCCGATCTCTTCTCCCGATCTCCAGGTGATGCTTCGTTCTCGATTTTTTTTTTTTGGTTTGGATGGTTTTGTAGTGGAATTTGAGGGTTTCGATGGTGATTTTTTTCTTTATTTTTGTTTTGGGGAAATGGCAGGGAGAGTGAACTTGATAGGCGAGCACATCGACTACGAGGGCTACTCGGTGCTCCCGATGGCGATCCGGCAGGACACGATCATGGCGATCAAGAAGCGGGAGGGCTCCGGGGCGGCGCCGGTGCTCAGGATCGCCAATGTGAATGATAAGTACTCGACCTGCACTTATCCCGCCGATCCGAACCAGGTGTTGAAAAAAATTGAATCTTTTTTTTTTTTTTTTTGAGTTTTCTCTTATTTTCTGTTTTTTTTTTGTTAGAAAGGTTGGAACTTTAATTATTCTAGTGCTTGTCGGGAAGAAGAAAAAAAAAGCTCGAGAATATATGGTCACATGCGACCGTTCCAAAAGTGGAATGTCAAAATTTGCATGTGACGAGAGTGTTAGCAAAACCGTTGAGGGAATGGTCACATGCATTTTGTGTCCAACCAGAATTGCACTGTTGAGTCCATGAAAGTTTCAACTTTTTTTATTCTTGCGATGTTCTTAGAGATTAATCATGTTACAATTTTATGTAAAAGTTATGTTTTTTTAAACACGTGCAGATTAAAAATGTTGCTGAAAGGTCAGGCCAAATGTTTGACCATCAATTGTATTCAGTGTTCTATATGGCAGTCGAGGCGGCCGCTCTCCTCACCGCTTTTACCGTTGGTGGTGGATTAGGTGGCCACACTCCTCACCGCTTTTACCGTTGGTGGTGGAGTAGGCTGCCAATGGAGGTTTGGCGGGGAGGTGAGGCGGTGTAGGCGGACGCCTAGGCGAAGTAATACCTAACTAGATGTTTTGGCAAAACAGTTTTGCAAGCATTATGGACGTATGCAGGGGCGGAGCATAAGGTGGGCTCCCCCGGGCTGTAGCCCGGGCTTAAAATTTAAATAACGGGAGGTACCATTAAAAATCACATGTAAACCATAGTTCAATTGGTTGAGTAACTAGCTGTTTAGATGGGTGGTCCGGGGTTCTATTCCATTGGTTGTTGTTTCAGTTTTTTTTTTAACTTTTGAAGCCAATTTTGTAGTTTTTTTTGGGGAAGTAAGTAAGCTATCACATGAATTTTTTTTTTTTAGCCCCCTCTAATATTTTTTCCTGCCTCCGCCCTTGGACGTATGGGTCATTTTTACAGGATTGAGACTTCATAAATCTTTCTTCTACAACTTTGTTATGCATAAAACACCCTTAAAGTATGCATATTATGTTGTAGAAGAAAGATTGGAACTTTAATTATTCTAGTGGTTATTGGGAAGAAGATAAAAAAAGCTCGAGAATTTATGGTCACATTCGACCGTTCCAAAAGTGGAATGTCAAAATTTGCATGTGACGAGAGTGTTAGCAAAACCGTTGAGGGAATGGTCACATGCATTTTGTGTCCAACCAGAATTGCACTGTTGAGTCCATGAAAGTTTCAACTTTTTTTATTCTTGCGATGTTCTTAGAGATTAATCATGTTACAATTTTATGTAAAAGTAATGTTTTTTTAAACATATGTGCAGATTAAAAATGTTGCTGAAAGGTCAGGCCAAATATTTGACCATCAATTGTAGTCAGTGTTCTATATGGCAGTCTAGGCGGCCGCTCTCCTCACCGCCTTTACCGTTGGTGGTGGAGTAGGCGGCCAATGGTTTGGCGGGGAGGTGAGGCGGTGTAGGCGGACGCCTAGGCGAAGTAATACCTGACTAGATGTTTTGGCAAAACAGTTTTGCAAGCATTATGGATGTATGGATCATTTTTACAGGATTGAGACTTCATAAATCTTTCTTCTACAACTTTGTTATGCATAAAACACCCTTAAAATATGCATATTATGTAAAAAAAATAGTAATAAAATAGTAAAAAATGTCCAAAATATAGGCGTTGCCTAGGCAGCAGGTGGACCCTCTCCGCCACACGCCCGCCTACAGCCGTTTAGAACCTTGATTGTAGTAATGCATATGAACCATGGAGATCTTTTTCTGCATATAAATGCAATATGTTTCTTGGCACTGTAGTGTCTATTATATCAGTGGATATGGTGTATTATCAGAATTTGTTAACTTTTGTCTTCGGGAGTGCCAAGAACTGTTAGCAAGTGTCTAAATATTGAGCACATAAAAAACCTCAATTTTGGTATGATATACTCTATTTTGAGTCCTTTTGACCGTGTGCGTTTAGTTGTATACTTGTTTTTATCTTCGTTTGTTGGAATCATGACCAGAATATGCCTTATAAACAGCTCTATTAGCTACATGAGCATGATGAATATGAATCTTGCTGTTTTGCTCTCTAGTGCAAATTATTTTATCTTTTAACATCTTTTTTGTTTTGTTTTTATTTTTCACATGTAAGGCAATCATGCGAGTTCACATAAACACAGCTGAATTGCAATATAAATGTAGATGGCCTCTTTGACATTTATCTGTTTTCCATTATACGAAGATATTCTCTTTGATTCTAAATATACGGAGATGTAATCTGCTTGTCCATGTTCCTTACTGCAGGAAATTGACTTGAAGAATCACAAATGGGGGCATTATTTTATTTGCGGGTAGGCTTGATTTGTTGTGTTAAAAAGATCTATTTTCCCTCTTTCTGCTGAAGGAAACATGTTTTTTTTTTTTGTCAAAGTTATTTATGAATGAGCAAGCATGCTATTTCCTAGTTAATACTTAATAGATCTTTGAGAACTCAAGACAATATTCAAAAGGAAGATCTATGGGAAGATATCAGATAAGTATTGCTGCATTTTCAAGACCATAGGCAGTGCACTGATGAAAACAACATGCTAAAGGATGATCTAAGGAAGATATTGAAAAGTATTGTTTTTTCAGGACCATAGGCAGTACACTGATGTAAACAACATGCTTAAATTTTATAGATGATGTCATTGATAGTAATCCTCCTTGCTCATTCATCATAGCACACCGATAGAAACAATGATATAGTTTGTTAATGAGGTACATTCTGAAGTATAAGATGAAAAGATACGAAAACCAATGGAGATTCTTTTAACTAAAGCGTTTAAAATTAGTACGATAATACGATGAAAATAATGTATACCAATAGCTTGAAACATTAAACTTAAATGAAAATTTGTTCATACTGATGGCCAAGATACACCTAATTTGATTAGTGGACATAACACAGGCATCACACTTTGATTGGGACACAGGTAACACAATATGATACGGAAACTCTCAAAAATCCATACCTGATAACATCTATATTTGTTTCTTTGTACATATACATATATTCAAATTATGTCTGATCTTTTTTTTATTGGTTATTTAAAAATCTTAAGTAAGAAAATGGCCAGATCTATTGAGAATGAGATCTTATACTGTTTGCTAAGGATATAATACTTCATTTATGATTGTTTATTAATATCAAGCACATGGAGATCTGTGTTATGTACTATGTAGAAGACATGGACATAAGAAGTTATTTTATGGAGAAGTATCCTCCATATCATATACTTTCTCTATATAGGATCAACCATTCCTCATAATGGAGATATTGAGATCCAGTGTTCTAAAAGGCGGTCTAGGCGCCTGGTGCCTGCCTAACCCCCCCGACATCCGACTGCACATGTTTTGGGGTTTTATGGACTTCTTTTACAATTTTCAGTAGGTTTTTGGATTTTTGTTTATTAATTTTTGAACCGCCTAGATCTAGGCGGTCTAGGCGCTAGGCGGTGAATGCCCGCCCGACTTTTCACAACCCTATGTTCCACTGGCACAAATAATACACAAGAAAGTAAACACATCAACACAGACATGATATCTTGGTGTCCTTTGGAGTATATGTGTCGTGTCCAATATGTTTCCCTTGTGTCTTGACACGTAAACTGCAACGACTTTTGGAGTATCTGCTTTTCCTAGTTGAGAATGATGTTATTCATAGAACTAAAGAAGCATGGTTGCACCGAAGGATTGGTTGTACGGTACTTTGCAATCATAGATACCATTGAAACTGAAAGGAAATTTTGATCAGACAACAACAATTAAGACCAGACATGCTTTAGGGTCAGAATGTTGGACAGTTAGGAAACATGTCCATAAAACGAGCATGACTAAAGTGATAATATGAGAGATGAATGGCAATACAGTAACAGATAACATAAAGAAATGATTGGATCGGTGGAAAGTTGTTGGTAGTTTTGATTGAGAATCAGATACGAGAAAATCATTAAAGATGGTTTGGACTTCTGCAACAAAGACCAAGAGATTCATCAGTTAGACTTAGGATAGTCAGGGAGCTGCAAGAGCTGCATACAAGTCCTAAAAACAACTTGGAACTAGGATGTCAAAAAGGTCATGACATTTGCTAGCATTAGATTAGTGGTGGCTCATGCCGAATGGAGGCTAAAGATCCAAGTTGCCGACTCTAATGTTTTGGGGTAAAGACTGTTGTTGTTATAATGCAATTCAAAGTAATATGACACTATATAATGTGTCGAAGGGCTAAAATGATATATAAAACTTTTTCCTAGTAAATTGATTTTTTTTTACAAACAGATTACACTAGGCTATATAGTAATGCATTTGTCATGATTTAAGAAATGAACTAATTCAAGTATGTTTGTATTCTTGTAAAGGTTTGTTAAAATCAATTAGTTCAATCCTGGATACTACACATTCAGAAGCTTATTCAATACATTGGTTATTGGCTTTATGATTTAGGTTTTAGGCAACTTTGCTATACTGATAACTCTCAAGGAACCTCCAACGACAACCAGCATCACAATTATGAAAACCTTGCCAATTGAGATATGCTTTTTATCATTATAGGAACCTTGAACATGGCTGGTAAGGACTGACTAGAAGATGTATTATTTATGCAGAAGTTAGATAGATTGGAACAGGATGAACTTTTTTAATCTCCTACGAAACCTCCAGAAACATCACATGATCTTGGAACCCAAAAAATGTCTGATTGATTCTTATTTGACCCTTAGACTATCACCTTATGTATTTAATTTAATATAATGCTTGTAAAAATAGCAGAAGAGTTTTGGCCTTTTAGGTTAGGATTCATGACATATTTTTCCGTATTACTTTTGGTAATAGTTGAATCCTTATCTTGCAGGTATAAAGGCTTTTATGAGTATGCCAAGTCAAAAGGAATAAATGTTGGCGTACCTTTTGGTCTTGATGTAGTTGTTGATGGGATTGTTCCAACAGGTCAATCTTATACTTGACTACCATTTTGTTTTCCTTATAATATTCTAATGGAGAGTTTTATTGTTATAGTGTTACTAGTATATCATATCCGTTAATGTTTTTAAATTATACTCAATATCCTCATTCAGGGTCTGGACTATCAAGCTCTGCAGCATTTGTCTGCTCTGCTACAATTGCTATTATGGCTGTTTTTGGCGCTAATTTCCCAAAGGTAAGATTTTAAAGAGTCTTACTGGGTAGTGAGAAAATTGCATGCTACTTCATCTATGTTCATTTGTAAATTAGAATACTCTAGCTACAAGAAAATATAAGCTTTTCAGTTCCCTCCATTTTAATTACATCTTGATGATGGTCTTTAATAATAAGTAATAACTTAAGGGCTTCCACATTTTTCTGTTAATGAATAAAGTTATCCTGGTACATATTTTGGTTTAGTTGATGCACTAGTTATTCTTGTAGATAACATGAAGGGTAGCTGAAACCTTTGTTTCAAATGCGACAATTTGAGGCTCTCTCTCAATAGTTTTAATACAGCTTCCATTCCTTATGATGATCTCTTACTGAGACGTATCAGGAGACTAAGAAGAGGGAACAGTGGTTGTTAGATGCCCTCCAATCCAGTGTAGTTGTTTGAATTATTTTACCAAATCTGTAAACCATTCTTGGGGAAGATTACCCACAGTATCACAGATTTCAGTCAAGATTATACCTTAAGGGTAAATATGTAGGAAGGAAACTCAGAACCATAAAGTTCAGAATCATTAATAGCATTGCTCTTGAAAATCAATATCTTGTATGAAAGATCTATCTGCACCATTATATGCCCCTTGTTGACAACTAAATCAACACATTCACTGTAGGCACCAAATATAATACTGGTGGACTTTCAATCATACTGTTGTTGACCTACTGCCGACAACCTTTTTGAATATTACCTTGCTGCTGAAGATTACTGCAAGATCACTATTGTCACATGTATCCTTTTATCAGCATAATATTGTTGGTTGTGTAGCGTAACTCAAGGTTGAAGGATTCACTGGAGGAATTGCCACCTTTCAAGATTTGACCTGACAGAAATTGACCAAATTCTAGAAATAGTCACTGAATTTGAACTTCAATTCTCTTTGAGCTGTTCTGAAAAATCCTGGTTGGGCAAACTTGCTAGAATCACTCTCCTGGCATGTAGAAACCTACTGCATGCCCCCGTGTCAGCTCTCATGCATCTACGGAGAAGCTCTGCCATTTTGCTGGTTTAGGAAAGAATTTAGATAGATGAAAACTAGATGTCATAACATTCACTTCAATATCCGATGAACAATAATTGTAAACAAAAAAGTAATACTAATTTGTGGTCAAATCAAGTGGCCAAGTTCAGGTCGCAGTTAAAAGGAATAAAATTTTTGAAGTGATCTCAGTTAGACTTATTGCCTGATGTTCTACTGATATCAGGAGTTTCAGTGGTTGAATCACATAACTAATATTTTTTCTGTATTGAGCATATAAACCTTCAACATTTACAGTAGAATGGGATCATTAAGGTGCCATTCAAAGGTAGATTTCATTGATGGTTCAATACCAACAACATCCACAAATTATGTATTAGTATGACTAAGATTGTTATCATATTATCATTCGATGTGCACCAAATCCTATAGAACTATACCCTTTCTTATTTTCTTGCACAAGTGATTAAGGAACCTTAAGTGACACAACACAGGAACGACGATCGCTACCTCAATTCTCAGACACGAGATATACTCTAATTCAATAAGAAATTAATGATATTCAACATAACTTATTCTCTATTACATGGCTATATTTATAGGAAAACCAGATTCAAGCCCTAAGAAACTAATCATACTTAAACTAGGAAAGCAATAAAAGGAAAAATACAAAAGATTGTAAAAATTTGGTCAAAAATCTCCAAAACTTTGTCAAAAAATAGGTCAGCCAATTTTGGGAAGATTTGGTAAAAAAAGAATATTCTGAGATAGCTATATTTATAGGAAAACATGATTTAAGCCCTAAGAAACTAATCCTACTTAAACTATAGGAAAGCAATAAAAGATTTGTAAAACTTTGGTCAAAAATATCCAAAATTTTGTCAAAAAATAGGTCAGCCGTTTTTGGGAAGATTTGGTCAAAAAGAATATTCAAACTTTTGGCCAAAATAGGTCGGTTGATTTTGGTATGTTTTGGGCTTCTTGGCTAACAACCTGTTTTGTTGGTGACATCAGCGTCGGGTCCCTTCTCTTGAAGAGAACTCGACCCGAGTTCTTTCTGTCGTTGTCTGGATAAAGTGCATTGTCGTCACTAACTGCAGGCATTTATTTCCAACTAAACTTTTGCTTCCTCAATACTTTGGCCAATCCAAATGCCGTCGGATGAAGGTTGTTGTATTGTCCATTTGATAACACCTTCCTTTGAAACTATATCATGATGTCGTCACTAACATTGATAACTTTGCGCCTACGGTGTTGATACAGAAATATTTGAAGTAATTTGCACCACCTTGATGTATATCACCACTCATCGTGCCTTCTAATGTCTTGTTGTATTGTAAGTGGACCATTTCTATTGCGTGTCACTGAACTCTTTACTTAAGAAGGCCATGAATCTTCGTCTTGACGACAACACCACACCTATGCCAATATCATTGGCGTCGTCCTTGACCACGAAGAAGCGGTCAAATTAAGGTAAAGCATGGACTCCTTCATCACCGCATATTAGCGCACCTCTTTAGGAAAAAAACAATATAGCCATATGTGTCGCATCTATCATCCCATTACAAGATATGAAATGGACCATTTTTTAGAACCATTCTGCGCCCACGAACACCGAATGAGAGCCCTACTGAGTGCTTAGCAATCCCAATATGAAATCCATGGACAATTCTTCCTAAATATTTTTTGAAACCAATAATGGGGTGAATAGATTCAACTTCTCTTGTTGAGAACTCGACCGCGTCTTCTGCATCAAGTCCTTCATCTTCTCCTGAATTTTTTGTTCTCTTTCTCTTGTAGAGAATTCAACTACGAGTTCTGTTGCAACAAGTCAACATTTTTTCTGAATAATCTCATCCTACCGTGGGCTCATGTGGTAGTATAGCAAGTTCGGCAAATTCGTCTTCGGAACACGATCACAAGATTGTTGGACATTATGCATGGACGGTAGCTCTCCTGGAAACTCCTTTGGAAGAATATCGTGAAACTTGTCGTACCGGTCATACCTTTACTGGAACCACTCATTCCTCCCTGGGCTCTTCGGTCTTTAAGCTTTCCTTTACTATTAAGTCATGCACCTCATAAGCCTCCTTGAAGTCTGTGTCCGCTTTCGTGGAGACCGTCAATGATAGAAAAGCCTCCCTCCTTTTGCAAATATTCGGTTCGAATACTTTTCTGCAAAATTGTAAGTTTGTACGTCGTCCCATCCTTCACCAATCGATATGCGTTGTCTCACCCGTCATGCTTTTCGTCAACAACGAACTACTATGGCCTCTCAATTATGTCCATCACGTCGCAGTAAATGTCATATCTATAAAAACCGATAGAGAAAGGAACTCGACACCACTCCTTTACCCTGTCGCTCGACACTTTTTGAACCCTTCCAATGGAGTGCGGGTTCGTGTGCTTCTCCAACAACAACCTTGCATCTTCGATCAACCGTCGACAAGGTTGTAAAAATCGTTATAGGGATTAATCAGATTAATCGGGGACTAGTCGGATTAGTCGGTTTGGGATTATATATATATATATATATATATATATATATATATATATATATATATAAAACAAATAGGCAGTTTCGAAACGAGCATTCTTAAAATTGGTGTTAAAAAATAGAAACATCCATCTAAAATTAGCAACTGTCTAGGTTTCGACTGGTCATTATCTGTTGTAGATTAAGAGAGTATTATAGCCTTCTTCCAGTTACAGTTATCAAATGTCTAGTGAAGCAAATTATTTGAGGTTATAGATCGGGCCGATGGTAGTGTAAGTTAGGCCCATGGTCGTAACAGCTGGCTGGAGACCCGGAGTCCTCTAGAAGAGGCAAGAAGGATACAGTAGAAAAAGAGTTTCCTCTCCAGACCATCCCAACCAACAATATAAATATGTCACTAACCGCTTCTCTTTGAGCTCAACAATAAAACCATCAATCAAAATATTCTTTATGGATAACCCCTTGTGCAATTCATCATTGAACGATGGCGCTCGTTCCATTCGGACCTATGGGATCCCTTCAAGAGCTTCATGACAAGTGCCCCCCGAGGCTCACATTTTCAAGGCCGTTCCAACTCTTTGTTCCAACTTTGGCAGCGAGACTTCCGCCTTTGCCAACACCAGCATAGACTTGAAGGTGACACCCGAGGCTCACGTTTTCAAGGACGACCTCCCTGGGATTAAGGAGGAGGAGGTGAAGGTGGAGGAAGAGAGGGTCCTCCGGATCAACGACGACTGGTGAGAGGAGCAAGAAGCAGGAGAAAGAAATGCAGCAAAAGCAAAAAAAAATGCAAGAAATGAAAAATACTACCTGTGGAAGCGGTCGGTCGGCGGTTAGTTCATTTCTCCTTCTCTTCTTTCTTCCTTCTCTTCTTTCTTCCTTCTCTTGCACCCTTTTTTCTTAACCGTTGCTTAGTCGACCGACTAGGCCCGGCTGGCCGCCTAGTCGGCCGACTAGGCCCGATTACTACTGTGGTCGATTTTTCAGCCGCCTAGCCTCCAAATCGAGTTGGGGGCGGCCGACTGTCGACTAGTCCAGTCCGATTTTTACAACATTGACCGTCGGCTGATGAGGTTTACTTGACAACTATATTGATTACTCCCTCAAATCTTCTACTATTGATGGTACAACGGATTCGGAATAGGTTATCCTTTTGTGTGGAATTATCGTACATGTTGTTAGCATGATCTTTGTTGTCACGTCATATAGCACCTCTTCCTTTTTGGATTTCTTCTTATGATCTTCATGTTGATAAGCATAATCGTTATCAAACCGATCTCCATTGCAACAAAAATCGTTCCTCCCGTATTCGTTATATCGACTACGTCCGTCGATACCGTCCCAACCATCGTAATTCAATCAATCGGCCTGTCACAGTCACAATCATTATCACGACCCCTCCTGACTAGAGTATCATACCCTTGCTCGTGTTAGGCGATTCCACACGAACCCTCGGAGGATTATCCTGTGCCGATGCGTAACTCTCTCCCGGAAGGTCGTATGTATTGCTCACGTATGATGTCGTTTCTGGATCTCAAACCCTTCTTCTCGATAGTTCTTGGAAACCTATGTTGCTCAACTCGTCGAATGCATAGAATCAATCTCTGCCGAGAGACTTCGATGCGATGAACCGCCGCAAAGAAGACTTTAACCCTTCTACTTTACGAGGAGAAGTTGGTCGCCGTTATTGTCATTGGTTCCTACCGCTATTCTAAAAGGCAGCCTAGGCGCTAGTCACACCTCCCCTCCCCCGCCCTGACACCCGACTATGCATGTTTTGGGGATTTTATGGACTTCTTCTACAATTTTCAGTAGGTTTTTTGGATTTTTTTTTTGAACCGCCTAGATCTAGGTGGTCGCCTAGGCGGACTATGCGCTAGGCGGCGGGTTCCCGTCCGACTAGCGCATAGCGGTTTTCACAACCTTGGTTCCTACCATGCCTCGCAACATGCTCGAGACTTTTGATAAGACCTGACAACACGGGAACGCCCAACAACTCAATATACAAGGACTAGAATCTCAATTCTCAAACACGAGAATCAAAAGAGATACTCTAATTCAATAAGAAATCAATAATATCCAGCATATCTTATTGTCTCTTACATAGCTATATTTATAAGAAAGCCTAAACTTAAGCCCTAAGAAACTAATACCAATTAAAACTGGGAAAGTAATAAAAGGGAAACACAAAAGATCGCAAATTATTTGGTCAAAAATATTCAAAATTTTGCCCGAAATAGGTCAGCCGGTTTTGGAAAGATTTGGTCAAAAAGAATAGTCAAAATTATGGCCACATAGGTCAGCTGGTTGGCTTTGGTCTGTTTTGGGCTTCTTGGCACACTGCCTGTTTTGTTAATAGACATTCGTATCACTAAGTGACTTATATATGCACATCGAAAAAATTGATGAAGTGTTCCCATTATTCTTTGCATTCTTTTCTGTAAAGCATCAAGTTTAACATAACCAGAAAGAAGATTTATGCCATGCTTATTATCGTTAGCTGGAGCAGTAGTCATAAACACCACGATAAAGGTCGAATTGATCTTGAAAAGGGTCATCAATAAATCGCTTTTCTTGTCATTCTTATGCAGAAAGAAATTGCTCAGCTCACATGTGAATGTGAACGACATATTGGTACACAATCTGGAGGGATGGACCAGGTGAATTATCTATGATTATGCTGCTTAGTTTCCTTCTCAGATTTTCTTTAATCATGGTTACTCTGCATGGTTGAAAAAACTTCCATACTCCTATTCAAGACTTTGTACGTGTTACATTAATTGGTAAAAACAAGGATTAATTTGTATGCTCTTAACTCTGCTTTATGGAAAATATGGACTCTCTTGTGCTTGGTCTTGTCACTTCTCATTAGGATCATGTAAAAAAAAAGAAGTAAAATCTCAATATAGAAATCTCATGTTAAGTTTTTGGACTGCATTATGGCCCTGTTGTAAGATACACATTTCATTTTGCATTTCTATTATGCTTACCCTTTTTTATTACGATTTTTGTGGAGGCTTGTGACAACCTATTATTTTTTGGCTTTTGTATTGGATGTCTCCTAAACATGGCTATTTGAGGCTAATGAAGGGGCCTCTATTATATAAACACTAATACAAACATGTTAATAGGCAGTCATATTTTCTTATTTTACCAAGAAAGATGATGGTAACATGCAATATTAGGGTGAGATTTGTACATATTTGTATATCACATCAGAAACACAAAGTAACACCAATCAACAGTCACAAGTCATATAATCCAACTTTAGTTATAGGAACAACAATTTTCTAGTTTTATATACTTGCATGTTTCAACTTTGCAAATTGCAAGTTTTTATCCTAATATTACTGCAGTACCACATAGGTGGCTTTAGAAAATTCATGTGTTTGCTTGATTTATGTTTCGTACAGTAGGTCATGCTGGCCTTGAGGTCTATGTTTTTTGTTTCTCAAGCTGATCGAAACTCAAGATTTATGTCAATGCACAGGATTATGCTTAGTAGTAAAGGAAGTGTCATACATTGCTTCTGAGTTACAAACATAAACTGAGTATTAATCTATTAATACAAAGTACAAGTTGTCAAAACTGTATGCTTGAGTGCTTTACTGTCCATTCTTAGGTACTTGGTCAGACATTAGGACACCAGTTCATAGAGACCTACACTTAATTTTAATTGCAGCTACTAAAATTATAGCGTGCCCAGATGCAGATTCTAAGATGTTAGCTTTTATCTGAAACCAGTAAATACTATGCAAAAGAACCCATGTCTGGATTATCACGGTCCTGCCCTGTTAGGCCCTAACACTTTTGACATTTCTCTTCATAATTATAATGAAGTATGCCAATCTGGGGTTCATTTTGACCAAAAATTGCCCAAAACATTTCCAACACTGGCCAAAACTTTCTGGCACTGGCCAAATTTTTACTAAGCCTTTTTTGGAATTTACTGGGGATATATAGTTGATTTTGTTCAATGTTCTAAAAATCGCTAGGCGGACTCGGTGCGGCGGAGGTCCGCCTAGCGCCTAGCCCGCCTAGGCAGCCGCCTAGATTTTTTTTTTTTTTTTTTTTTGAAAATTTAGAGAATTTGAAATTTCAATGTTCTAAAATCCAAATACTATCTTAAAACCCAAACAAATATCCAAAATACAACTAAGAATAAACAAAATCAAAAAAAAATTCAAAAAACCCGCCGCCTAGGGGCGCCTAGGGCCCGCCTAGCCGCCTAGCCCACCGCCTAGGGGGTTTTCGGTGCGGTGGGCAGGCGCCTAGCGCCTAGGCGGGCGCCTAGGCCGATTTTTAGAACACTAATTTTGTTTTATTCATATTCATGTTCTACGAAGATCTTTTAACCCTAGATATAGCAAGCTGCCTATTGGATTATGAAGTATGAACAACCACCTATATATAACTACATAAATAATTTACAAAGTTTGTTTCAGTTTTAGCAATTTGTTTTTGTTTTAATTAAAATTTCAAGTTTTTAAAGTAATTTTTGAGGTGCTGAATCCAATTTTCGAATAATAATATGTAGAGAAAGATATATGAGATGGAATGTCCGAAATGATGTAGTACCAAACACTGTCATATAAAAAAAATGCTGAAAGTACCAACACTGCATGCCGTAACTGCCAATACTAAAACATTGTCATATTTGCTTGAATCTGTCCTGTTGTCATGTCAGATAAGTTATACAAGATGGAGACACCAAAATATTCAGTGACATCCAAAATTGGTGTCATGTGCATGTCAACATGCCCATTCACCAAAATATACATTGACACAAAATGTAAGTTTCAATGTCTGTTCAGCATCAACTACACAAACACAACTGTAGAATAAAAATGGTGAAACACTGTTGTAGTTATCCAGTAGCCCTCTCTCATAAAACTTTTGTATTAGTAGTTCTTACCTCTGAACGAGTTATCTGTTAATGTTGAAATTAGCAATTAAATGGCATTTTTACCAAGATGGGAATCTCAATTCCTTTTTCTCTTTGGCATGTGATGTGTTAGGATGAAGCATGCCCATATCTCTTTAGCATGTTATAGTTGAAGACTTGTTGAGCAATAACTTATGTTTTGTATTTGATTTTGAACTTCATATATTTTAAGTAATAATATGTGACATTTTTGGTATGATCCTTTTGTGTAGGCTATCTCCATCATGGCCAAGACAGGATTTGCTGAGCTGATAGATTTTAATCCTATCCGTGCGAGTGATGTCAAATTGCCAGCTGGAGGAACTTTTGTGATTGCGCATTCTCTTGCAGAATCTCAGAAAGCAGTAACTGCGGCAACAAACTATAATAACCGGGTGGTGGAATGCCGTTTGGCTTCTGTGAGTTTCAGTTCTATTTTAGCTAATTGTGATTAGTGCTTGTTAATTAATTTAATGTGAATGCTGAAAACATAAGTTATGCCAGAATGATAAAAAGCTTAACCAGTGTTATAGATTTTGCTAGGCGGAATCGGTGCGGCGGAGGGTCGCCTAGCGCCTAGGCTGCCGCACAGTTTTTTTTTTTAAGACTTTGAATTCTTAAAAAAAAACTATTTTGAATTTTTATTTATTTATTTATTCTTTTGATCTTTTTTTGAATGTTTTGAATATTTCTGAATCTGTTTTTTTTTTTTTTTTTTTGAAATTTCAAATTTGAAAATTTGAAAAAAAAAAATCCCGCCTAGTCGAAGTGGCTGCCTAGGGCCGAACATGGCTGCCTGGGGGCCTGGGGCCGAACAAGGCCGAATTGACGCCTAGGTCGGCCGACTAGAGGGTTTTCGGTACGTTGGGAGGCCGAACAGTGCCTAGCGGCCGCCTAGGCCGACTTTTAGAACACTGAGCTTAACTCCTCTTATTGGACTTTTGAAATATGAAAAAGAGAATTGTACCAACTTTTTTAGGTAAAATGAAGGGAACAACAGTACTGTTCACCCCTTGTATGAAAATTTTGTAGTAATCTTTTGTCCTCAAAATTCTGGGAAACCATTGGCTTATAACTACCAAAAAAACTGTCAGCAAAGCTAGGAAATATGTATTACATCCACCTTATATTAGTTCTGTCCCATTAGTTATTCAACATTGCTGAATCATTTCCGCAATAGATATTGTTGTTTCTACTTGTTTTTTTTTTTTTTTTTTTTTTTGTGACAAATTGCCCATGTAATATAAATACAAATTTGACAAATGGTAATGGTTACAATGTGTCGATAAGATTGTAGCATGTTGATCCTCATTGTAGCATGTTGATCTTCGGCACGACCAAATCATTGTACTAATACCATTTTTTCGTACTTCCCTCTTTTCCTTCTAATTTGTTCTTTGTTGAATTATTGGAATATAGAGCCCCAGTTTCAGCATCGGCCAACATCGGGGTGTGTTAGAGATGAACATATCAAAACTGTTACTGTATGGCCGATAAGTATAATTATCTGCGGATACTGTGAACCTTGATTTATTTATCCCTCAAATTTGTTGTAATCTTTGTCCTCAAAATTCTGGGAAACCATTGGCTTATAACTACCAAAAAATGATAAGAAATTGTCAGAAAACCTAGGAAATGTGATACATTGGCTTATGTATTAGTTGTTCTTTGGCTTCTTTCCCATTAGTTATTCAACATTGCTGAATCATTCCCGCAACGCAATAGATATTGTTGTTTCTACTTGTTTCTTGACAAAGTAGACACGTAATATATATATACAGCAGCTTTGAAAAATGGTCATGGTTATAATGTGTCGATAAGATTGTATCATGTTGATGCTCATTGTAGCATGTTGAACTTTGGCACGACCAAATCAATGTACCCATACCATTCTTCGTACTTCCCTCTTTTCCTTTTTAATTTGTTCTTTGTTGAATTGACTGGAAAATAGAGCCCCAGTTTCGGTATGGCCAGTATCGTTGGGGGTGCGTTACGTATCAACATACCAAAACCGATACAGTATGGCCGATGAGTATTAGTATCTATTACTGTGAACCTTGAGTTATTTATCCCTCAGATTGTTCGTGTTGCTAATAAGAACAATGCTCCTGTTTGTGATTGCAGATTGCAAGTGACTATATAGTTTTGATCTTTATCTGCCAATTGATTTTTTATAAACTTCACCATCATTGCATGCTAAATAGTATCATGCCCAATCTATGAAGCATGCATTTTGGCACTTTTCAGATGGGTCTATAATCGCTTGTTGTTGATAACTTCAGTCACAGCTGCAATTATATGCCAATATCTTTAGTTAGAATGACTTTCCTGAAACTTTTGCAGATTGTTCTTGCCATAAAGTTAGGAATGCAACCTAAAGAGGCAATCTCCAAAGTGAAAACCCTTTCTGATGTTGAGGGTTTATGTGTAACATATGCTGGTACCCATGGGTCTTCTGATCCTGGAGTGGCTGTCAAGGTATTACATTTCTTTTATATGAGAAAAGTGATGATTATTTTTCATTTGTGGATCAGTATACTCTCTCTGTGGAAAATCTGCAACTGGCATGCAAGGAATGGGTGTAGCAATTAGTATTATCTGTGCTTATTACTCTCGCAAGTCAGCAGGGATTACTTCTCAATACATGTTTTGCTAATAGGAGTATCGCTCTTCAGCAGGGATTGAAAACTGTAAAAGCTAGTATTTCAGAACCTATGGGACTTCTTAAACTATTGTATATTCTGATGCTGAAGGAAATACAGAACAACTAGATTATATCTACCTCACATGATAAAGAAGAAAGTTTCTATTGAAACTAAACAAGAAAAAGTAAAGGGTGCTAGAGAACTATAGTTTTCTGTGATGGATTTATATCTGAGTAAAGTGGACCACATGCATACGTTGTAGAGATCTCACATGCATCAAATAAAGGACCTGAAAAGCACATTATTGGTAGGAATTATGAATAACTTTTCAAGGTGAGCAATGTAGAGGACCTCTGATAAATCTTAAGCAATTGAATGTGCAATTTCTTATTCAGTTTTCATCAAATGTAAGGAATTTTCTTTCAGTTGCACAATTTTCCTGTTGTAGACCTTGTTGTTTGACGGCACTCTCTTAGTTGTCCTCTATATCACTGTAGAAATTTTCTCTTGACAGTAGTTCTCTTTCTAGTTATCGGAAATCTCATGGCTTTGTAAGATAAACTTATGTTCTCAGTAGGACCTCTGATAAATCTTAAGCAATTGAATGTGCAATTTCTTATTCAGTTTTCGTCAAAGGTAAGGAATTTTCTTTCAGTTGCACAATTTTCCTGCTGTAGACCTTGTTGTTTGAAGGCACTCTCTTAGTTGTCCTCTATATAGAAATTTTTTATTGACAATAGTTCTCTTCCTAGTTGTCGGAAATCCCATGGCTCTGTAAGATAAACTTATATGTTCTCATTATGCTTTTATATCTTTTATGCTAAAATTTTATTTCGTGATGCAGGAATTTTTAAATGAGCAACCTTATACTGCCGAGGATATTGAGAAAATTATCAGTGAGAGTCTCACTTCTGTCTTTGCAAACTCAGCAACATCATTAGATGTGCTAAAAGCTGCTAAACATTTTAAATTGTTTCAGGTAACTTTGAGCTTTCTCTTCATTATATCTTTGTTACCTCACGGCTAAGTATTTTAAGTGATTAAGAAATCTTGGGAGGAGAATGATTGATCTAATTAGTGTTTTGATGTTGAATGTTACCGTTATATAAGATTGTTACTGGCACATATATACATGTTCTATTTTTATGTGCATCTTTTCCTTGTAAGAAATAAATCATATCTTGATTTCTTTGGAGTTTTCTTATGTTGAATGATGATAGCTTGTGGTCTTAATTGACATAGTAAGAAGTCATAGATGACATTCTAATTAATGCGTTTTTTCTCATTCTTCGGTAAAATATGTATCTGATATCATTAACTATACATTGTCACAGCGTGCCTCCCATGTTTATTCTGAAGCTAGGCGTGTTCATGCATTCAGGGACACCGTCCAGTCAAAACTCAGGTACATCCATTTGATGCAACCATCTGTTCATGCTAGTTGCCTCATTCAAATGTAGGAAATCCTTATCCTGGTACTTTTTTGTGTATACTTGTGGAATTGGATACTAAAAGGGGAAGTTGAAAGCTGTTATCTATGGAATATGCTTACTTGGTTGCGTCTATCCTTTTTTACTTTATACTTGATTATGTGTTTAGTTTCGAACTTCAGAAACTACTGTCTTTGGAAATTGCTTCCTTGTAGAATTCCCCTTAAATCTGTTAACTTCGTAAATGTTTAATTTGAGACTTCTATTTTGCTATGCCCTAGCTAACTGCTTATAATATAAATTATCTTCTATGCTTCCTGTCTTGTTTGAAATGGAACTATATGTTGGTAGACTTAATAGGAACAGTAATCAGTAGTCATCCTAAAGAGCTCTATTTCCAACAAAATGACATGATCTGCACCTTCTATATCAATTGCCCATTTATTTGGGGCTTAGCCATACTTATCTGTAACAGTGAAAGTTTAAACCTTGTTTCTTCCTACAATTTCCTTCTGGTTTGATCCTTCACATGCTCTTTCTATTTATCCTATAGCCTTTCTTTTCCTAATAATTATTAAATCGCCATGTATTTGAAATTATATCTGAAATTGTATATAGCTTTTTCTTGTGAATGCACAATGATAACTTCTGAGTAACCAAAGGATATTTTTGCAGTGAGGAGGAGATGCTTAAAAAGCTTGGTGACCTAATGAACGACAGCCACCATAGCTGCAGCGTTCTGTATGAGTGCAGGTACTTGCTCTCAGTCGTATTATCTATTACCAGGACTCGTATGTAATGTATTCCTTCACGAATTCTCATGAACTCGTCATTTTCCAAATGTTGTCTTCGCTAACCATTTGCAAGCCCTGATCAAGGTCGGTTGCATTTGGTAGTTGATAACCTGAATAAAACCTCTTGGAATCTTATATGAAAGGATGCCAACACCAAAATTGTGGGATAGAATATATATGGCCATAGGTGTAGCCTGTTCGTCCATATGAATTTGTTCTTGATTGCCTTCAGTAACAATTGCACTCAATTGAAACGGAGGTTAGAGGTGTGGGAGATACTAACATTTGTTTGGATATTCAGGAACCATTGGCTTAATTAACAAAAACCAGCTAAAATTGAACTTAATTCCCTTGCATAATATAATGTTTTGCCACTGGTTATAGTATTTAGTATCTTGACCATTATGTGCAACTATATATTCTCTATAGCTGCCCGGAGTTGGAGGAGCTTGTGAAAGTCTGTCGAGATAATGGAGCACTTGGAGCAAGACTCACAGGAGCTGGATGGGGTGGTTGTGCAGTCGCATTAGTTAAAGAAAGCATTGTTCCTCAATTCATTCTCAATCTAAAGGTACTTCCTATATTTCCTTAATGTAAAAAAGCTTGTGTGCTGTAATATTTACTTCGTCGTTTATTCTGGTTCGCCAGTCTTTCAGTCGAGCAGATTCTGTCTGCAGTATGTAGGGCTGAAAATCGAACGAGTTTCATTCAAGCCGAGCGTAAAATGGTGTTTGGACTCGGTTCAATTAGAGGTTCGAAATGATCGAGCTCGACTCGATTTAGCTCACGAGCTCGGACGAACACGAACCGAGCTCAAGTCCTATTAAACTTGTTGCATAAATCACTACATGGTTACTCTCAAGTCTTAAAGACTTTTTGTTGAATTACTTATGCTCTTTACGTAATAAATTTACCATCATATAAAAACAAAACAAAAAAAATTAAAATTCCTAAGACAAAGCTTATACACATCCATAAAAAAAAATGTAACATATACTAGAAAAAATTCTAATACGAGAAATCGATCTAAATGTAACATATACTAGAAAAAAATTCTAATACGAGAAATCGATCCAAGTTCGAGCCAGTTTGTGAACAAGACTAAGTCGAACAACCTATTGCCGAACTCGGTTCGAATGCCACTTCGAATAGAAGAAAAAATTGATCAAGCTTGGTACCGATCTACCCACGAACAAACTTTGAACCGAGCTTTGACTGAGTCAAACACGAGCCGAACACGAACGGTCTGAATCGTTTTACAGACCTAGAGTGGTAACATGTTTTGCTGATGGATTAATGTCGACTCCTTGCAGGAATCATTCTACCAGTCCAGGATTGAGAAGGGCGTAATTAGCAAAAACGACCTTGGTCTTTATGTCTTTGCATCGAAGCCTTCAAGCGGGGCAGCAATTTTCAAGTTTTAGAATCGTCTCCTGTCAATTCTTCCCCGTGTTTCCAAATCTGTGAATAAGAGAGAAGCTGTGATTATTTACCATTCTGCTTTTCCTCACTGTATGAGAATAATGCTATGCAAGTCTTAATTCTCTGTAGATATACAAAATAAATCCTGATATTTATTGCTGGTTTACAAGATGCGAAAATAGATGGACTTAATTTTCATTATAAGAATCATGAGCTTAGTATTCTTATTTCTATGCTCTTTTGCTATTAAATATTGCAGAATTATGGTTTTTGATATGTATCAATACTAGTATTCATCTCTTCGGCCAACTTGTGTTTCCACGAAATCTAGATTTGTTGTAGTTTACCGTGGAGTTGTGTTTGCAGAAAATTATAGAATTATCAACCAAAAAGAGCTAAAACCAGGAATGGAATTATGATTTTAGATGGTTTATATGCAAGCCGTTGAAGTAGGGGACTTAACCGAGAATTTTGGAAATTGGAAACCGTAAAACTGGGTTCGGATATCTCATGGAAACATGTGTGTCGTTGTGTAAGTATTTAATGGTTCCATGAGGTATTTGGACATGGTTATTTATGGTTAGCAATAATAATTTAGATAATTTAGTCATATTATAAGTTTCTTGGTTAAATACTTAAAGTAGTTAATTAAATGTTTATAAAAATATTTGTAAAGATAAATATTTATAAATGATCTGTACCTATGCCTTGTATATCTATAAGGTTATATTACTTACATGATTACTTTTATATATGAATTTCAATCTAAAATATAGTAAGTTAAAATATCTATTTTAGGGGGGATATAAGTATTATTAAAGATATTAATTTTTCAAAACAAACCTTTAATTGCTTTCTATTATCTACAAACTTATGTTATATTTGTATTATTATTTAGAAGTGTTATCACTGTAATTATAATAATGAAAATAAGTTTCTTAATATATATCGATTGCACGGAGGAAACTATTTTTCATAAATAAACCCTAATAAGGACTTGATTAGATGCATGTGTGGTATGTGATTTTTTTTTTTTTTTTTGTCTGTCTTGGACTTTGGTATATTTTTTGAGGATTGTAGCAAACTATAGTTCATGCCGAGATTTGGATACGATTTTCTGTCTTCGCAAAATCAGCAGGAATTGGACAAACTACAGGCGTATACCTTACCAATTTGGAACAAAAAATATTACGAATATTTGAGCATAGTCAAAAAAAAATCCGCTCACATATTCATCATTTTTTTGGCTTTGTCCAACGTTGACGGTGTTGACTGATAAAGGAGATGAGAGTAATGAGTCGGTTAGCAAAATCAAAATCGGCTTTTTTGAACCATTCGGTATCTACCCCATGCCATACCTCTTCGTCTACTATTTCAAATAGAAAATCGGGTGGGTTTGAATCACAAAAATTGGCAGATGAAAAATAATCATTCTTGTTGCAAATTGAAAAAGAAACTATTCAGTGGGATGTGGGCTGCTGCACGTGACAGTGGTAAATGGTGAATCTGTCCAATCGTATAATGACACATTATAATTATTTTTGCTTAATGATATTTGACAATTGTATGATTAATTTCTTTTTTTACTTTTGATATTACAATGTGCCATTGGACGGACTTATCATTAACCATTGCCACGTGGTGATCAAATTGAGACCAATTCATATGTAATTACATAGAACATGCCCTCAACAGAATTGAAAGGAAAATTTGTTTCAGCAGTTTCTCACATTTATCAAGTCACCAGTCAGTATAGGTAAATAAACAAAAAAAAAAAACTTAACCTAACAAACAAGAAAGAATAATGGTAGAATTTTGCTTTCATGTCAAGATTTTATTATTTTCAGGATCCCCCAATTGTAACTCTACTCTCACTCTTGCTTCTATGAGAATGTATTTATGAATATCATGGAACACCCAATTTTTGTGCACTTTAAACCAAGATGAGTTCCATATTCAGGGAGTTCATCAAGTCCTTCACAAAATGTCAAGGATCTTTCGTCGGGGACTAGCACTAGTTCCATATGACAAATTCTACAGGTACTCCACAGTTTACTACAGGATAGTCCTTACTTCAGGACAGTCCAACTTGGTGTAATTTTTACTCAGTACAACCCCAATTTTACTTTCGGCTGCCCAACCCCCTTTAGGACTGCCAACTTTCTGTTAGGATTGCCAACTTTATCGACATTCCAAACCCTCAAGTAAAAATTTGGAGTGGCAAAATTGTATATAAATTGAAAAAAAAAATTGGGCTACCCTCAAGTAAAACTTGAGGTGCCAATAGAATTTGCTTTCCAGGTTTTCTGTACAGTACAGCAAGACACCAGATATGAGAGACATTTTATCATCAGAATTCATCTCGTGATGGGCCATCTTTGTGCATTGAAAAATCCAAACAAGTTCATATTTTTCGAATGTTACTGATTGAAGTAAAAAATTAAATAGAAACAACAATGTCGCAAGATTACAAATTGAAAATCCAAAGGTTGCAACTTATTGCAGCACAGAAAAGATTTTTATTACAGCAACGAACCAACTAGACAGAAGATACGCTCTTCAACTCATCCTGGCTCGGTTTTCTGCTGCTATCACGGCTCTGTCCTGCTGCCTGAGCCTCTCGCCCTCACGACATAGATATCCCTGAAACTTTTCCTGCAGTTAAATTGAGAATGTCAGGATAAATCACTCTTTTCCTGCAGTTAAATTGAGAATGTCAGTGGACACAGGTATTCTATTTTTTTTTTTTTTTAGTTTATCAAAAAAATTCTACTTGGGAGGAAAGGGCAGTCGAAAGTTACTGTTTTTGCTTCATGGTTAGTATAGATAACAGTCCCAAGTAGGGCTGCAAACCAGCCAAGCCGAGCCAAGCTTTTGTAAGCTTGAGCTTGGCTTGACTAGGATTAATCGAGCTCGAGCTTGATAAGTTTTTTATTTTAGAGCTTGAGTTTGGCTTGAGCTTGTTTATATTAAGCTTGAGTTTGGCTTGGTTTGAGCTTGAGCTTGGCTTGATAAGCAAGCTTGATTCAAGCTTTGATAAACAAGCTCGATAAGCTCAAAATCAAGCTCGTTAAACTTGATTTCAAGCTAGTTAGGTTTGAAATCAAGTACATGTAACATTAACAATTTATTTATAAAAATTTAATTAAAAAAGTTCCTTAATGTCAATTCAAGGACATATAAATATATAATGCACACAACTATATTGTTATACAAACATATATAAAATTAAAATTTAACAAAGAACAAACGAGCTTCTAAACAAGCCAGCTCGCAAGCTCATAAACGAGCTAGCTCGCGAGCTCAAACGAGCCGAGTATTTCTAAGCTTGAGCTTGGCTCGTTTATACGAGCTCAAAAATGAAGCTTGAGTTCAGCTTGTTTACTAAACGAACCGAGCTCAAACGAGCTTTTATTGAGCCGTGCTTCGAGCAGCTTGCGAGCAGCTTGGCTCATTTGCAGCCCTAGTCCCAAGGCTCAATCTTGCAATTAATATTTGGAAACAACAAATGATGTAGCCACTTTCTCAGACAAATGGGGTCGGAGTTCTCCATGGAAGGAACTAATCAGTAATCACATTTGATGAGAAGCAAAGGTTGATTGGAATTAACAGTTAAATTCCCTCAGAACAACCTGGCTACGTGCCCTGTTCAAGTTCTTGTTTGGATAATAAAAAGACAAATCCCATTGTTTTGTCACTCCCAATAAATAATACAAAAGTAAATCCTTCGCTATTTTAACTCTCTTAGTTGTTGTTCCTCTCAATTCAACTCTCATCCAATCCACATTATCAACCCACCTACCTTATGAAGATAAATGGCTAATCAAATGATGAACAAATGACTATTGAGTTTCTAATAAACAAAAAAAAGGCATTCCCATTCAAAAGATATGAAACAATTATTAAGAGAACAAAAAAAATCATTAAACAAGTTATTCAGCCAGAATTTTCTGTATAAATTTACATTTCCTCATTTAACATCGCGCCCTGTTCTTCAGTTGGTAAATTACAGTTTCCAATTCTTTTACAATGAGATTCCAAAAATGTAGGTTATAATGTAAACCGTCAGCTATTTTTGCGTGCCTGGGCTGCCAAACACAAATACGCCGAGACACTGATTGGTGTGTCCTAGTGTATTTTGGAATGTCTGTGTTGGGTGACTTGGCCCCTAAATGTATCTGACAAGACGCAGCTCCAGTTTTTTGAGTTTCTGTGCTTCAGAGTTGACAGTCAACTACGAGGTACAATAACTTAATCTGGAAACCTGCAGACCGTAACTTCCAATATGAAACATTTTCTAGCTCTAGTTTCCTGTTCACTATGTGAAACCTACAAGTTTCACTTTTTTTTTTCTTTTTCTGTTTTTATGTACACGCAGCATGGTTTCAGAAGCCTTCCTCTCTTAGGTTATATTTTCCACCTTATGTTTTCCAGGAAGGATTAAAATGCAGTATCAATTCAGAAACCTTCCTCCATCATGTTATAGTTTCCATCTTATGTTTTCCAGCAAGGACTAAAATGCAGTATCAATAACTGGAGTATGGAATTTCGCACTTTAAAGAACATTAAAAATGTAAACATTTTATTGAAACATAAAAAATAGGAAAATTAAAGTTTAAACATGATTTCATAAATTATTTAGATAGTTTTATGTAGCTTCACAGAATAGTTGCAACCATGGTTGATTTATGTTATATTACAACTGGATAAAGGGAAGCTCTTTGTATACTTGAAAAGTGTCAATTTTAACGAGTTTAGGGTCATGATCGACTCAAAATTTACCCGATAATGGAGGTATTGGTCGCTACGAAATTACTAATTCTACCATGCAATTTCAGATCGTTTTAGGACGACTTTAACCTTGCTTTCCAGAAAACAAACACATCTTTAAATGGCAAACATGGTTTGATGTGGGACCACCGATTTGGGTCAAATCCAAACCCAATATATTTTTCTTGTTTAAAAATTTATGTCAGATAGGATTGCTATCATTCAATGTATTCCTTTAGTCTATGTTTGTCTTTTTTATCTTTTTTTAGGTTTAGTTTTCTATAAATAGGGTTGTATGGACCTTTTGTTCAGTAGAGAGATTTGCATTCAGAAATTTTAATTGGAAATTTTCTAACGAGAATAGAAATTTTCTAATTTACTCTTAATCCTCTCAATAATAAAATTTTGTTGTCATTTTTTTTCTTGTGGATCTTGTGTTAGTTGTTTCCAAACCAAATTACAGATCGCACTGTGAGATTGTTGTCACCTCCACCTGCTCACTCTTGGCGTCTTCATCATCTTCATTTTCATCTTCGTTGTCTTCATTGGTAACTTTGTTCTTATTTCCTTTCAATTGTTAAGTTTTGCAAGTATATTATTATTATTATTATTATTTGTGATAAAATTTATAATAGTTGTTTGCAAACCCAAAAACTATCACCAATTTTCCTAATTTTTAAAAATTGATAACCTTCTTATTTCGTACTCCAAATAGGGTAGTCCTAGTTTCTCCTTCGAGTCTCTTCCTGCATCATAGTTTCTCTTGGTTTTCTGAATGCTAATACACCCTTAGTGATGGCATTTTTAAAAGATCCTTGGTATAGTAAAACTAGAACTATGCAATTGTAATTTGCATCATCCATTAGCAAACCAAGACCTGATTGATGGTGATCAAACTCTAAAGGCCTAGTGGTGAGTATTCTCCTTGCGATCCAGTCTGGTTCAACAGTGATTATCTTAGTTTAATGGCACTAGCAGTATATTATCTAACAGTCAACGTGAAGAATGTAAGTTCGAGCAAGGATCAACTTCAAGTTGATCAGGATTTTAATATCAATTTGTCAGTGAACCAATGTGGCTACTGTTTCTACCGAGTGTAGAGATGAGGTGATTGTAAATTATCATCACCCACAATGTTGTAAAGGAGAGGATCAGGAAATTTTCAGGAGTTGTTTAGCTGAATAAAAAAAAGTGTGCTCCCATATGTGATATGTTTCCACTCTTGCATGTGAGTGTTATATACGGTAGTCGAATTTAGTTGCTAAATAGTAAATACTAGAAGATTGATACAGACCAATTAAGTAAACAACGAGTAGCCAGGTTATGAGTTAGGATAGTGCTATAGAATGACAATGAACATCTCGAACATCAAGGTAGGTTGTTTATATATTTGAAAATTTAAATAAATTAGAACAACAACAAAGCCTTTATCCCAGACTTTTGGGGACGGTTTTTAGATTCATAGATATCCGACAATGTTTTACACTGGCCATCGGCTACCTAATTCAACCATCCTCCTTTAACTGGACTTGGGACCAGCAGGGAAAATATAGGACATTAAGCACAAGACACGAGGAGTTAAAACCAAGGTCCACAGTATCTATATCGGAATCGGTATCGGACCATCCTTATGAGTATCGGGATAGGCGGTATCGGCATTATTGATGGTTTCGGATTGGAGTATCAGAATTTTTGGTATCGGAAAGCAAATAATTATTAATAAATTATTAATATTTTAAAAAATATATTTTTATATATATATTTAGGCATAATTTTAAGTATTTTAGTTTTGAAAATGAATGAAATATTAGTCACCCTTGCTTATTGGTTTACATGCGATACATAATTTTTCTTCTTTTACAATCTTAGTATACTTTTACACCCCTGTTGATTGGTCTTTTCGTTCAATTTTCTTTGTCAACTTGACCGAAAAAGAGACCCATAATGTCGGTATCAGTCAGTATCGGATATCGAATCGGGACATGCTAAACCGTAACCGTATCAAATCGGTATCGGTCGATACTGCAAACTATACTTAAAAGAAAACAAATTAAGGTAAGTGAAAAATAAATGAAAAAAGAAGGGGAAAAAATCGTAATGGGATTTAGGTATTTTACAGGGCGCTAAAGTAAAATAGATTTAAGCGACAAAGCAAACCTACCACAGATCAGGATAACGAAATAGAACGTTATAGTAGCGCATTCGAAGGCAACCGAGTAGTGCACACAGCAAGATGGTATAGAAGACATGGGTTTCCATGATCACCATCGTCGCGGTGCCTTGACGGGCACGGAAAGAGAAACCATGTACGCATGCACGACTCGCAAGAGTACTAGAACGCAACCATAAAGCCAGATCGAGAGTGTTATCAAGCGGGTCTAATTAATTTCTTTCGGAGATTAAACAATCAAATAGGTTTCGAGTTGGCTAGGAAGTAATAATAACCGATCCTTGGGACTTCCGAATGAATCACACAAAAAAATTAGGGCTCCCAAGTTATAGATATGCCCCTTCATCTCCAATCCTCCTTTTGCCTTTTCTCACAAAAAAATTCCTAATTAAAGAAAAGAAATGTAGGCACCCGAAGCTCTGCACGTATTGGACACTCCAAGACACGATAGGACACTGGCCGAAAGAGGTGCCGCGTCCGTGTCCGCGCCGCCGCGCCGCTTCCGTGGAAGAGCGACGCGCCGCGTCGTAGACGTATTGGACACGACGCGGACGCCCCCGAAGTACGCTAGGGACGCGGCAAAACGCGCGAGTGTATCAGCGTCCGTGTCCGACGAATTCGACTGGACACGGATGATTCGGGAGGGGAATCGAAGATCTAGAGTGGACGAATGAAACCGAATCGATGAAATAAAATAAAAAAAGGTGGTACCTTTCCTCCGAAGAGGAAGAATTGGGCTAGGGTTAGGGTTCCGACGGATCCCCAAATCACCACCGTCGATGAGAGCAGCGACCAATTGCGATAGATCATCTCTCCGGCCTTTCCCTTCCTTTCCTTTCTGTTGAAGTAAAAAAAAAAACTTTTATAAGGGCAAAGCCTTTTTTACACGGGACTAGCCAGGATTAGGGCTAGCCAGGTTGGGAGAAACTTTTACTATGGCTATCCAAATATTCCACTCAGGGGGCTGTCCAAAGCCCACAGCCCCCCAAACCCAAAAAACCACTCTCATTTCTAAATTTCACTCTCTCTCTTCACAAACCCTAGTTTTCTTCTTCTTCTTCTATCCATCTTCTTCTTCTCCACCATTTCCATTCTAACATCTTCATCAAAACCCTAATTTTTTTCTCATCATCATCATCATCATCTTCTTCTCCACCATTTCCATCATCACCATCTCCATCAAAACCCTAGTTTCTTCTCTTTCCCAATTTCGATGGCACCCAAAAAATTAAATAAACCCTAAAATGTATGAAATAAAGGTTAAATACTTCTTTCCTCACAAAGAATGCATGGAAATAAATCCTAAAATGCATATTTCACTCTATTATCAAGATTAAAATAAACCCTAACATATTTTTTTTATTCGGGAATGTCGACTTTAGGACTGCCAGAAATTGTGGCAGTCCTGAAAGGAACTTGCTGTACAGCAAGTATCTTTCAGGACTGCCTCAATTTCTGGCAGTCCTCAATATGTCTAGGACTGCCAGAAATTGTGGCAGTCCTGAAAGGAACTTGCTGTACAGCAAGTATCTTTCAGGACTGCCTCAATTTCTGGCAGTCCTCAATATGTCTAGGACTGCCAGAAATTGTGGCAGTCCTGCTGTAGAGCATGTCCCTTTCAGGACTGCCACAATTCCTGGCAGTTCTTATTACTTATAGGACTGCCAGAAATTGTGGCAGTCCTGTTATACATCGAGTCTATTTCAAGACTGCCACAATTTCTGGCAGTCCTCATTACTTATAGGAATGCCAGAAATTGTGGCAGTCCTGTTGTACATCGAGTCTATTTCAAGACTGCCACAATTTCTGGCAGTCCTGATATGAATCCAATTATTCTACAACTAGGATTTCTTCCATAGTTTTCTTCTAAAACTAGGATTTCATGCATAATTCTTCTATTAATGAAAAAAAATTGGTTAATAGACTAATATATTTGATAGATTTGATAACCCAATTTCTTCTACAACTAGGGTTTCATCCATAATGCCCAAACAAGAAGAAAATAAAATAAAATAGGGTTTGGAGAAAGAGATCTGAGAAATTAGAAGAGAGCAAAAAATCAAAATAAACTAGGTTTGCAAAAATTGATGTTCTTGTTCTTTTTTTTTCTTCTTCTTGTTCTTCTTCTTCTTCTTTTCTTCTTGTGAAGAATGGAGAGAGAGAGAGGAAGAAAACAAAAATTATAACACTTATCTTTTATACCTACTACTTGGATAGCCCTGAGTAATTTTTTCAGTGGCAAACTTGTAAATAATGAAAAACTAACACTTGGACAGCCCTGATCAAAATGTGCTGTGCCCTTATAATTTACCTTCTTTAAACTAGTTGGTTTTATGGGTTTTTTTCCTTCTATTTATAAGACAATTTATATTGGGTTTTTCTAAGGGCACCATACATTTTACTTGGGGCTATCCCAAAAATGTTCAAAAATATTACAAGTTTGCCATCAATTTTTTTTACTTGGGACTAGCCCAAAGAATGGTATAAATACCAACTTCATTTCATTTCCCCTCTTCCTCTTCCTCTTCCTCTTCCTCTTTCTCCATCTACTCTTTTCTTCTCCTCCTCCACATTTCTAGGTCATAAAATTCTAAACCTTAGCCCAAATTTTTTCCCAAATTTTTCTAGAATAGCACCTTGACATCAGTGGGCTGGAAGTAAATGAAGAGAAAATAGTCAATCACAATCCCAACAAAGATTTCAACTCCGAATCCAACAAAACCCAGCACAAAGCTCAACAAACCCATCTCCTCCATTGCCGCCTCTCTAAGAATCAGAAGAAAATCACCACCACAACAACAAGAAAATAAAATACTAATTTTTCACCCAAAGAAAATAATAGTTATTTGGGGAAACTTAAAAGGGCTAAAACGGAGGTCCAAACATCATTTTTTTGCGATTCTAAAATTTTGGAAGGCCGTCTAACGTAGAAACGGTTAATCTCAGGCTTCTCGAAGATACGCTCATTTTGCGACAAACCGGGCCTCGTTTCAACCTCCCAGTCAAAAGTTACGGCCCTTCAAAGTTTTAACTAACCATAAAATGCAGGAAAATGGCCATTCTCCGTGTTAGAACACGAAAAATGTTAATTTCGCATGAGGGTGGCCATTCTCCGTGTTAGAACGTAGGAGAATGGTCATTCTCCGTGTAATTTGGGACTGCCAGGGGGTGGCAGTCCTATTTGTAAGTCTATGTGATGAGACTTTTGAAACTCTCTATCATAGAGAGTTTCAATTAGGACTGCCACCCCCCTGGCAGTCCTATACCAAATAAGGACTGTCAGGGTGCTGGCAGTCGTAATTGAAACTTGTTGTTACAGCAAGTATCAATTAGGATTGCCAGCACCCTGTGTAGGACTGTCAGGGTGCTGGCAGTCCTATTTATAAGTCTCTGTGACAAAAGTTTCAGTTTGAGGAGCTCATCACAGAGTTTTATAATATGACTGCCACCCCCTGGCAGTCCTACAGGTACTGACAGTCCTACTTAAGTGTAGGACTGTCAGGGGGGGTGGCAATCCAAATTATAAAACTCTGTGACAGAGAGTTTCAGTTTTCCTTAAGGACTGCCATGTTCCTGGGAGTCCATCATTCTTTCAGGACTGCAAAAGAGATGGCAGTCCTATTTTATAAAAGGACTGCCAGGCTTCCTGCAGTCCTGTTTTATAATAGGACTGCCTGGAACATGGCAGTCCACTTTGGCAGTAGGACTGCCCGTTCTTCGGCAGTCCTCAGCGATGACGCCCACGAGCAGCAGCCGAACGACCATTTCGTGTTCTAGGGTTAGGTTTAAACGAAAAAACGGAGATTTTCTGAGTTCGAAAAGTACTTTCACAAACAAAAATTATTCTAACCTAATTTATCATAACATTTAAGAGATTTTGAAGAAGATTCTTTGAATTGTAAAATAAAATATACAATAATTAGAGAAAACATAGCTAGCTTGTGATGAGAGTTTCATCTTTGGTGCTATTGATGAGATTTGAAGAAATGTAGAAAAAACTAGGGTTAGGAGTTTGGATTGGAGTTGGGGAGAATGAGAGTAGGGTTTTGGAGAGTAGGGTTTTGGAGAGAGGGTTTTGAAGAGAGAGAAATTTTTTATGAATATGAAATGAAAGAGAGAGTTTGGGGGTGGGATAGCCCCAAGTAATTTTTGGGACGTCCCCAGTGAAAGTTCCTCAAACCTGGGCTGTCCCCTAGTAAGTGATAGCCCCTAGTAATAGTTGGGGTGCCCTAAGAAAAACCCTTTATATTTATAAAGACACTCCAAAAGTTAATCGGACTATCCAAGTATTTATAAATCTAAAAATTGCTGAGATTTCCACTTTCGGGGTTGGTTTTTATGAAAAATCCACCCGCATGGTGGGTTTTATGAAATACCCAAAATTATGTATTTTCATGTTAAATATTCCAAGATTTCCTTTAGATGCTCTGTATTTACAAAATTGCCATTTTGATAATACCATAACTACCCATTCGCGCAAATTTGGTCATATATATATATATATATATATATATATATATATATATATATATATATATATATATATATATATATATATATATATATATATGTATTTGAATTCACAAACTCATATTTGGATTGCGATTTTCGTCTTCTTCTTCACGAGACATCTGAATTCCATTGCTCTCATCTTCAGCAGAGATCGTAAATATTGTTCGTAGTTCACTGTGCTTTTCTTCAGTCGAACCCCGATCATCGCTCATCATCATCATCATCATCATCATCTTTGTGGAGAGATTTGAAGTTTTTCGACGATTAGGTCAATTGTGGAGAGAATATCTTCTTCTTCTCTTTCTGTAGATCTTAAAACAAGGTAAGAGTTCAGATATGTAGAAATTCATTCATCATCTTCGTAGATCTTGAAATTTTTGCTGAATTTGAATTTGTTATGAAGATTTTTAATTGAAAAACGATTAGAGAGATCTTTAATCTGGTTCTTTTGTGCGAATATGATGGTGAATGATATTCGCCGTGCTAATATGACGGGGAATGGTCATCCTCCGTTCACTTGTCACAGAGAAAGATCATTCTCCGTTCACTTTCACGGAGAACTACCGTTCTCCGTTTCACACATGACGGGGAATAGTCATTCTCCGTTATAGTAGGACGGAGAATGATCATTCTCCGTGAGTTGTATACGGAGAATGGTCATTCTCCGTTATATTTGAACGTCGTATGATCAGAAATGTGTTGTTCTGATTTGTGATCTCTTCTGTTTTTATGTTATCAAGGGGATGGATTCAAGCTGTTTAGTTAATCTTTGTTTCAAGGGAGACATACTTTCCTGCCGTGTCACTTATGAAAGTACCGTAGAATTTTTAAAGCATCAAGTATGTGATCGATGGACTTCTTTGGATCCACTTTCCTTTCGTTTCAAGTTTTTGTATTCTGATGGGACTGAACAGTACGTTGACAGTGATTTTTGGCTTCGGTCATTGGTTGGTGGTTTTGTCACGATCCGCTACTCAAATTGTTGGGCCGGGTCGAGTCATGTCCAGCCTACGCTTGAGATAAAGCGTAGTAAGCTGTTCTAAAGATAACAAGATAAGACTAAAATATGCTAACAGTTCTATATGTAATAAAGAGTCATAAATGTTCCAAACACAAAAGTCATCTCGTATAATAGTAAGTCCAAGTACAAGTCCAAAATGTAAAGCTGGATACAGATCCAGTCACAAAATACATAGTCTAATACATGACTACTCTCAAAAGTCCAAAGTAAATAGACAACTAGATGAGTTTTCCCGCAGGTACATCCTCGTAAAACAAAGCCTGGTCCTCGGCAGTAACTCCATAATATGAGTCACAGAGCAACTCCTCCTCAGTCAGAATACCTACAACGTTATCCTGTCAGGACGGGAGCAAGTACTGATTCTAACAAACTAAATATACGAAGCATGAACAGAAGTGTAATAAACTGGAATCATGGCATATCGTGGTTTTAATTGGTTCTTTTTAGAAATGACAACATATATTTTAAAAGTTTAAAACCGTAGCATGTACGTGAATCGGTCAATAGGTGAATAGGATGTACAGCGGCACATATCAACTTTTCTGGCATGCACATACGTACATGAACGGCATCGGTGTATATCCATACGCAAACGCGAGATCAGAACATACGGCAAAGTTACATATAGAATGTTACCGTGCGCGATAAATACATACGGAGAAGGGGGTCGTGATCACGTACACTACTAACAGTTTCTCCTTAACCCGTTATTTAAACATGTGAGAGATATGAAAAACTGTCCTAAGCATGGTAGAGACTGAAAGTAATACAACATGTAAAGTTTTAACTTGCTACCCCAAGGATCAGCATTTAACATGGTTGAAAAATCACAGTTTATTATTATAGCAGTATGTAAAGTTTGTAGAGGTACTTGCCTTTAGCAAAGCAACGCAGTGATAGAAATGCTATAGATGTCTGGTGACTCGTCACTGTAGAAATAACACATAAACTTAGTTTTTTTATACTAAGTTAAACGCTAAGGCACTAGTGGTGCAACACGACTTTCTGACTTGACACCTAGCCGAATGGTGACTTTAGCATAGAAAACCAATGTGGGGTGACACAATACTCAAACTAACTTTCTAGGGTCTTTATACTAGTGCGGAGTGAGGTTCAATACGACTATAACTCAAAACAACATAAAATATTGCAAGTCGTAATTATTCAATAATTAAATCAAACTGTACACTATGTTCCAACAATTTTTGAGATAGACAAAAAGCTCAATTTTACATAAAATAAAGTACCACAATGATCCTTGTTAATTATAGAAATTTATACTAATTTTTCTGGAATTTATAAACCTTCATAAATATTTATTAAAAATCAGCAAACATATGTATCCTGAAAATGAGTTCTGTTTTCCCATTTTTATAAAATATCAAAAGTACTTATTAAATGCTGGAAAAATTATAATAAATTATTTAAATTAACATAGTATTTAAATACAATTTTTCTCAGATTTTTACAGCACTTAAAATATATATATAAATTCAAAAACAGCAAGCAACAGTTTCTAGAAATTAATTAATTAATTATTTACTACTTTGTCCATGTATTCGAAATTGAACCGAAGTCCAGATACAGGACCCAGAGCCATGAATCAAGTCCAATATGACTTGTACAGACTCTGAATGTATTAGACACAATTGGGCCCAAAAATCCATGCTAGGCTTGGACATCAATTGGTCATAATAAATAAAAAGCAGTAATTTATATACATAAATATATTTTTTAAAGTGCTAAACTATACAAGTCACAAATTTAAATAATAAAACTGACTTGTGAATTTATACACAATAATATTTTGTACAAAGTAGAATTTGAAATACATATATAAATATATAACAACAATATAATTATATATATAAAGACATAGATATATATAAACATATAATGAATATATATATATATATATATATATATATATATATATATATATATATATATATATATATATATATATATATATATATATATATATATATATATCAAATATACATAAAAAAAAAATATATCAAATATACATATATATATAAAGAAAATACTAAAAAATAGAATATATACATATATATACAAATACAGTATATATATATATATATATATATATATATATATATATATATATATATATATATAACAATATATATATAATAATATATATATACATAAATACATATACATATATACATATATACATAAATACATATATACATATATAAATATATAAAATAAAATAAAACAAAATAAAACAAAAACAAACAGGGAAGGGGGGGCTCGAACTCGGCTAGGCAAAGGGGTCGGGTCTCAGCACGCTCAGGCTGGCCAGGGGGTCAGCCCGAGTCGTGTGTTAGGAAATAGGTTCGGGTTAGTTTTAGGTTAAAGTTAGGTTAATGGATTTTAACCCGATAGCCCAAACTTTGTGTCCTGACTGTTAGGGACACGAAGAACGGCTGAATTCCCGTGTCCTGTCCATGCACGACACGCACGACCCAAGTCAGCCGTGTCCTGACTTACCATCACGTTGCTCGTGTCCAGGCGAGTCGCATATGTGAGTACGAGACACAGGTTCGACACGAAACAAAACTGACACGTACGTGTCCAAGTCGAGCGGGCTGTTGGTGTGGCGATAGGGCGGAGGAAGCGTCATCGGCGTACCGCTTGGGTGGCGCTGCACTCGTCTCGACGAGATGCGTCGAGTGGTGGTGGTGGCAAGCGTCGACGTCGGCTGTGGAGGCGACGCTAGGGTGGTCGCCGGAGTTAGGGTTAGGGTTTGTGTTCTCGTCGGGGAAGAAGGGTCTGGGGTAGTCGGATAGGGTTAGGGTTTCAGGGTCGGGGAGTACTTATAGAGGGGGTAGGTCGGTTGAAATGGGCTAGATCGGCCGGGAAAGGCGGAGAAAGGGGTCGTCGGTCGTCGGGGCAGCTGGCCAGTCGTCGGGGGAAGGTGATGAGGGTTTTACAACAAGGTCCCCCAACTTTGGGGTTTTGCACAATAACCCCAAACGTATCAGTATGCAATTATAATTTACAATCTGCAATAAAAATAATTTAATAAATTACAACTTGATATTAGAACAAATTTAAATATTGTATAATGATATTAAAACAATTCAATTAATTACAAAAGGGTATATTTTGATTTAAAAATCATTTAAAAATTCTAGAAAAATCCTAATAATTATAATAAATCATTTTAAAGCTAAATAGGTCATTAACATCTAATTAGCACTAATTAAACTAGATTTGAAAAATAGGGGCTGACAGGTTTCCACGGTACCCATGACGTGAGCTTTGATCTATTTGTGGAGCAAGTATATCCTCCATGTTCTTCATCGACATCTTTTCCTTGTCAAAACATTTCCATGGTACCTTCGTCTTCCTCTTCTAGATCTTTGAGTTGATGTTCTCCTACTGTAAAGGATAAATGAGTAGTAGAATTTTATGAGGGCTCGCTTGAGACAGTAAAGAAGAGAAAATCGGATATGGCCTGGATCAATTACCGGCGTTGGTCAAATATTTCTAAATGGTGTTGAAGAAGTTAGGCACGCTGTTAGAAAGGAATGTTTTGAATCTCGTCATCCATTTCATATTTTAAAATCTGAGCCGGGGAGATACATTGTTTGCTGCAAGAATTACATGACCCATGCTTGTTTGTGGAGCTTCCATGTTATATCTATTTCGGAAGATAATCAAAATTTTAAGGTGAAGAGGTATGTGGGAGAACACAATTGTGGAGCTGGCTATATGGATAAAGGTCATCTAGTTGTTCCAACAAAGTTTGTGAAAAGTTTGGTTAGTGACATTGTTCGGATGGATCCTAAAGAGTCGGCAAAATCAGTTGTCGACGAATTCAAGGTTGACTACGATTTATCTCTTACCTACGGGCAGGCATACCACGGCATTAGGCTGATGCACCAAGAATTGTACGGAGATGATGTTAGAGCTTACAGTGACTTGTGTTGGTATGTCGACAAGGTAAATGAAACCATTACTATTTTCGTTATCGACTTTCAGAAAGATGATACGACAATGAGGTTTCAACGACTTTTTCTTTCATATGGGGCTTGCGTCGAAGGCTTTCAATACTGTCGCCCGATGCTATATTTGGATGCGACTTTCCTTACAGGGAGGTTTAAAAGCTGTTTGATGTCTGCTACAGCGAAGAATGGTAACCAACAGTTTTACCCTCTTGCCTACGGTATAGTCTCGGACAAAGATGGCGACAATTGAGAATGGTTTCTTAAAAAATCTCAAGAATGTTGTTGGATGTAGTAAGCGTATGGTCTTTCTTTTGGATCAAGGCACCGGTTTAGTTTCTGAAGTTCCTAAAGTCTTCCCTACTGCTTACCATAGCTATTGTTATTATCACATGAAGAATAACATACCACTGAAGGAGAAATAAAATAAAAGAGTGTATCCGCTTGTACTTGAAGCTTGGAGACAAGCAATATATGCTCTAACACCAGGTGTGTAAATCAGACAGATATATGCAGCTTTTCTGTGCATTCCCCGTTATTTTAACACAGAGAATGACTATTCTCCGTGTAATTCTCACAGAGAATGTCTGTTATCCATTATGCGTAGCACAGCGAATAATCATTCTTCATTGTTTTTGAACGGAGAATGTCTGTTCTCCGTGATTTTAACACGGAGAATGGTCCCTTTTTTATCTGCTTCTGTCTTGACTTCCTTCTTTCTTATTTATTTTTTTTCTGTATAAAGGTAGGTATAAACAAGAAGTTAAGAAGATTTATGATCTGAATTGTGGTCATGTTGTGACTTGGATGGGTAAACAAAAACCTGAACATTGGTCAAATGCATTCTTTCCCGGATGTAGATACGGCGAGGTTGCTTCTAGTTGTGCGGAGTCATTCAATGCATGGATAAAGGCTGAGAAAAAAAATACATATTTCAGCACTTGTAAACGTTATCCGAGTGAAGATGATTTCGGATCGTCACAAGGATGCAATTGATTTTAATAACAAATTGACTCCATACGCCGAAAATATGCTGAAGCAGCTTACAGATGATGGCATGTCTTATAAGGTATATCGGTCTGGTGATTCGAGTTTGAGGTGATGGCAGATACTTCTTTTCACCTGGTAAATCTTCTTGATTGGCATTGTAGTTGTCATAGATGGAAGGTATATGGATTTCCATGCAGCCATGCAATCCAATGCATCAAATTTGGTTCGGAGAAATTTGTTTATGATTTTGTGGAGCGGTATTGGACATCAAATTTCTACAAGAAGCTATATTCATGTGCAATTCGTCCAGTTCCAGATTGTGAAAAATAGTTTGAAAATAATCCCACTAATTTGGTTCTACCCTTTGTTCCGAAACAGGGTCCCGTCCAAAGGCGGACTGTTATAATAGAAAATATGAGAACAAGGGAAAAGAGAAGAGGAAAATGAGGTGCCATAATTGCTTTGAATTAGGTAATCACAATTGTAGTGCCCCGTCTCGCTCAGTCAATCGGAGGAATCGAATCGCCGACAGCGTTCGGACTTAGCCTTGCAACGGCTACTCGAAGACATCGCTCGGTCGAGGAGACCGCTCGCTCAGGTGGGATAGTTTCAGTAAACTCGCCTCATCTTAGCCTTCACATAATAAATCACATGTTTTCAACTTGCACAATAGGCTTGATAATAAAAGAGACGAATTCACATAGATAAGGGAATAATGTCACAACCCGTACCCGCTTTTCGGATACGAAACGTGTCCAAGTCCAGCCTACGCCGCAGTGTCGACGGTAGTATGCTGTCTATACTCAAGTCACGGCAATCTAGAGTCACATGGTAAACTATATCTCATCCACAGAATAATCCAATCAATCAAGATCAATAAAATACCAAAGAAAACTGAATAATATAACTGAATATATCCAAGATTCAATGTCACGTCCGGTGGACACAAATCCACTACCAGTAGACGGAAAAATAGAGAAATACATGAAATGAACCAACTGAGTACAACCTGCTAACCAAGTAACCACGACTGTAAAGCACCGCTACCTGAAGCTAACTCAAACCCTCTCGTCTACTCCTGTCTCAAACTCGGCTAACCTGAAGAGATCATCAGGTCCTCAGAGGACTAGCAAGATACATAAAAACGAGCCTTTCTAACAGTTTATTATGCATGGAGGAAAATACGGAATAACAAGTAAACTGAGTAATGAATAAAGCACAATCTATACACTGTCTACACATAATGAACTGCTGAACAAGGACTAGAGAACTCATGTCAAGATATCAACGGATAGCCAAATCGGATACTCAAACCCTCGCCCCTAGTGTGGACTCGCAGGTTTGAACAACTACTAGTCCTCGCCCCTAGTGTGGACTCGCAGGCTAGCATCACCCTCGCCCCTAGTGTGGACTCGCAGGTGTAAACCCTATACTACTAACCCTCGTCCCTAGTGTGGACTCGCAGGTTAGCATCACCCTCACCCCTAGTGTGGGCTCGCAGGTGTGGACCAATAACTACTAACCCTCGTCCCTAGTGTGGACTAGCAGGTTAGCTTAAGACACGGATAACTACTAACCCTTGTCCCTGTAAATGCTTTTATTACTCACTGGTCCTCTTTTGATTTATTAAGTGTAATAAATCTATAAATCATATTAATTTATATATGTAAGACAAAAACAAATATGTGAGACAAATAAAAATGAATTTCAATTTCACAAATTCGAAAAATTTGGTCAAGGGGCTAACAACTCTACCCCCCTTAAACAAATTTCGTCCTCGAAATTTAAGGAGCTGCGGTCTACTAGAAAGAATAATTTAACAGTTTGCTATAGAATTATTGTGAATCTTGCAAGTCAAAACCAAACATAATACTCATCAATAATGCTACTACTATAATCTACTGAAAATTTCCGCCATTCGCTCCGTGTGGTGTCGCCGCCTCTTCCGTGATCATGGCAAAGGCTCGTCCTCCTCCTGCGGATGGTAGTGGTAGGGCACTTGCGTTCTTCTTCGGACAATTGCGAGACAAGTGTTGGTTGGATCCACAAGTCCAATACAACCCTAATCTGCTGCGACAAATTTCTTGAGTATGGCCTTTCTTCGAGCAATGCTGACAGATGGAAATGTCTTGGACTTGGCGTGGGGCTGCTTGTGGTTGCTGCTGATGCTGCTACGCTGGTGTCTTCCCTGGAATGTTGGGACGTTTTGCCTGTGCTGCTTGGTCGCTGCCTCCTCCGAGTGCGTCTCGATTCCTCTTCGGCTTGTGACTCAGTTCTTCTTCTACAGCTTGGGCGACTTCTAGAATCTTCTCGTAAGTGGTGGCTCGACTGGTGGCGATGGCTAGACGAATCTCGGGAGATAGTCCTTTCTTGAATCGTCGCGCCTTGTCTTCAGGGGTGCTGACCAAGTTCTCCGCGAAGCGGCTGAGGCGAGAAAACTCCGATGTGTACTCGTCGACGGTGTGGTTGCCTTGTTCTAAGTGTTCGAACTGACTCACCAACGCTTCTCGTGCTACGTATGGATAGAATTTTCTCTTGAACAGTCGCTTGAACTCCTCCCAAGTCACGTCTGGAGCAGAAAATCGGGGTTCGCCTTGGTACCACGTCCGCGCGATGTCGAATAGCTGTCCACTGACCGACTCGATCTTCAGATCTTCTAGGACTCGGGCCATCTTCAAATACCTCTCCACGTTCTCCAGCCATTCATCAGCGTAGACGATCCCCTCTGTCCCATGGAACAGCATGGGCCTAAAGTCCATGAAGTGCTTGGGATTCCCCGGACGCTGTCGCGGAGCATCTCGAATCTGAAGAACCTCTCTCAAAGTGTCGCGAAACATGTTGGCCTGCTGCTGGATGATCCCGAGGAGTGTGACATTGTCCAGTGCTGGTGGCGGAGGCAGAACATGTGCTGGATACATCGTCGGGGCTGGATACATCGTCGACGGTGGGTGTATGGGAAAAGCTGGATACATCACTGGTGCGGGGTGCATGGCTGGTACTAGATGTGGAACACGTGCTGGATGCGGGGCTTGTGCTGGTGGTGGAACAGATGCTGGTGGCAGACCAGGTGCTGGTGGTGGAGTCTGCGGAGGAAACTGTGGAGGTGGTGGAATATCGCCTCTGCGGAATCTCGAGAGTTGCGGTTGATTGCCCATATGAGTGAGCTAACCTTCTTGTGTCGGTGGAGTCATGTACGTGAAAAAGCCTCATGTAGCCGGTAGAGTGTTTAGTGCAACATTGTTCCTGTCTTGAGAATCCATCTTAACTGCTAATCAAAGAAAACATTTTAGCCGTTGAAGAGATTTTCAATCAAGATGCAATCAAGGATTCAATGAAATCAAGAATTAGAGAACAATAATGAGTCAAGACACGTGGATGAGATCCTAAGTGTCTAATCCTATTCGCAGGCTCACGACGGCACAGTGACGTAACCGAAGTGATTAACGTCGACCTGCATGGGCCACCAAAAAAACTTGTCACGACCCGTACCCTCTTTTTGGATACGAAACGTGTCCAAGTCCAGCCTACGCCGCAGTTTCGGCGGTAGTACGCTGTCTATACTCATGTCACGACAATTTAGAGTCACATGGTAAACTATATCTCATCACAGAATAATCGAATCAATCAAGATCAATGAAATACCAAAGAAAACTGAATAATATAACTGAATATATCCAAGATTCAATGTCACGTCCGGTGGACACAAATCCAATACCAGTCGACGAAAAATAGAGAAATACATGAAATGAACCAACTGAGTACAACCTGCTAACCAAGTAACCACGACTGCAAAGCACCGCTACCTGAAGCTAACTCAAACCCTCTCGTCTGCTCCTGTCTCAAACTCAGCTAACCTGAAGAGATCATCAGGTCCTCAGAGGACTAGCAAGATACATAAAAATGAGCATTTCTAACAGTTTATTATGCATGGAAGAAAATAAGGAATAACAAGTAAACTGAGTAATGAATAAAGCACGAATCTATACACTGTCTACACATAATGAACTGCTGAACAAGGACTAGAGAACTCATGTCAAGATGTCAACGGATAGCCAAATCAAATACTCAAACCCTCGCCCCTAGTGTGGACTCGCAGGTTTGAACAACTACTAGCCCTCGCCCCTAGTGTGGACTCGCAGGTGTAAACCCTATACTACTAACCCTCGTCCCTAGTGTGGACTCGCAGGTTAGCATCACCCTCACCCCTAGTGTGGGCTCGCAGGTGTGGACCAATAACTACTAACCCTCATCCCTAGTGTGGACTCGCAGGTTAGCTTAAGACACGGATAACTACTAACCCTTGCCCCTGTAAATGCTTTTATTACTCACTGGTCCTTTTTTGATTTATTAAGTGTAATAAATCTATAAATCATTTTAATTTATATATGTAAGACAAAAACAAATATGTGAGACAAATAAAAATGAATTTCAATTTCATAAATTTGAAAAAATTGGTCAAGGGGCTGACAAATAATCCCGACGGGTCGAATTGAGTTAAAATATGGAAAGGTCCAACGGTTGGCTTAGAGTTGGTGCACAGCGTGCATTAAAAATGTCACTCGTCCATTCGTCTCGTGGCTTGGAAGAAGAAAGTTGGTTTAAGTTGTCACCAAGTGGGAATTAGCCTAAGTCATAGGTGTCGCACGCATAAATGCTTGATAAAGCATACACGGTCCCATCGTCCAAGGCTTGGCATAGCCTTGATCGTTCCACGAGCTAAGTTTTATCGCACGGCTTATGGCATAAGTCTAGGTACCCAAAGAACTTGGTTGTTCAAGTTGAGTGCATACACGGTCCCATGGTTCTACGGCTGCATATGGACATTTGTTCCCATGGTCTTAAGGCTCGTCACATAGAGTATGACTTGGACGATAATGTAGCACGAAATACAATGGGTTTAAGGCACGAAATACGGTTGTTTCGATGATAGAAATGCTACGGGCTATGGCAAGTATTAGGCACGTTTGTTGCAAGTTAAGTTGGAAGGCTATGCAGTAGTCGTTCCCTCGATTTCAAAGAAGTAAGTTCATGTGACCGTTTGTCGATGAGGCGGTCCCTCGTTTGGGAGTCTCACGGTTCCTATGCATGTTTTCAAAGTATGAGGCGATCCCTTGGTTGGGAGTCTCACGGTTCCGATGTACGTTATGCAAAGTGTGTTTTAGAGCACGAGTTGCTAAGTATAGTTCCAGTCGTACCTTAAAATTAGGCCATACATTTACGTGAGTCTAGATGTCTCGTTGGTGCGTGTTCATTGGACAACTTGTCGACAATGATTTCTTCCTCGACTGGTATTACGCCGGGTCACCGGGGCCAGTCGACCTAGGGGGAAGACGTTATAGCAGCGCTAAATTATATCGCGTGGGTAGTCGGAGGCTTTCCATGGGGCTAGCTACCTTACATCGAAAGACCCGCCGCCTATCCGAGCTATGTTCACGATGGCTTGTCGTGCTAGTGGCCTTTCATATAGATAATTAGTGTGCTGAGCGGCAATTCGCATGCACAGTATCGGTCGTATCAAAGGAAGTGCAACCACGGTGTGTCTTGAGTTTTGAAATGTGTGCTCGGTTGCACCCAAAGTATTATGAAGCCCAAGATTTGGCTATGCGTAAGACACATGCTTCGGCATACGATGTGGCATCGTACTTAAGTTCTCAACAAGAGTTTCACAAGTTGGGTTAGACATTTCGAGTTAAGTTCTGCAAGGGCCGTAGGGCAAGTTCGGTTAAGTCTTGTTGAGTCGCGAGGCACGGCCTCGATATGTTATGGCACGACCATGTTGTTACGACACAAGTATAGGCAAGTTACTAAGTGGCGAGGCGCTACCTCGAATAAGTTATAAGAAGGGATTTATGGCACGACCATGTTGTTGCGTACGAAATACGGGCCAAAAGACAAGCACGAGTCTATAAGTCGACGTTGTTGGCACTAGAAGGTCTAGAGGCAAAGTATGAGTGCATTGTTAGTGCAAGGCACGGTGATGGTCTAGAGGCACAAGATAGACGTCAGTCCTAAAACTGATCCTAAGGTAAGAATAGAAAGACAATCGTAAGAAGGATATGTTGTACAGAAGTAAATGAACGTGTCGGTTTTGTATGGGTGGGCGAGGAGCTCATTCCACCAGTATAGTTGGGTACTAACACCCACATAGTTTTTATGTGCAGGCACAGGTAGAAGCTCGTGGTGCGAAGCTCGCTTGGATGCATCGAGGCACGGAGTTCCTTGGCGATTCGTAGCGTGTGACCGCGTGGAGTCAAGACTTATACGGGACATAATGTATGGACGTCGCCTTCCAAAGCATCCGCTGGTTCAAGACATGAAATGTGAGATGAGTGAGCGTGAGTGATCGTAATCTTGGCCTTGTGCCCCATTGTAACCTCTATTCCAATATCAATAAAGATCATCGTTTGAGTAACTTGTGTTTCGTTCTAAATTTTTGCTGCTGTTTCAATGTCTCTACTTGGGACTTCTGTGCGATGACCCCGCCGCAGCCGCTGTAATCGGCCGTTATGGATCCCGTCTTGCACGAGCGCAATCTAGGCTCGTGCAGCATCACGCCTTAGCGAGGTCGATTACTCCTACGGGAGCTGGGCGTGACATAATGGTATCAGAGCACGGCTTTACGTCCTTGGACTATCAATTGAATTCTTTAAAACTCTGTTGTTTCTGCAAACTCTGAAGTGTTGCTTCCGTAAAGTTGATATCGTTGGTGCGCTCTCTCTCAAATGTCCCACAGATGTCTATACAATAAGTCTTATCTATTTTGCAAAACATAGGAGAACAGTTTTTGACAAAAAGATGATTCGTGAAAGCACGTTTGGCTAAGTCGGGCTGGACATATGCACCAAAGTTGCATCGACCTTTGAAAACTCGAGTGCGAAAATTGAATAGTGTCGAGCAAGAATGAGTCAAACTCGATTGAGTAAAGTGAGATGACTATCGATAGGGGTACTATCGAGCAACGATAATGTTGGTGCGATATAGATGAGCGTGCTTAGAATTAGAGGAATGGTTCGAACGGGATTCGAAGAAGTCGATTTTGATTCTAATGGTAGTTTTGAGGATTTGTTAAATAACTTCATTCCTGAGTGGTATATGTGATAGCCTCAGGAATGTCGATCGATCGGTTGAGGATACGGAGTGTCAAAGAGTTTATCAGCAAGCGTCGTATGTATGCAAAGTCGTAGATTGAGTATCGTTGAATAAGTTGTAGTCTTGAGATTTGATGAGTTGATTCGAACAACGTACCTAGAAATTGACGCGCACGGAACGTGCACGGGATTAAGGATTGTGCGAGTATGAAACGCGAAAATGATTGAGTAGGTGAGAATTGGATCGATGAAAAGTTAAGGTGTAGCGAACGGAAGACTTGATAAAGGAAATCGATAGGTGGATCGTATAGAAAAAGTTAGCACGATGGGAAGATAGCGTGCATGTAAAGTTGAATTTTGAAGTTACGCAATGACTCTAAGGATTGGATTGAGTATTGCTCGATGATTTGAGTTGGCAAGGAATGATGCGAATTGAAAAAATACGTTGGTCGATGACTTAAGATAAACGGATGAACAATACATGAAATTGGTTTGAGAAAATTGATATTGTGAATGATTCGAGGGATAATGATTGAAATTGAATTTGAATGTCGAGGAGATTATCCAGTCGGACGATAGCATCAGTCGTACGACTCGAAATTAGTTGTAAAGGAAGATCGTCAGGTTACGCATGTCGTCGATGGTATTGAGGCGTATCAAAGATCGATTTGCGATAACTCGGGGGTACTCTGACTCGGCGAATGACGATAGTGCAAGTGTTACTGTTCGGTTGGATATTATACTTAGGATTTTGATTGAAATAAATGTGGATGACGAAAACATAAGTGTCTTGATGGTTACGCGGATAACCACAGCGTCAAAATTCTTGTCTTACGTGAGCGCAATTCTAGCCTCGCACATGCATCGCGTCAAATTTGGGGCGATCGTTCCACGTGAGCGCTGACATAGTGATTCATGTTACGGGAATGATCGAACTCGAAAAATCAGGATGCGATAACTTTGATTGTCTCGACTTGTCGATTTGATGTGAAGGCAAATTCGAAGATTTACATGACTTGTGATTGACGATTGAATAAGACTTAAGGATTGAGTAGGTCTAATCCGCGCATCGAGAATGAATTAGTCTAGACTCAAAACAAGAGTTATGCCCCGATGAGAATGATTATTCCACGGGAGCGTTTTATGGTGATTCATGCCCATCGTGGATAATTGGACTCGCGTCAGATTGGAGCGTGGCATGTTGTTAAGTCAGATGACCTTGTGATCTAGTACGTGAATTATAATAAGTGACTTAGGGAATATGAAATGTGAACTATGGTTTAGCGATAAATTGTGTTGTAGCGTGCTTGACTTGGGAGGATTGATAGGCGGATTATGTCGAACGTGTACGAAGAGATAGACTATGCGAAATGGCTTGATGAACGAGCGATATGTTCATGTCGAGGATTGATTGAACGTGAGTTGTCGTAGGATGGATTTGTTGAATGACTCAGACCCCGTGCGACGAATGTTGGGATGTGTGTAGGGAATCTATGCTCGAAGTTTAGAAATCGAAGTGATACGAGCTTGGGTAGAAAACCCCGTACTATCAATTTGGTTTGACCTTAGGATGGGGTCAGTGTTGATATTGTTGTTTGGGAATTATGATTTCAATACTGACAGATTGACTATAGCCTAAAAGACATAGCCTAGCGGTTCGACAGACGTCCCAGTGCGAAGCGATAGGAATTATGGAGGCACCACTCATGAGGCTCAGTTGATATGCACGTATATCATGGACGCCCGAATATGTGCACGATCCGACTCGAGTGGTGATGGCGGATTCTCTATCACGAGGCTTGGCTGAAATGTATGTGTTTCGAAGACGCCTAAAATATGTGCACGATCCAAACTAACTGATAAGTTGAATCTTGTGAGAATGGAGGAATATAAAAGTGTCGAGGATTTTAAAATAGTGTTTCGAAGAAATAAAAAGTTGGAGTGCGATAGTTGATTTAAGACGAACTTGAATGTTAGTTGATTGGATGGTTTGCCTAGAACTGAGTTGTTCGTGTGCGCAACGAGATTAAGTTACCTAAGTTGAGATATAGTTGTTCGAGGTGAAAGATAACCATAAGCCCGAGCGTGGCTCGGATTGAGGGAACGCAAAGGAGTAGTGTGTGCGAGAGTCCTTGAATATTGAATAAAGTGATAAGTCGATAAGTGTACTCAGTTAGTTTCGAGAAAGAAACTTTTTCTGAGTGGTATATGATGTAGTGCCCCGTCTCGCTCAGTCAATCGGAAGAATCGAATCGCCGACGGTGTTCGGACTTAGCCTTGCAACGGCTACTCGAAGACATCGTTCGGTCGAGGCGACCGCTCGCTCAGGTGGGGTAGTTTCAGTGAACTCGCATTATCTTAGCCTTCACATAATAAATTGCATGTTTTCAACTTGCATAATAGGCTTGATAATAAAAGAGACGAATCCACATAGATAAAGAAATAATCCCGACGAGTCGAATTGAGTTAGAATATAGAAAGGTCCAACGGTCGGCTTAGAGTTGGTGCACGACGTACTTTGAAAATGTCACTCGTTCCTTCGTCCCATGGCTTGGGAGAAGGAAGTTGGTTTAAGTTGTCACTAAGTGGGAATTAGCCTAAGTCATAGGCGTCGCACGCATAAATGCTTGATAAAGCATACACGGTCCCATCGTCCAAGGCTTGTCATAGCCTTGAACGTCCCATGAGCTAAGTTGTATCGCATGGCTTGTGGCATAAGTCTTGGTACCCAAAGAACTTGGTTGTTCAAGTTGAGCGCATGCACGGTCCCATGGTTCTACGGCTGCATATGGCCATTTGTTCCCACGGTATTAAGGCTCATCATATAGAGTATGACTTGGACGATAGTGTCGCACGGAATATAATGGGTTTAAGGCACGAAATACGGTTGTTTCGATGATAGAAATGTCACAGGCTATGACAAGTATTAGGCACGTTTAGTGCAAGTTAAGTTGGACGGCTATACAGTAGTCGTTCCCTCGATTTCAAAGAAGTAAGTTCATGCGACTGTTTGTCGATGAGGTGGTCTCCTCGTTTGGGAGTCTCACAGTTCCTATGCATATTTTCAAAGTATGAGACGGTCCCTTGGTTGGGAGTCTCACGGTTCCGATGCATATTATGCAAAGTGTGGTTTAGAGCACGAGTTGCTAAGTATAGTTCCAGTCGTACCGTAAAATTAGGCCATGCATTTACGTGAGTCTAGATGTCTCGTAGGTGCGTGGTCATTGGACAACTTGTCGACAAGAATTTCTTTCTCGACTGGTATTACGCCGGGGCACCGGGGCCAGTCGACCTAGGGAGAAGACGTTATAGCAGCGCTAAATTATACCGCGTGGGTAGTCGGGGGCTTTCCATGGGGCTAGCTACCTTGCATCGAAAGACCCGCCGCCTACCCGAGCTATGTCCACGATGGCTTGTCGTGCTAGTGGCCTTTCATATAGATAATTAGTGTGCTGAGCGGCAATCCGCATGCACGGTGTCGGTCGTATCAAAGGAAATGCAACCATGGTGTGTCTTGAGTTATGAAATGTGTGCTCGGTTGCACCCAAAGTATTATGAAGCCCAAGATTTGGTTATGCGTAAGACACATGCTTCGGCATACGATGTGGCATCGTACTTAAGTTCTCAACATGAGTTCCACAAGTTGGGTTAGACGTTTCGAGTTAAGTTCTGCAAGGGCCGTAGAGCAAGTTCGGTTAAGTCTTGTTGAGTCGCGAGGCACGACCTCGATATGTTATGGCACGACCATGTTGTTACGACACAAGTATAGGCAAGTTACTAAGTGGTGAGGCGCTACCTCAAATATGTTATAAGAAGGGTGTCACAACCACATTTTAGCTTGAGGGTATTTTAGTCATTCTGTGAAATTTGAATTTATTTTGATTTATTGAAGTGGTGATTGTTATTTTTGACTTTTGTTATTTGAGACTTGGAGACTAACCTAGATGTTGACTCTAGCTATGGTGACTTGATTAGCATGGTGGGACCCTAGTCTAACTTAAGTCAACCCAAGTTAGGTCACTTAGAACCAAGTTTCAAATAGGAGGATAAATGATTAGGTTCATAGGCTTTTGACTCATGAATTGATTTCCATTACCAATGAGACTTGGCCCAAGCCCACTTGTCAAAATCCTAACCCTAATTCCCACTTATCTAGGTTGGCCACCTAGGGATTCCCAACCATATATAATATCTCTTCCTTTGGTTCTTGCCTCTTTTGTATTGAATCAACTTTTGAAAAGGAAATGTAATTCCCATTCTTCCCCAATTCATAACTCTTTCATTTTTATTTCTTTTTTATTCAAATCTTTTGCAATAGAATCTAATCAGGCTTTACTTGATGTTCATGGAGAGAAATTTCAGTTTGGAAATAATTTAGAGAGTTTGGCTAGCAAGGGGAACCATTCGATTTTGGGCTTTTCTTGTCATTTGACACACTATAGGTAAACCCTCTAAATTGTATTTAAATTCTGATTTCTTTGCATCCTAGCCTAGATCTAGGTGTCCCCTAGCTGTGGTGTGTGATTTGTGCAATTTTGCATTGATTTTATGTCCATATCGGACACGTATCATAGCCTAGTTCTAGGTGTTTGTGGAAATGTCTCAAAGGATTTTATTTGTTATTTTGAAAAGTGTTTTGAATGAAAATGTTGTTTTATATGTGCACATTAATTTTCTCCATGACTGAGCCAACCTTGAGCCGTGTCCGTGTCCAAACATGACACGAACATGCCTACTGCACACACGCGGGCAGTGTCCTGCTGCCCGACCGTTCGTTCTCTTCACACAGGACACGTAGACACATGAAAATTTGTGGAGACACGAAGTATATGACTGACACTATGCTCCCAAAATTTGGGAGCATATGGTGCACGACACAGAGAGAAATCGTGCCCGCATTGGACACGCGCTGTGTGCGTACTGTCACTAAATGCGCACTGACACGCGTTTCGTGTCCATACTAGACACGAATTGGACACGTCGTGGTGTGTCGACTGTGTAGCCCTACATGTGGGCTACACGTGTGCATGACCACGTATCGTGAGGTGTCGTGTGTCGTGTCCACGAACTCAGTGAACACGTGCACGAGAACTGTGCACTGTTAGTATAGACACGAGTGTAGAATGGGTTTGGACACGTTTGTGTCCAGTTCTTGGACACTGGAACACACCCACGACACACTCACATATGACACATGTATTACCAACCATTAAAATCGAATATTAGTTGTGATTAATTTGAATTTGAATCATGGTTTCCCTAATTTCTGATACCTAGGCTGTCAATCGATTTTATGAGATTTTTAATGTATGATTAACTGTTTTCAATTGATTAAATTGTGATGATTGGTTCACCTATATGTGGATGAGTCTAACCTACAATGCTAGGGTTCATGTTAGCATGGGACTTTGGGCTTTCGAATTGCATTGAACTGGTAAACTGATTTGTATACACTGTCAAAACCTGAGAAATAATATTCTGTCATGTGTTTTACTGATTTTGGTTGTTGGTTTAATTGCAAATGTTTACCTATGTATATATGAGCTTAGTGGCATGTTAGGATTCAAATTGTATTAGATTTTGGGTTTTTCGAATGTGCATTGGCTGATTCCCTGAGAATACATGTGTACACTGTTTTATGTACATTGATTGATGAGACTGTTTATGCATACACTGTTTTCCTGAGAATTGCAAACTGTTGTGTACATTGATGTTGTGTACATTAATGCTCTATACTCACTCACACCACTGATAGCTATAGCACACACACATACATGCATATGCCCTAGCTGAAACTGTCATGTATGCACATTGACATCCATGAACACACACTCATATACATTATGCAAAATCTGTCAACCCATCTACTGTTGCACTGTACACACACTCACACACTGATTTTTCACACACACATGTACTCGAGACACTCATACACATATTACACTCAAACCTGTGATTTGCTAACACCCTACACCTACCTATGCACTATCACTCACACACTCATGAACACACAAGACACACACATATATGCACACACACATGTCACTCTCTCACTCTATGTATGTATGTATGTATGTATGTATGTATATATATATATATATATATATATATATATATATATATATATATATATATATATATATATAGAGAGAAATATGTAATGAATATATATATGCTCATTGCCTATAATTTTAGTGTAAATATAAATGTGGTAATTAAAATGTGTGTGTTGCCTATATTATTGTATATGGCATAGGGCCTATGTGAGATAGCCTATGTATCCCAATATGCAAGCCTATGTGTATATGGAATGTATACACATGAGTATTGTATGATGTTAGCTTGTGTGACTTGTGAATGATGTGTGCTTGCTAGAATAGACTGGTTAGGCTTAGTGAGACTTGTTTGGGTTAGGTTGACCTAGTTGACCTAGTTTGAGTAGAGTAGTTGACTAGAGTTGACCAAAGGTTGACTTTAGCCTAGACGGACCCAAACATCTTGTAGAATGCATCATAGCAGTTTAATTTACCATTTTGGACATGTTGTGACTTGTACTGTTCTATAGAAGCCAGACACCACTCCTCAGGCAGTATTTTATCTCAGATACTCAGGATATCAGGCGAGTACATTCTCTGACCGTTTCATACTTGATAGGATTTACATTTACGCTCTAGATTACTTTACTTGATGCTGTCACGTTGTTAACACGGATTGATACTATATGGATGGATCCCTTCATGAGATGTTATCCCCCTCGGGAGCATCGAGTTACAGTATGTCATGTGCGTTTCACTTTTATCATGTACTCCAGTGATTTCACCATTCATGTGCACTCACTTGATTCATGTACTCTCATGTTCACGGAGCCCCTATGTATACAATCATGTGCACCCTATTATGGGCCTTCATGTGATATCATGTGCAATAACATAACCTGTCTGGATCCTTGTGTATTGATTGGGATACGGAGGAGTATAAATGGTCATGTGAACAATTCCAAAGTAGTATACTCATGTACAAACTCTTAGATTACTCATGTGCAAATTCAAGCCGTTCACATGTCTATCTTGTACTCTAAATCACTAGTTCACTGTTAGTTCTCTACTTATAGTATCTATTTACATTACAGTTCTCTCTCTCTCTCTCTTACTTCATGTATATTTTGCAGCGTTTCATGTATCTTACTCTATTGCATATTTATATATCCTGTCATGTTATGAACTGCGTGAGATGTACTGTGCTCGCTTCCGTCCTGACTGGACCTGTTGAAAATATTATAGATGACATTGAGGAGTTCTGTCCCACTTACTATGGAGCAGGCTTAGATGACACATGTGAGCTGGACTCCCAGGAGGACCCAGCACTTGCAGAGGACATTACCCCAGTAGTCTAGGCTAGTTAGCTAGACCAGTATTGTAGCTTCTCTTCCCGAAAAATTTTGAAATATGTTTATTATTATTTATTTTATTTAAATGGTGATTTTTAGATTTTATAAATAATTAATTAGTTAATTATTACGGTAGATGACTTTAGCCATCGTAGAATTTTGAAGTACAAGACGGCTAGGAATCATGGCATGGATAGTGCAGTGGCGTGCTTTGACTAGTGTTTAGCCATGGTAGGGAAAGACCGAGCCATAGTGATGTCCTAACTAGGAAAATCAGGCCAAGTTGCGACTTAACCTCTATAGACGTTTTAATTATTCATTATTAATATTATTTGACGTTTAAGTGACCCGGTTGTACCAAACTGGTCTGGACTTGACCCGAACCAAAACAGGGCCCATGTAATGTTGTAGAGCGACCAAAGACGTTCACGACGATAGATGCATTGTATGAATGTGCGTACTTCGTAATTTATGTAGTGGTCTAGTAAATGTTTTATATAATTAATATTTGCCATATAAAAATACCAACAAACATTTTATTGATAATTATAGTAAATATTTCCTTAAATATATATTTTGGATGTGGAATTTATGTAGGCTATATATATATGTATTTGTGCGTACATATATGCATATTCGTGATATACAAAATTAGGCTTTATATATATATATATATATATATATATATATATATATATATATATATATATATATATATATATATATATATATATATATATATATATATATATATATAGTTAGATATATAACTAATAAATTATTTTAAATATAATCAATATTCATAATATATAAATTATTCATTTATATACTAATAATACTACAGTTATATATCTAACTATAGTGTATATATATATATATATATAAGTATATATAATATATATATTATAATATTATATATATATCTATATATATATATAATATATAGATATATAACAACTACAGTATATATCTAACTTTTTTTTTACAGTTATATCTAACTGTATATATATATATTTTTATATATATCTAACTGTATTATATATATATAGATATATATATATATATATATATATATATATATATATATATAATATATATATATATATATATATATATACATATATAAAATATATATATATCTATATAATATATATATATATATATATATATATATATATATTATATATATATATATATATATATATATATATATATATATATATAATATTATATATATATATATATATATACTAACTGTAGTTATATATATTCTATATATAATATTATAATATATAGTATATATATATATATATATATATATATATTATATATATATATATAACTACCAAGTTAGTATATATATATAAATTATTATATATAACTGTAGTTATACTAACTGTAGTTATATATATATATATATATAATATATATATATATATATATATATATATATTATATATATATATATATATATATACAGAGTTAGTATAACTACATATATATATATATATATATACAGAGTATATATATATATATATATATATATATATATATATATATATATATATATATATATATATATATATATATATATAGAGAGAGAGAGAGAAAAAAAAAAAATATATATATATATATATATATATATATATATATAGAGAGAGAGAGAGAAAGAGAGAAAGAAAAAGAAAACAAAACAGGTCCAAGCCAGGCCAGGCCAGCCTAGGCCCAAGCCAAGCAAACCCGAGCCCCCAACTTTCAGCCGAGTGCCAGTCCCTCCCCCAACCCTGCTTCAACAACAGACTACATATATAGAGCGAGAGTAACGAAAACTAAAACCCTAACACCTACGGCGCCCCTCCCCGACCCCTGGCAACCAACCCCGCAGTCGTGCACCGTCGCGCGAGCGTCGGAATCGGCTGCGCGCGCGCGCGGACAACAGGAACAGCCACAGTAGTAGCGGTAGGAAACAAGCGAGATCAAGGTGAGCTTTCTCCCACCACCTTTAACTATTTTTCGATCTACAAGTTCCAACGCACAGACAACATATAGGTCTTTAAACCCTATCGATTAATTTGGCTTCGATTGATCTGATTTCAACGATTAACCGAGATGAAATCAGGAAAAAAATCACGAAGTACACTGCCAGTTTTTAGTTTCCCGAACCTGTTTTAGGAGACGATTACTGGTCGAATCATCGAGTAAGGTAGGAAACTACCTGAACCATTATTGAAGACAACATATAGGGCATGGAAACCCAATTAATAGTTTTAATTACGGATGAGTATGCAGAGGTATAAATCAGTTTGAAAATCATATAAAATTCCATGTAAACTGTTTTCAAAAAAAAAAATCTTCGATACGACGTGCGTCCCGCCAATCTCGACGACGTGGTCGCGCACCGTAAGCATCGAAAGGCGCGTACAGATATTGCGGACGTGTGGGCTTTGACGGAATTTAAATTGGTCGCGTGTGCGCGATAAATTTGATGCGTATCCGTAAAAAAAAACCCCGTATCGGCCACTTTGCACAAACTGTAATTTCTTTGTGCACGTTCGTCAGATCGAGACGAAACTTGTGCCAACAGGACCGTATCGCTTTTCTGGTCCTGTATGCCAAGTTTGGTCCAATTCTGAGACAGTTGATCGGATCACCGTTTCGCGGGCCCCACGATCCGATTCAACGGGCAATTTTGTGCACGGCCTGCCGGAATCCTAAATTGGACATACAGTTGGGTTCGTATCATCAAAACAAATCCGTAGACATGTATTTTAACGACTTTAGAGACTATTGACTCTGGCACGCTTTTCGGTGCAAAGGGGGTCCAACGACGTACATCGTTTTGGCCCGAAATGACTGTTTTGCCCCTGTGTCTAGAACTGGACTTAAGGTGTCCCGCCCCAGTACCGGAATAATAAGACGGACTAGGCCAGCTACTCCGTATGAGATATATGAACGTCATACGGCGATCGTGGCTGTCAAGAGACAAGGGGGTGCATGCTACAATCAAGTCTCCTATGGTCCCACAGAGCATCTATGTCTCAATCAATCAACCAAGAAGCAGTAAATATTGATCATATACGACAAAGCAGTAAGGCGTCCCCGACGCTTCATCAAAATGATTCATTAGCCTGGCTATACAAGATGATAAGCTAGCACCAAGAGTCAATAGTACATAATAGTAGTCAGCTGCAGTCTGATTTAATTACAATTATGTAAGGAGCTGAATGTCCAGAACTGCCGGCTAAACAGGTGCCGGTGGCTAAACGCCAAGTACAAAATAGAAGATATCAGAGCAGTGAAGAAGAAACCCACTCATGGTCCCTGGCGCCCATACTCCTGGTGTGCACCATTGTTCGGGTAGAAGGTTGGATCCTCTGGCGCTGCTACGAGATCTGGCCAAACAAAACCAGCGGGGTCAGGCCCCGAATAGCAAGTACCACAAAGGAGCACAAAAGAGTGAGATAAAACCCAATGAGTAAAATATGACATGTTTCACGAGTTATAGGCTTATACCATATCATCGAGACAATACGACACCCTTACAAGCAAACAAGGACAAACGGTGCCAATATTGTGCCGAAATAAGAAATATCCTATAACCATGGGCAGGTGAAGAGCTTCTGATCGCGACTTCGGTACATAGCCTATCGCAGCACAATAGCCCAACCCAACAACCAAACAAGGACATGGGTTGGAGCACGCACCTCGATAGTCCATGTTCATCAGTTGCTAACAGAAGAAAACATATCACAAACAAGTCGACTTACAAGCGGCCAATCAATCCTTCGGCTTTCTATGATTCGTCTGGATTATCCGAGAAACGTAATATAGGAATCCTCATATCGTGTCAACCCAGCAGGGCTAGCCAAACCATTATGTATATACATATACGCGTAACACTTTGATTATGCACCGGTCCCCCGTAAGGCCACCGTGCTGAAACATATAACACATAACACGTAGGAGTCGGATATATTCATCCACTATAGGCGGATGAAACTGTATCCGTGGCGGCCAACCCGACACGCCAGGACTGGACCTATGGTGGCTAGTATGGCACGATCTCGGGATTCTGTTCCCTCCCAATGCTTCTACCGATTTAAGTTGCTTAGGTTAACCCTATCTTGATAATGGAATTACATGTCGTAGTCACATGGTCATCCTCCTATATGTCGTACCATAGTACGTGTACCCTAAGTATGAATCCACATCGGCTCAAGGAGTCCCAAATCTAGATCAATACTTAGTGTAATGCATCAAACAACAATCAATATACCACGACACTATTATTGACCAATTACCATGACTGTGCTGGAAGGTACACATGTATTGACATATAACACGAACGATCACTTAGCACGTAGAGTCACACCTAAGTGCACTCATTAAATAGCACCATAGTGCATACTAATATTGTAACTCAATACACACTTGGAACGTGTACCAGCACGTATACAGGTAATCAGGTCAGAAACACGGTCAAGTCATGAAGTCACACGGACCCCTCGTGACATAAAAGTCACATATAAATTCTGGTTAAAGTGAGACATGAAGATTCTTGAAGCCAAGACAAATATCTACAACTTTCGTGTTGGGAGTTGGGAGAAATTCTGGCTACAATTCAGGCAAATAGGGCATAAAACAGCCAAAAACAGCCAAAATAGGCACTATGCGGCATTCTGCGGCACTATTCCTACGGTACTATTCCTGCGGCACTATTCATCTCATGCGGCACTATTCATGCCTGCAACACTATTCATCTCATGCGACGCTATGCAAGCCTGCGACACTATTCATCTCATGCGCACTATGCAAGCCTGCGGCACTATTCATGCATGCGGTTCTATTCATCTCATGCGGCACTATGCAAGCCTGCGGCACTATTCATTTATGCGACTCTATACAAGCCTGCGGCACTATTCATCTATGCGGCACTATACAAGCTTGCGGTACTATTCATCTCATGCGGCACTATGCAAGCTTGCGATACTATTCATCTATGCGGCTCTATGCAAGCCTGCGACACTATTCCTACGGCACTATTCATCGTCCCTGCCAGAACCAGGACAGATGAACTAGAAAATGTCCAAATATTGATTTGGCCATAACTTCCTCAAAATAAGTCAAAATCCAACTTTTCAAATGTCAAAATTGGATAGAATGAGATTTTCTACAACACAGGACCATTAGTTTTCGAAAACAACCAAGTTTGATAGATCAAAACCATAAAAATCCATAAAACCCTAGTTTTAGAAACTTAGATCTACACAAAACTAGCCATTAAAATCAAAAACTCCAAGAACTAAACTTGTAGAGAATGAAGAGAAGAACAATATAGACAAATAATATCAAAAGAAAAATCAAGAATGAAAAATGCAATAATCTTTCCATTTGGTGCAAGATGTACTTGCCTAAAAGTTTGCTTGAGGAAAATAAATGAAAGAGTGAATGAGGAGAGAGAGTAAGGAAGAGAATATATATAGGGGTTGGGTTAACTCAAAGAAACCCTAATCTTAAGCATGCTCTAAACCATATGACTAATGACATGTTAAATGCTACATGCAATAATTAATCAAATTAATTAAATAAAATCCTAACCACAATACGGTCCAGAAATCTTATCATCGAAATAGTGAACCATGCCTACAACCAAACAAGGACAAGGAGTGGCACACTAATCCGCGACGAGATATTGTTCTATGCCATGGCCAGTTACAAATACAGGATATATGCAATAAAGATACAGGTGCCAGACACTATTTATATGAAAAATTAAAAATTTATGTATTCCGGGAATGGGGAGTGACATAAGGACAGACAATTCTAGCTAATTTGACTATTCTGAGAATGTTGGCAATGTCTGTTCCAGCTTCTGGAGGAAGTTATGAGACTTGGACTTTCTGATTTATTGATTGGCGATATATTGTTGGTTCTCCGTGCAACCCTCAGGCAAGTATACCTTGCTGAACATATGCAGTATTTATATTGTTTTTTCTTTCTTTATTGTATTCCTTTTCATATTGTCACATGATTCCATATTATGATTGATTTGCCCTTGATTGTTTTACTTGGTCTAGATTACGTGCACGTATAGGATATTCGACATTGCTTGATTATTGGTGTTTTCGTGTTACCTTGTCTCGTGATTGAGTTGTCAGTTTCTATATCTTGTTCTTGACTTGACCATTCTTGACTGGGAGTATCTTGCATTGTACTACAGTTGAGACATACTATAGATTGGGAGTATTTTACATTGTACTACGACCTATAGCAGATATTTCTACCTTGATATTGATTGATTGACTTGACTTGAGATATACTATAGATTGGGAGTATCTTACATTGTACTACGACCTATAGTATATATTGATTGATTGATTGACTTGATTTGCGATACTATAAATTGGGAGTATCTTGCATTGTACTACGATTTATAGGAGTCTACTTGACCTTGTATCCTTTAGGAGAGGAGATCGATACTAGAATTGGTAAATCTCGACTGAGAGTATCCTGCTTTGTACGTCAATTGAAACACTATAGATTGGGAGTATCTTGCATTGTACTACAAGCTATAAGAGTTCTGATTGATAGTTAGCCAAGTCTAGCATTACATTTCCACACGACTCGTCGTCCTTAGATGTTCTTCTTGCAGCGTTCTTATCCTCCATACGTGTTATTTACTGTTATATTAGTAGGCATGTTTTATGTATCTTGCTAGTCCTCTGAGGACCTGATAATCTCTTCAGGTAGCTGATTGCACGGAGTTAGTTAGCTGAGCATGTGGTAGTTGACTTCCTCTGAATGATTCAGGTATTTTGTTAGTGTTGTTGATTTATTATCTTTCTCGTGCTTTTATGATATATCCTGCTTATCAGCCTAGCTTTGTAGACTCATATCATACTTGGAGTCTAATCAGACATATATGCTAGTGGGTTGCAGACCACGACCCATACTTGTTCATTCTTGTCTTATATATTCTTGTGGATTGAGATACACTGTAGATCACCATATTAGCCATGATACCATGATCTTGACAGCTTATACGTACTCGAGTCGGACTGGAGTCCGTTCGATACATAGCTGGCTTGTTCACGAGCTCGCGCCCGAAAAAGCGGGTGCGGGTCGTGACAAGTATCTTACTTATCATTCTGTCTTGTTGGATACACTTGTATTTATTTGGGAATTTGTTATTCTGGATATTGTGGAGTTGTTTATCTTAGACATTTAGTTCTCTCTCTTATTTTGTATTTTATCTGTGGATTATGTTGATTATCTATCTTATCGTACTTTCTACCTTAGCTGTGATTGAGTTGTACTTTATATTATTCCTCCATTCGGAGAGTATAACTGTACAGGTACCTTATAGCTGTTAGATGTATGTGACCTAGGACAGCGTACTACCTACTTAACATTTATTTGAATAATGCATCATATCCAAGTTAAATTAAAAGTTAAATATGACTGAGAAAATAAATAAATAAATAAATAAATAAATAAATAAAGCCCTTAATCTTTCCAACTTACTTTTCTATTTTCTCTCCTGTAAATTTTAGTCAATTCTCCATCCCCAAATTCAAATTTTCTGTGTGCTTTTTTGTGGATTTATATGAAAATATTCAATACACATTCAAGATTGTGAGTCTTGACTAAGCTTCTGAATAGAGTTAGACACAACACCAGTAAAATTGAAATTGACATGCTAACTACTCAACCTGATTGTTGCATTACAAACCAGAAATAAAACATAAAGTTGAAAGAAGGGAAAAAAAAAAAACTTATGTCCTTTAGGGGAGGAATAACTACCATCCTTCACCACCACACCTTCAACCTCTCTACCTTGTACAAAGATACTTGGGCATGCCCTTGCAGCATCAGAGATACGGCAAGGTCACACTACCTACATCACACTATCGGACACGTCCGCCGCTTGCGTCTCTTATCGTTTAGATGGTCTCTCGCCGTCGTCGTCGTCACCGTCGTCGGAGTCATCGGAGTCTTCTTCGTTCGGCCTCTTCCTCTTTGTGGCACTTCCATCCTTCCCCGAGGCTCCGCCTCCATCGCCCAAGTCACCATCATCCCCTTCATCGATGTCCTCGTCCTCGCCATTCTCGAAGTCGCTTGCGACTTCCTCATCTTCTGCCTGACCTACCGGCTTGACAAGGTATTCTGTGCCCACATCCTTCAAGGAGGAGGCAAACACAAGAAGCCAAAAATAAAGGATAAGCATCACATTAGTATTTTAACCATGAAGGGCTCCAATAATAAGATGAAATAGAAGAATTCGTTGCATGATCATCAAGAAAGGAGAAGGGGAGTGTAGGTGCGAGCATTCTGTTTATTCGGTTCCAACTTAACCAAAATAGTCAACCTAATAAAAAAAAAAAATTTAAAAACACGAAACCAAACTAAAATTAGCCATAACCGAACCGATGCAACCGAATAATACTCGCCCCTAGAGGAGTATGCCAATTGGGCAAATCAATTGCTACTGGGCATCAGTTTGCACGAAGGACAAACACTAGAAATACATGTATACCAATTTGAGTAGTTCAGTTACTTCTTACAGTTGATTATACCCTTATCGACAAAGGGAAAGTGTCCGATAAGAAGGCCAGTAACACCGGGACCGCAAAATCCAATTAGGATGCAGAGAGATGACTAGAAAAACAGGACTCGCAAAATTTTGCGGTGTAGATCAAAATTTGCGATCCCAATAACGCTGGCCGATAAAAATTCTTATATCGGAACATAACCAGAAGTAATCAAAAGACAGTTGTGTCGGCTCAGCTCAGCAACCAAATTCAATCTAAACTACATAATATTTTTTTCGTATATTAAAGTCAGTAAATTCGTGTTTATGATGCCTCGTCCATTTATTAAATGAGCATGTAGTAGCGAAAATTGCAAGCATAACATAATCAATATAATTAACCGAGTGCATAAGTACCATAACCTAAAAGAAAACCAAATTGTACATGACATACTTACAGTTAAACTGTCAGAAAAGTAACTAAAGTAATCAAGTGCGCCATGATTTATACAGATCCGGCAAGCATCATGTTTCAAAAGTAAAATTCGTTTCCAGTATAGCCTAGTTTGGTTCAAGGAAAGATAAATCAATTAGTTGTTCTTTTCTTTCCTAGCGAAAATTACAATTTCCATCAAATTGTTATTTTCCGTGTTTGGAGGGAAGGAAAAAAAAGAAAGAATCATTGGGGTGGGAAGTCTGTTTTGATAGTTCTTCAGACATTTTGATTTTAAAACAATTTTCTAAAAAGAAGTTATAAAGTTTTTTTATAGGTTTACAAATTTTGACTTTACGTTACATCTGAAAAAATGGTTTTACGAAGCAAAATTTTAAAGATTCTATTTGGTAAAATATTTTTTTGAAAACAATTATTAAAATAAAATTTTCTATGGCCCGTGTAGTTGTGATGGAGAGAGAAATAGAAAAACAATTTAAGAACCATTTGCAGTCGTGTGCAAAAAATGTCCAATTTTAAAATATTTGTCAAAAACATATCGAAAAGAGAGTTTTTTTTTTACTGGTTATGCATAAAAGAAAAAAATGTACATCTCGAGTTAAAAGTATCCAAATACTATTTATGTCCAATCTTACATTTCGAAGGCACCCGAATCCTTGGGGTGGGCCCTATTCTTTTCTTTTCTTTTGGAAATTATTTTTCTTTCATGTTCCTTTGGAATCCAAACACTATGTCTCGTTTGGTTCACGGAAAGGAAATCAATTCCTTGGTATTTTCTTTAATTTGGAAATTTACAATTCTCTTCGCTTTTCCTTTCCGATGTTCGGAAATGCCAAGAAATAGGAAAGCGAATACTTCAAGGTGAAGTGATTCCTTACTTGGATGGATGAAATCATTTCCCCCTAATTTTTCTTCTATTGGGAATCACTTTTCTTCTCTCTTCAATTCCTTTTGAACCCAAACATAGGCACGAACCAAACGAGACTAGACCTCATAACGATGCCTAGGCCTTGTTTGGTTCACAGAATCATAAATTGGGAAAGAAAAATCATTACTTTCCTTTGGTTGTCAACCGAAGGACAGTGATTCCCAATGGAAAGGAAATTAAAAAAAATGGTTTCATCTATCCAAACAAGGATTCATTTTCCCACCTTTAGGTATTCACTTTCCCTTCTAATTTTCTTGGCATATTTCCAAACACCGGAAAACAAAAATTGATCCGAATTGTAATTTCCCAAAAGAAATGAAACGCCAAGAAATTGATTTCCTTTCCTCTACTTTCCGCAAACCAAACGAGGCCTTAACCTGATTCTGCAAACCAAACATGGCCTAGGTGCTCGGACTGACACAGACACGGGTGTACGGACACGACACAACACACTAAAGTTTGTGCTGCGGACACGGACGACCTGAATTTTCAAGTGTCTTCCATGCCCTAAAAGTAGCAAAGAATCTTCTTCACTACCTTCCTAGTTTCACTAAAAAAAGAAAAGAATAAAATGTGTTGATTGACACAAATTGCAGAAAGTATACTATAAAAATTACTAAAAATATACAAAATTAAATCGGCACCACCAGATCAGTAGATCTGTAACCAAACCTAGATCCAGTTATAATTATTGAGGAATTCACTAAACCTCAACTCCAAACCCTAATTTATGATCACTCAGTCCATAAATCAGCAAAAAACTAATAAATAAAATAATAAGTCACCGGGAAAATTATAACTGATTAATTGAAATTTACAGCAGAGATACGTATCGAAGTAAACCCTAAATCCTCTCCTCGAAGAAAATTGATAAATTAATTCGTGAAAAATAAATTAATTCCACGGAATTATTTTACTTGGAAAAAAATTCACGAAATTCTGAAAATTTTCACGTTGTTTGATTATAATTTAAAAAAAATTGTAGAAAATCAAACAAATTTTCATGAAAAAAAAATTAATTTGAATATTTAGTTATCATTATTTTTTACGAAATATAGTTATTTTTAATTGAAAATGATATATAAAAAAATCTATCATTTGGAACAGTTTCATTTTCCATTATTCTGGAGAAGAAAAAAAGGAAAAATGATAATTTTTTGGAAAATAATTTCTTTAACAATATATGCTATCAAACACTACAAATCGATGAATAAATTTGTGACGAAAATATTTTCCATAGAAAAAAAACAAATTAAACACAAAAAGGGAAAAAGGGAAAAAAAAAAAAAAGGGAGAAGAAAAGAAATTATACCTCTTCTTCCTCATCACCATCGTCATCGCCATCATCCTCTTCCTCCTCGTCGTCATCGTCATCATCATCATCATCGACAGTGTGCACCTGTGGTCCAGGTAACTCCACCACGTCGTCATCGTCCTCGTCGTCATCCTCCTCGTCGTCGTCGTCGTCATCGTCGCTTCCGCTGCCGTCCTTCAAATCCACCTCCTCCTCCACGTCATCATCGTCCCCATCGTCGTCGTCGTCGGCGGCAGCAGCTCCTTTGCCATCCATGGCCTTCATCTCCTCCTTCAACTTCGCGATCTCCATCTCCCTCTCGTCCATGGCCCCCTTCATCTCTCTCTCTCTCTCTCTCTCTCTCTCTCTCTCTAGAAATTATTTTTATTAATTAAATAATTAATTAAAATCATAATTTCTCTTTCTTTTTTTGTCGGAAGAAGAAGAAGAAGAAAGGAGAGGGAGCTGGTCCGGAGTCGACCGAGTGCTCTCCCCCCACGACAGATCCCAACCGTCTGCTCGGTCATAATCGCGAGGATCGGTGACGTGTACGGGATCGGACGGCTGCGGAGCGGGGGATCTGTGCTTCCGTGGTACGTGATGCAGGTCACGCGAGGGGAGTAGGGCTGACGTCACCCTGATTAAAGGAGTTAACCATTGTTTAAGTTTGCTGATGCGAACAAATGGCTGTCTTTTTCTTCCTTTTTTTCTTTTCTGAAAGAGGGCCTATAGTTTCGGAATTTTGCAAAACCCACCTTCCGTTGACCCACTTTAGTAATTACGCATAACAACTTAGGGGTTTGTGAAAAGTAATGGAATGGAATATTTATATAACAAATAAATAACAGAAAGATAAGTCCGAACAAAGAAAGAAATAATTTGGAATATTTATAAATTCTTCTTTAGCTATACTGTACAAATGGCTTATTGAATCATGGTTTAAAAAAATGCAAAAAGTTTTAAATTTTTCATGTGTCATTCTTACAATATTAAATAGACAATTCTTTAGCTCTACTATCTCCAATTGCAAAGTCTGATAGTTGGTGCTAAAAAGAAAAAGGAAAAGAAAAAACTTTGTGGTGTGATTTGTGAATAAACTCAGATATGGATCTCTTATTCCTATCTATAACCACCCTTATTGATAAGTACCAGTTCTAGAGCCAGGGCTGGCCCTGTATAAGCTCAACAAGCCATCGAATTTGGACAATCCTCCTGATTAGGGCAACCTCCGCCCCCTAAGTCCGCGCCTCTCCGCAAATAGAGCCTCCGCGGCCCACCCTATCTCCTTTTTGTTGCTTGAATAGCAATCCTCTAAGCCTATATTTTGAGTTCCCACTAGGAATACCTCGACTCGAGTAGCTCATGAGTCAGAAAAGAAACTCAAAATCCGAACTTCACGTTGTTGTTAGAGCCGACCGATATATCTTTTCTGAAGTTGATATCACATCAACATCTATATCTTTTAGCTTTTTATAATTTTTCTGATATCTTTTTCTGGAGTTAAGAATAAAGGGCAACCAAAATTAGCTATGGCTATGCCAAAACTTGCAGTAGTAAGGAGGGAAATATTGTTTCTTAAGAAAATTAGTACTTCAGTAAGTCCACAAGGAATCCATTGTTAGAAAGCCAAGTGGCTGAGGATCATAATTGTAATTAGCCAACTTGGTTCAGTATAAATATGTATCAGTATAATCAAGGGGGGTATCAGAGGTATGAAACCTTCTTTTCATTTTCTTGATTATAACTACTTTCCATTAAGTATGCTTGGTAACGTTGTTTTTACCGGTTTTGGAGTATTTTTTAACCGACCGTTCATGAAAACCTTTACTTGTTAATTTTTTTGAAGCACAGGTTTTGCACACACACAAAATCGGTGTAATGTAATTTTGGGTGGCTTTATAAACATCCCAAATCGATAGATTTTGAGACTTTTAATTATTTTATTCTATTTATATCCACACAAAAAATATATAACTATAACTACTAATACCCTTCCCTATTTAATTTTATTCGTGTAAAAAAAACTTTCAGAATCGCTGGTTAGTGAATTACCAAGCATGAATTAGACTGGTTTAAAATATGCTACTTAAAAGTCAATCAAAATCGGACCACTCATAACCGCTCATAAACAAGGAGAGTAAGAACGCGCGACTAATTGTCACTTGCGGATAATATTTGATTGTGTTTATGTCATAAAATGAACAACCAGGTTCATATATCATAAATAATTTGTTCCGTATTTTTTTAAATGAACAAACCTAAAATGGTTTATCACACTCTTAATCTTTTCACAACTTTATGTAGTTCATGGAAATTGTATCAATTAATCATGATTATCTCTTTTAAAATTTAGCAACTGATTAGTCCTACTATGTGTGGCCATGTATCCAATTTTGATAACATCTCGAAAATATTTTTGTTTCTTTTTTGTTTTGCAAATTTGAATATTCTAAAAGATCATGCTATATTTGATAATGAATCTGGTTCATTAATTATATTATATCATATTACTATATGGTGGTTATCCTTTGACAAATTTTGTAAGGAAGATTTATGAAATGCCCAAAAACTAAAAAAGTTTTATGTAAAACCCACCGCTAAAAAAACTTTCATCGCGTGCCCAGAATTAGAGAAACTTATCCAAAGCGGGTTCCAAATGACCCTTTTGCCCTTCCTTTTAATTTATTGAAAACACCCACGAAACTGCTCTTAAAAAAAAGTTTCGATACTTCATCTTCTTCCTTACGCTGCTCACTTTCGAATCTAGGTTTTCTCCTCAAAAATCTTCAAAAACTCGTCGAAAAATTTCGGAAAGACTGGGACAAACTACAAAAATGCTAAAACGGAGGTCCAAACATCATTTTTTTGCGAATCTAAAATTTTGGAAGGCCGTCTAACCATAAAACGGTTACTTTCAGTCTCCTCGACGATATGCTCATTTTGCGACAAACGGGACCTCATTTCGACCTCCCAGTCAAAAGTTATGGCCCTCCAAAGTTTCAGCTGACCATAAAATGCAGGAGAATGGCCATTCTCCGTGTTAGAACACGAAAAATGTTAATTTCACATGAGGGTGGTCATTCTCCGTATTAGTAACACGGAGAATGGCATTCTCCGTCTTAATTTACACGGAGAATGACCATTCTCCGTGTTAGTAACACGGAGAATGACATTCTCCGTCTTATCCGTCCTGAAAGTTACACGGAGAATGGCCATTCTCCGTCATAATTTAGACGGAGAATGGTCATTCTCCGTCTTAGTTTACACGGAGAATGGTCATTCCAGTGTTAAAACGCAAGAGAATGACCATTCTCCGTGTTAGAAACACGAAGAATGCCATTCTCCGTGTTAAATAAAACGGAGAATGCCATTCTCCGTGTTAAATAAAACGGAGAATGACATTCTCCGTGTTAATTTAAACGGAGAATGTCATTCTCCGTGTTAAATAAAACGGAGAATGACATTCTCCGTCTTAATTTAAACGGAGAATGGCCATTCTCCGTGCTACATTAAGACGGAGAATGTCATTCTCCGTTTTATTTAACACGGAGAATGACCATTCTCCGTTTTATTTAACACGGAGAATGGTCATTCCAGTGTTAAAATGCAGGAGAATGACCATTCTCCGTGTTACTAACACGGAGAATGCCATTCTCCGTGTTAAATAAAACGGAGAATGGTCATTCTCCGTGTAATTTAGCACGGAGAATGGTCATTCCAGTGTTAAAACGCAGGAGAATGACCATTCTCCGTGTTAGAAACACGGAGAACGACATTCTCCGTTTTAAATAAAACGGAGAATGGCATTCTCCGTGTAATTTAGTTTTTTTTCATGAACAAAGAGTTTCGTTCTTCTTTCAAAACGATGATAATTCTGATGGAAAAGAAGAAGAAAGATATTCTCTCCACAATTGACCTAATTGTCGGAAAACTTCAAATGTCTCCACGATGAAGATGAAGATGATGATGATGATGATGATGACGAGCGATGATCTGAGTTCGACTGAAGAAAAGCACACCGAACTACGAACGATCTTTGCGATCTCTGCTGAAGATGAGAGCAATGGAATTCAGATTTCCAGTGAAGAAGAAGACGAAAATCATAATCCAGATCTGAGTTTTTTGAATTCAAATACATATAGATGACCAATTCGCGCGGAGGGGTAGTTTCGGTATTATAAAAATAGCAGTTTCTAGCGGGTGGCATCTAAAAGGGAATCTTGGAATATTTAACGTGAAAATACTTAATTCTGGGTATTTCATAAAACTTATCCAGCGGGTGGGCATTTCATAAAAGCCCACCCCGAAATTGGGTTTCTCAGCAATTTCCAGTTTATAATAATTAGTTTTAGAATTTTAAAATCTTTAGATTGTTTTGTTTTTGGTTTTTTTTAGATGACCGGTGATACGTACGGGAGTTAATGAACGCTGCATTGCATGTCTGTTTGATCCACTGCCTCCAACTTTTATCAAATAAATGAAAAGAATAATACGCTCCCGTGACTAGATCTACTGATCTTCTGCCACCCAGCCGGGATCTTATACCTCTTCTCGGTAACCACAAGACAAGAGCCACTGGAGCAATCAAATATAGGTCAGTATAGACTTTCTTTGAGATGGAACCAAAGCGAAAGAGCAAAACAGAGAGGCTGGCTAGACTTTAGTTGGATATAGTAGTAGTATAGTCCTCTAATATGTGATTATGTAATTCCAAATTGTATGATACCCATGCTTCCATTGATTGAGATCAGATTCATGTATTATATTTTACATTATGATTTATTAACCTCCAAAGTGATAAGTTCCTCAAGTAATATATACCCAACAACACATTCATGTGCTATAACACTAAAACAAAAAGTAAATTAAAAAACTATTTTTTACCGAGAATTGAAATAAGGATCTCATTATGCAAGCCAAATATGGTAACCAGTACACCATAATTAGTTTTTGTTAAATGGAGCCCGTGAAACATACTATGTCTATTTAGATACAAAAATATTAAAATATTTATATTTTAACTGATTTTTTTGGCCCTTCGGATCCTTGGGCCCTGGACTATTTGCCATCTCTTCGTGGTGCTTGGAGGAGAGCTTCGAAGGTTGCAAACGAGAATGTAAGAATGAACTCATAAACAGAAAATTTTCAATTACACTTTGTTTTTAATCTGGGTCATGACGGTGGAGGGTTGATTCTTTACTCCATTGACAATCTGACGGCGAGTTCCCACTAGGAATACCTCGACTCGAGTAGCTCACGAGTCAGGAGAGAAACTCAGAATTCGAGCTCTACGTCGTTGTTAGAACCAGCCGAGATATCTTTTCTGAAGTTGATATCACTTCAACATCTATAACTTTTAGCTCTTTTATAATTTTTCTGATATCTTTTGCTGAAGTTAAGAATAAAGGGCAACCAAAATTACCTTTGGCTAGGGCAACACAACCTCTTAGGCTGGCCCTGTCTAGAGCTCACATCGATCAGTTAGTAGAAGTTATCCAGTAGCTAGTATCAGACTAGTGTAGTTCAGTAGCAATAGAGCAGTAGATGAAGCTAATACAGTCAGCTTAATCTAGTAAGATTGTATCAAGCCTAGTAGATAGTACACTATCTTAATACAATAATCCAGGAGGCCAGATCCAGGAGAGTAACAGAGGCTCAGGACCGAACTCGAGTGGCTCTTGTGGTTACCGAGGAGAGGTATAAGATCGTGATTGGGTGGCGGAAGATCAGTGGATCGAGTCACGGGGGTATATTATTCCTTCCATTTATTTGGTAGGAGTTGGAAGCAGTGGGTCCAACATTCATGCAATGCAGCGTGCACAAAATTTCGTGTGCATCGTCGAACAAATCAAAAAAAAAAAAAAAAAATCGAGGATCAGGGGAGTATCAGAGCTGAAGAGATTCAAATGCCAACACTTGCAGGTAAGGAGGAAAATATTGTTTCTTAAGAAAATTAGTACTTCAGTAAGTCCACAAGGAATCCATTGTTAGAAAGCCAAGTGGCTGAATTGTAATTAGCCAACTTGGTTCAGTGTAAATAAGTATCAGTGTAATCAAGGGGGTATCAGAGAATCTTGGAATGAAATCTTCTTTTCATTTCCTTGATTATAACTACTTTCCATTACTTCGAAATAGAGAATAAAACTTCTTCTTCTTCCTAAAATTGTCTAGTTCTTCTTAGGGTTTAGTTTCATTTTCTATGTTTCCATGGTAAATTCAGTTAGATCTCCTTCCAATTCCATGGCAATGGGAAGAGGATCTAACACTTATCCTATCCTCTCTTTTTATATATTCTTAATAAGAGAAGTAGTGCAATTCTATTCGAATACCACATTCCCTTACTCTTTCGATTTAATAAGATGTTATAAGCATCACTCTAACCAAGAAGAAGGCTGGAAGGAGTCCATTCTCAAGATTTTTAAATCGTAAAAGATATGAGATCTTAGTGACGCAACTCTACGACAGAAAATGCTCCTCGATCTGCATAAAAGCCAACATGGGGAGTAAGAATCAACAAAAGTTGTTAGTCCCGGGGCTTGATCAAAGATGGAAAACTGATGCAATCGAGATCTGAGATGTCACACAAAACTTTGCAGTGATCAAACTCAAGATCTACGATGGTACAAAAAATCAAATAACCAAATTACAATCTGAAGGAGGGAAATAGTGAAGAGAAGATCTCTCGTTCTTCCTTACAAACGTGTTGCAATTGGGACAGAACAAGTTACAATAAACTTAGAGAGAGATGAGAAGAAGAACAATGCTGGGGTGTCAAAACACCGTTGCTCAAAGCAAGATTCGCCCCACACGATCTGCTTCCAGGAACCAGCAAGTTTGAAGAACTTGTGGAACGCTCGATGTCACCTCTGTTCTGACTCCTCGGATGGACTTGCAATGGCGGCAGCAGCTCTCTCTCTCTTTCTACTTCTCTGACTTGTATTTTCGTAGTACCCACAAAGGAGGCCAGAAGAGAGTATATATAGAGAGAGAGTGGAAACCCTAGCCGCCTCTTCAGTTATGGAAAGATTGAATCAAATCACAAAAAGATAGCAACGAATTAATTTTAATCCCACAAAGATAGGAACTGAATTAATTCAAATCCCATAAAGATAGGAACGAAATTAATTCAAATCCCACAAAGATAGGATCTGAATTAATTGCATTGATTCATCCTTTCCATAACCGATTTGAAATCTGCACAGTCAGCGTAGCCCTCCATGCGGCAGCAGCAGCAGCAGTCTGGCCGCATGGACCGCTTGGGCCGCATGGACCACATGAGCCGCATGGACCGCATGGACCGCATGAGCCGCATGGACCGCATGAGCCGCATGGACCGCATGAGCCGCATGAGCCGCATGGACCGCATGAGCCGCATGGACTGCATGAGGCCGCATATGAGCCGCATGCCGCATAAGACCGCATGGCCGCATGACTGCTGACGTGCTAAGTGCAAAGTGCGCCAACAAAACGCCACATTACGCCTCATGAGCCCATGAGCCCGAGCCCGAGCCCGAGCACGAGTCCGAGTCCGAGTCCGAGTCCGAGTCGCTAAGCCCCGTTGGGGCTTAGCTCCAAGTGGAATTAATCCAAGAGAATGACAAAAGCATTAATGCTTAATCCTTGGAGCCTTATTCTTACCTCCTAGTAAAATCACCCATATGGTTCCCTCCTTAGGGTCACCACCCCATGTGCATCTCTCAACAACACACCCAAGTATATATGTTGAGATAACTCATGGTGCATTTTCGATGTGGAACTAAAATTTACAAGGCATGTTGAGAGCAAGCTCTCTCCATGTAAAGAAAGCACCAACAATCCCCCACATATCACAACATATATATGTGTCCAGGGTTGAGCGTTCCCCACAGTAACTGTCCACTTTGCATTAGGATAGATGTCGCTGACGACTTGAATCTTCCCGTATGGGTTAAATAACAATGTGATACAAGAATGGACTACGCCTTGAATTCTGCACCACAATTGTAATTCTTCCCACTCACAAAGTGTAGTTACGTGTGCTTCTGGCTGCACATTAAAGGCCCTGTGCCAGCCTGGTTTCAGTGTATAATTTTGGGCGTCTACAAGTTTACCCTCAAGAGACGGCCTGATATCTCTTTCCATATACTATAGGTGAGTTCTTTATTAAAGAGATATGGCATGAAGCCTTGCGCTTCCTTGCGGTGCTACGCCGCTATGACATGGCCTGAAGCCGAGGCATTACCCCTACCTGGGAACCTCATCGTAGTGTCATACTACTGTAGCATGAGGTCACAAGCCTCTTTGTAGTGCCAAACTACCCAGCATGAAGCCTAAGGCTTCCTTGCGGTGTTACGCCGCAACGACATGGCTTGCAATGCCGAGGCTTTACCCCTACCTGGGTACCTCATCGTGGTGTCGTGCCATTGTAACATGGGGCCATCCTCCCCTCTGTAGTGCTGTCTACAACTCTTTAATTACGTCATATAGCATTAGACTACCTGCCTATTTGCGGTGCTACGCCGCTATGACTTGGCTTGCAAAGCCGAGGCATTACCCCTACCTGGGAACCTCATGGTGGAGTCACCCCACTGTAGCATGGAGTTTCACTCCTTGTAGTGCTGCTCTACCGTGCTTCCTGTAAAGCACACCAGGCATTCACTCTGCCTGAGAACTCATTAAGGCGTTTAAGCCAACCTTCCACAGGATCTGTTTTTCTGCAGAAAATACATAGTAGACAACAGTGGTTATGGATCCGTATCCCTTCCATGTTCCTGAGAACAAGTACCCACTGTTACCTGATAGTTTCCCAGTCAGTGATCCTCCTTTGAACCAAAAGTTAGATGCCTAGTAGATTTCTCTTTGAACTAATAGCATAAAACTTTATGGTAGGATTACAAAGACACACTATCAGAATGCCTTCAAGCCCATTTTACAAGCTGTGTCATCGACCAACTGGCGCTTGAGTCCCTTTGTGAACGGATCTGCCAGGTTCTCCTGACTCCGAACATCAACCACTGCAATTACACCTCTTTTGATAAGATCGTGTACTGTGCTTCAACCGCACAGTCCTCTTCTTCCCGTTGAAGAGGTCATTTGATGCCACCGCCGCAGTCGCCTGGTTGTCACAGTATATCGGAATCGCCGGTATCTGAGCCCCAACCACTGGAAGATCATACATGAGCTTCCGAAGCCATTCTGCTTTATCTGCTGCAGTTTCAAGTGCATAGAATTCAGATTCCATGGAGGAACGAGAGAGTATAGTCTGCTTCTTCGACTTCCACGATATAGCAGCTCCACCCAAGGAAAAGACATATCCACCTGTGGATCTCTCGCTTTCCACCTCTGAACACCAGCTAGCATCACTGAAGCCTTCCACTACTGTCGGATACCCGTTGTAGTGCAGTGCATATGTCTGAGTCTTCTTGAGATATCTCATCACCCTCTTCACAGCTTTCCAGTGTTCAACCCCTGGGTTGCTTGTGAACCGACTCAGCATTCCCACGGCGAAAGCTATGTCAGGCCTTGTGGCAGTAGTTGCGTACATCAAACTTTCGATAACGCTAGAATACTCCAGCTGCCTGACACTTTCCCTCGAGTTTGGCTTCAGCTTCTGATCATACCTGTATGGCGTATCGATCCCTGGAAGATCCTTATATCCATAGCGTGTGAGCATCTTCTCAATATAGTGAGATTGTGACAGCGCTACTCCAGTGTCTGTCCGGATGATCTTTATGCCCAAGATGACATCTGCATCCCCCAAGTCCTTCATACTGAACTTGGTTGAGAGGAACTTCTTTGTCTCTGTGACACAGCCTATATCCGTACCTAGGATTAGCATGTCGTCCACGTACAGACAAACAATGACTCCTCTTCCATCAGCAAACTTTGTGTAAACATATTTGTCCGTCTCGCTGACTCTGTAGCCGTTTGACCTAATAACTTTGTCAAACTTCTCATGCCACATCTTGGGAGCTTGCTTCAAACCATATAATGATTTCACCAACTTGCAGACTGTCTTCAAGACCTTTGACGACAAATCCATCTGGCTGTTGCATGTAAATCTCTTCGGTCAGCTCCCCATTCAGGAATGCTGTCTTTACATCCATCTGATGTATCACCAACTTATGTATAGCTGCTAGAGCGATTAACATCCTGATGGTGGTCATCCGAGCTACTGGAGCGTACGTGTCAAAGTAGTCTATCCCCTGTTTCTGAGAAAATCCCTTGGCGACCAGCCTGGCCTTGAACTTGTCAATAGTTCCATCTGCCTTCATCTTCTTCTTGAAGATCCATTTACAACCAATAGGCTTTTCTCCTTCAGGTAGATCTACCAACACCCATGTGTTATTGGAGGTGATAGAGTCAAACTCGTCATTCACTGCCTCCTTCCAGAAGATAGCATCTCTGGTCTTCATCGCCTCATCATAGGTAAGCGGATCTGCTTCCACATGATAGGTGACAAAGTCATCTCCGAAATCTTTCGGTCTCCTCGCTCGCTTAGCTGACGGCTCTGCGAGTTCTGGTGCAAGAGTTGTTTCATCAACAACAGCTTCTTTTTGGACTACTGGCTCGTATGAGATTTCAGTCTCATTTGTACCTACATCATTTTCCGGAATGTCCGAAAGAACAATGTTTTTGTCTTTTGCAAACTTGTCTTCAAAGAATTCAGCATCGCGAGATTCGATGATATGATTTGATTCAATATCAAGAAATCTCCGAGCATCACTCTTCTCGGCATAACCCAAGAAGATCGCCTTCGTAGTCCTTGTCCCCAGCTTCTGAATCTTCAGATCTGGAAGCTTCACATACGGCAGACACCCCCACACTCGAATGACATTCAAGTTTGGTCTGACTTTGAACCAGAGTTCATGAGGAGTTACGTCCGAAGTTGCATATGGCACTCTATTCAGAATGAAAGTGGTCGTTAATACAGCTTCTTTCCAGTAGCATTTTGGAAGACCTGCAGTGAGCAGCATAGAATTCATCATTTCTGTTAATGTTCGGTTCTTCCTCTCTGCTACTCCGTTGGATTGAGGAGAATATGGAGCAGTAGTCTCGCATATGATTCCATGTTCTTTGCAGAACGATGCGAATTCATGAGACCTGTACTCCCCACCTCGATCACTTCTCAACCTCTTGAGTTGTTGTCCAGTCTGCCGTTCAGCTTCGGCCCTGAACTCTCTGAACTTCTCGAAAGCTTCGTCTTGGACTTGAGCAAGTAGACGAACGCGTATTTTGAGAAGTCGTCGATGAAGGTTATGAAATACTTCATCCCGGCCTTCGTGGAGAAATGTTTGAAGTCACAGATATCGGAGTGCACCAACTCCAGAAGATCTGTGCTTCGATTGACCCGATGAAAGGGTTTCCTTGTGATCTTCGTCTGAGCACACACTTCACACTTCTCCACCTTACCCCCACATTTGGAGATAAGTCCTAGACTAGACATTTTGTTGATTCTTTTAGAATGAACATGTCCTAGTCTATTATGCCACAACTCAAGAGAATAATCAGAAAATGCAACTGCATTAATGTCATCAAACTGGTTGACAAGCTGAATTTTAAACATTCCTTCGGTTTGATAAGCCTTCCCGAAGTATGTTCCCTTCTTGGACATAACCATCTGACCAGCGTTGATGTCCATCCTCAAGCCTGCGTTGCAGAGCAGGCTCCCAGAGATCAGGTTCTTGGCAATCGCAGGAACATGCTTCACACCTTGAAGCGTCAGAGTGTTCCCAGAAGTGAGTTTCAGCTCCACAGTCCCAATCCCCAGAACTTCAGCTTGGGCCTGGTTCGCCATGACAACCTTCTCAGATATCGGCTGGTACGTGACGAACCATTCCTTGTCAGAACAGACATGGCAAGTCGCACCAGTGTCTATCCACCAGTCAGAGTCAACCCCCACAGTTGTGACCTGTCCGATCATAGCAACAATGTTAGAAATCAATGAAACCTTATTGGGCTCACCTTTCTCTGATTGTTTAGGCTTAGATCTGCATTCACTCTTGTAGTGGCCTTTTTTGCCACAATTGTAACAAGTCACGTGGGACTTAGTCTTCTGTTGCTTGAATGAAGGACCCTTCACTTTCAGATTAGTGAAGTCCTTCTTCTTGGGATGAGAAGCCGCCTGCTTTCCCTTGGGATCCCTCGTCTGCACCAGATTGGCTTTAGCCAACTGTTTGGACAGAGTGTCCATCTTCTGTTGAGAACGCATCTCGTCCTCAACATGGATCTTCTGAAGTAGATCTCCCAAGCTAATGTCTAGCTTCTTTCTGTGCATCCTTGCATAGAAGGTACTCCATCCAGCAGGAAGTTTTGAGACGATCCCTCCGACGACAAACTTGTCGGGAAGGGGCATCTCTTCGTCTTCCAGTTTCTGACGCAGCTTCAGAAATTCTTTCACTTGTGGTAACATGGACTTTTCGTCCTCAAAGAGCAATTTGTGATATTTTTCAACCACAAGTACATTTTGCTCATGTTCTTGTCTTCTTTATACAGATTTTCCACAGACTCCCATATGTCTCTGGCAAGTTCCTTCTTTGAATAGGATTCTGCCAGGGAATCCTCCATAGCATTCAGGATGAGAAGCCTGCAGATGCTATTTTCCCTTCTCCACTTGGCCTGGAGTTTGGTAGCCGCGTTGATGACGGCAGTAGATCCAGTGTCTGGAACAGAGGGTTCTTCCTCCAACAGAACATGATCAACGTCTTTTAGTTGAAGAGTTAGGTACACCTTTCTCTTCCAGACTTGATAGTGCTCTCCATCGAACTTTTTCAACTTATAGAAGTCCGATTGGAGGAACGAAGCATTAATGTTTTCCATCTACACGGATCTTGCTTTGAGACTGTTAGTCCCGGGGCTTGATCAAAGATGGAAAACTGATGCAATCGAGATCTGAGATGTCACACAAAACTTTGCAGTGATCAAACTCAAGATCTACGATGGTACAAAAAACCAAATAACCAAATTACAATCTGAAGGAGGGAAATAGTGAAGAGAAGATCTCTCGTTCTTCCTTGCAAACGTGTTGCAATTGGGACAGAACAAGTTACAATAAACTTAGAGAGAGATGAGAAGAAGAACAATACTGGGGTGTCAAAACACCGTTGCTCAAAGCAAGATTCGCCCCACACGATCTGCTTCCAGGAACCAGCAAGTTTGAAGAACTTGTGGAACGCTCGATGTCACCTCTGTTCTGACTCCTCGGATGGACTTGCAATGGCGGCAGCAGCTCTCTCTCTCTTTCTACTTCTCTGACTTGTATTTTCGTAGTACCCATAAAGGAGGCCAGAAGAGAGTATATATAGAGAGAGAGTGGAAACCCTAGCCGCCTCTTCAGTTATGGAAAGATTGAATCAAATCACAAAAAGATAGCAACGAATTAATTCTAATCCCACAAAGATAGGAACTGAATTAATTCAAATCCCACAAAGATAGGAACGAAATTAATTCAAATCCCACAAAGATAGGATCTGAATTAATTGCATTGATTCATCCTTTCCATAACCGATTTGAAATCTGCACAGTCAGCGTAGCCCTCCATGCGGCAGCAGCAGCAGCAGTCTGGCCGCATGGACCGCTTGGGCCGCATAAGACCGCATGACTGCTGATGTGCTAAGTGCAAAGTGCGCCAACAAAACGCCACATTACGCCTCATGAGCCCGAGCCCGAGCCCGAGCCCGAGTCCGAGTCCGAGTCACTAAGCCCCGTTGGGGTTTAGCTCCAAGTGGAATTAATTCAAGAGAATGACAAAAGCATTAATGCTTAATCCTTGGAGCCTTATTCTTACCTCCTAGTAAAATCACCCACATGGTTCCCTCCTTAGGGTCACCACCCCATGTGCATCTCTCAACAACACACCCAAATAGATATGTTGAGATAACTCATGGTGCATTTCCGATGTGGGACTAAAATTTACAAGGCATGTTGAGAGCAAGCTCTCTCCATGTAAAGAAAGCACCAACAAAAGTCAACATGGAGAGTAAGAACGCGTGACTAATTGTCACTTGTGGATAATATTTGATTGTGTTTAGGACCATTAATGAACAACCATGTTCATATATCACAAATAATTTGATCCGTATTTTGTTAAATGAACAACCCTAAAATGGTTTATCACACTCTTAATCTTTTCACAACTTTATGCAGTTCATGGAAATTGTATCAATTAATCATCATGAATTGCATAAAGTTGTGAAAAGATTAATAGTGTGACCATTTTAGGAAAATTGTATCAGTTAATCATAAAAAAAGTATCAATTAATCATGATTATCTCTTTTAAAATTTAGCAACTGATTAGTCCTACTATATGTGGCCATGTATCCAATGTTATCATCTCTAAAATATTTTTGATAACATCTCTAAAATATTTTTGTTTTGTTTTTGTTTTGCAAATTTGAATATTCTAAGAGATCATGCTATATTTGATAATGAATCTGGTACATTAATTAGACTAGTCACGTGGTATTAATAAAGTATATAAAAATTTAAATTATATTAGAATATTTTAAATATAATTCGATATTTTAATATGATTTTAATATGATTATTTTTTTTTAAATTATGGATGTGTGTTTAATTAGATAATATTATGTAGTTAGTTTAAACATAATTCTAATTTTAAATATATTCTAGTATCGGGTGGTTTTTAATTTTTTTACGTGATGAGAGAGGGTTCGGTTATCCACACAGAAGATAAGAAAGCTAGTTAATTTTAATTTTTTTTGATGATATACACACGACTTAGACGGTCCAATCTTGAGCCGTTTTGAAGCATCTTTATATTAGTAGAGATTATATCATATTACTATATGGTGGTTATCCTTTGACAAATTTTGTAAGGTTTATAATAATTAGTTTTAGAATTTTAAAACCGTTGTATTGTTTTGTTGTGGTTGAAAATCTCTTTTATGTGATTATGTAATTCCAAATTGTAAGATACCCATGCTTCCTTTGGTTGAGATTTACATTTTATATTATGATTAGTTAACCTCCAAAGTGATAGGTTCCTCAAGTAATATATACCCTACAACACATCCATGTGCTATAACACTAAAACAAAAAGTAAATTTAAAAAAAAACTATTTTCACCAAGAATTGAAGTAAGGACGCATATGCAAGCCTAACATGGTAACCAGTGCACCATAATTATTTTTTGTTAAATGGAGCCTATGAAACATACTAGATCTATTTAGTTACAAAAATATTAAAATATTTATATTTAAAACAATTTTTTTTTCTGGAAATTGCTGAGAAACCCAATTTCGGGATGGACTTTTATGAAATGCCCACCCGCTGGATAAGTTTTATGAAATGCCCAGAATTAAGTATTTTCACGTTAAATATTCCAAGATTCCCTTTTAGATGTCACCCGCTGGAAACTGCTATTTTTATAATACCGAAACTACCCCTCCGCGCGAATTGGTCATCTATATGTATTTGAATTCAAAAAACTCAGATCTGGATTGCGATTTTCGTCTTCTTCTTCTTCACGAAAAATCTGAATTCCATTGCTCTCATCTTCAGCAGAGATCGCAAAGATCGTTCGTAGTTCGGTGTGCTTTTCTTCGGTCGAACTCAGATCATCGCTCGTCATCATCATCACCATCATCATCATCTTCATCGACGTCAATTGTGGAGAGAAAATCTTTCTTCTTCTTTTCCATAAGAATTATCATCGCTTTGAAAGAAGAACGAAACTCTTTATTCCTGAAAAAACTAAATTACACGGAGAATGACCATTCTCCTACGTTTTAACACTGGAAATGACCATTCTCCGTGTAAATTAACACGGAGAATGCCATTCTCCGTTTTATTTAAAACGGAGAATGACATTCTCTGTGTTTCTAACACGGAGAATGACATTCTCCTGCGTTTTAACACTGAAATGACCATTCTCCGTGCTAAATTACACGAAGAATGACCATTCTCCGTTATATTTAACACGGAGAATGACCATTCTCCGTGTAAATTAACACGAAGAATGCCATTCTTCGTTTTATTTAAAACGGAGAATGACATTCTCCGTGTTTCTAACACGGAGAATGACATTCTCCGTGTTTCTAACACTGAAATGACCATTCTCCGTGCTAAATTACACGGAGAATGACCATTCTCCGTTATATTTAACACGGAGAATGACCATTCTCCGTGTAAATTAACACGGAGAACGTCATTCTCCGTTTTATTTAAAATGGAGAATGCCATTATCCTGCGTTTTAACACTGAAATAACCATTCTCCGTGCTAAATTACACGGAGAATGCTATTCTCCGTTTTATTTAACACGGAGAATAACATTCTCCGTTTTATTTAACACGGAGAATGGCATTCTCCGTGTTTCTAACACGAAGAATGGTCATTCTCCTGTGTTTTAACACTGGAATGACCATTTTCCGTGATAAACTACACCCCATTCTCCATGTAAATTAAGACGGAGAATAGTCATTCTCCGTGTAATTTAGCACGGAGAATGGTCATTCTCCGTGTAAATTAAGACGGAGAATGCCATTCTCCGTGTTAGTAACACGGAGAATGTCATTCTCCGTGTAAATTAAGACGGAGAATAACATTCTCCGTGTTACTAACACGGAGAATGACCACCCTCATGCGAAATTAACATTTTTCGTGTTCTAACACGGAGAATGACCATTCTCCTGCATTTTATGGTCAGCTGAAACTTTGGAGAGCCATAACTTTTGACTGGGAGGTCGAAACGAGGTCCCGTTTGTCGCAAAATGAGCGTATCGTCGAGGAGACTGAAAGTAACCGATTCACCGTTAGACGGCCTTCCGAAATTTTAGAATCGCAAAAAAATGATGTTTGGACCTCCGTTTTAGCACTTTTGCCGTTTGTCCCGGTCTTTCCGAAATTTTCCGACGAGTTTTTGAAGATTTTTGAGGAGAAAACCTAGATTCGAAAGTGAGCAGCGTATGGAAGAAGATGAAGTATCGAAACGTTTTTTTTAAGAGCAGTTTCGTGGGTGTTTTCAATAAATTAAAAGGAAGGGCAAAATGGTCATTTGGAACCCGCTTTGGATAAGTTTCTCTAATTCTGGGCACGCGATGAAAGTTTTTTTAGCGGTGGGTTTTACATAAAACTTTTTTAGTTTTTGGGCATTTCATAAATCCTCCCTTTTTTTTTTGTCCTTCAGATCCGTGGTTCTGGACAGTCGTCCTCGCTGCCTTGGATCAGGACCGGCCTGTTAACCAACTTAGTAAAGCATCATTATTTAATGCATTTTTTGTTATTGCATGATGGGGAGCATTCAAACTGTTTTTTTAGTTTTTGAATTGAGTAGATGTGTATAGTTGTAAGGGCAAATTACTGATTCCATATCAAATCACAGACTCCTTAATCATGATTTATCCGTTCTTGTTGATTGATTAATGTTGTTCAAGTTAAAAGACAAAAAGAAAGCACATTCAGTCGTTTAACTGTCAGACACACCCATAATGTTCACCATAGTGGTAGAAGTCTGACTAAGACCCCGTTTGGTTCATTGTATTGTAATTGTATTGTAATGTAATCGTAATCGTAATATAATCAAATAAAAAATAAATAAATATTTTTATTTAATTATATTGCGATTGCACTACATTACAGTGTACCAAACGTGGTCAAGTATTTTATGGTCATTCTTGCCATATCATAATGCCACAAGCGTAGGAAATGTAATATGAACATCAAATCCTACTTGAGATGTATGCTTGAGTCACGAAACCAGAATCATGTGTCATAACATAATCTCAAAGTACAATTGAAACCATAAATTAGTAGTCAACGTAAATTTTAATAACATAATCTCAAAGTACAATTGCACGAAGAACACTATGGACTCTGCGGGCATTTGTTTGTTTGTTCTTTCTCTTTGATTATGCAATTGAAACCATAAATTAGTAGTCAACGTAAATTTTAATCCATCCCATCTTGTCAATATTTTTAAAATTTTAATCAAGAGACTGTTTTATAACCTTTAAAAAGGAATGGCTTAATTTCAACTTGATACCCTTAACTATTCTAGTTTTTCAACTTAATATTATAAACTTTGATAAGCATCAACTTAATACCCTAACAAAATTAAGACGAATATATAAGGGTTAGTTTCTTTATTGGCTTTCTTGATTGATACAATGATTGACTACATAAATGAAGAGGAATGAAGAAATGAACAAAACAAGAAGCACAAGTAAAACTAGTACATTTTCCATACCATTCTCCTACTCTCCTCTCTATTTTATGTACTGTCCTGGTACTCCTGTGCAGTTAGGCAGTTGGCGCTTCGCTGGCCGATTGAGCTGCCGACTGGACTAACGAGCTGCTGACTGGGACTGAAGGGAGGTAGGCTCTGATACTCTGATACATGGCATACAAGCTTCATTTTCCAGTTCTTCACACTGACCTTGATCTTGGGACACTGAGCTTCACACTGAAACTGTGAAGAAGGGGTATGCATCACTCACTCTCTGGATTCATATGAATATGCATCTTCAGTTCCTGTCATCCAAGTGACTAGCAGATTCATGTCCAGCCAAACCCTCGACGACCCTATTAATAAATATAAAAAAATCCTACTGCCACCAAAAAAAATATCCTACTGCAAGGTGACATATTTACATGGTCTCGTATAATTAAATAAACCTATATTCAAGGTTCGCAGTATCGGTATCGGACCATTCCTTTGAGTATCGGATTGGCGGTAACGGCAATATCGACGGTTTCGGATCGGAGTATTGGATTTTTTGGTATCAGAAAACAAATAATTATTGACATTTTAGAAAATATATTTTATATATTTAGGCATAGTTTAAGTATTTCTAGTGTTATTTTTTTAAGTAGTTTTGAAATTGAATGAAACAGTAGTCACCCTTGCCGATTGGTTTACATGCAATAGATAAGTTTTCTTCTTTTACATGCTTTTACAACAATACTATGATTTTTACACTCTTGTTGATTGGCCTTTTTCGTTCAATTTTCTTTGCCGAATTGACTGGAAAAGAGATCCCCAATGTCGATATCGGTCAGTATCGGGTATCGGTCGATATCGGTATCGGATCAGGACATGCCAAAACGTATCGGTATCGGCCGATACTGCGAACCTTGCCTATATTCTTACAATAGTAAGAAGGCTACAAATTAAAAATAACACGATTGTTTTCCACTGGAACATGAACATCCTTTGTTTACTAATAATGAAATCATAAGTTGCCTATTTCTTTGAATATTTTTACTATTTAAATAAAAGGATCTCAGGAACCAACTTGCATTTCATGTTTCATATTTTTAATTCGATCCTAAACCTGAAATAACTTGAAGATCAAGGATCTAACATTTGGTAGGTTCCGAGACAGCAGGCAGATAGTGACAAAGGGCCTTGTTGCAGGTGGCGGAGGTAGAAAATATTGTGGTTAGGAGCAAACCTTAACAAAAGAAATACTCTTGTTAAAATTCATTCCATTATGCAATATAATAAGGTAAATAATAAATAAAAACTGCATTAAAAAAAGACTAGAGGAAAGTTTTGTCAAAAAATGATTTGACTTGTAACCTTCTACAATAAACTAAGGTTCGCAGTATCGATATCAAACCCATCCTATGAGTATCGGGCTTCCTAGGAGTATCCGAATCGGCGGTATCACTAGTATCAACGGTTTGAGAGCTGAGTCTCGAAATTTTTGGTATCGAAAAACAAATAATTCTTAACACATTATTAAAATTTCAAGTTTTCTTCCTCTACATGCTTTTACAACCTTAGTATGCTTTTACACCCTTGTTGATTTGTCTTTTTTTAATTCAATTTTCTACGCCGAATTGATTGAAAAAGACCCTTGATATCGGTATCGGATCGGGACGTGTCAAACCATATCAGTATCGGTCGATACTGCAAACTATGCAATAAACGCTATAATTCTTAGTCTATAGTCTATACTCTATAGTCAAAGTAAGGACAATTTGGAATAGTGTGGTGAAATGCAAACTTTAGGGAGGACAATACTAGAAAATATTTATAACTAATAATTTTTTCCAAAAAAAATGAGGGGGGAGAATTACCCCTACTCTGCCCAGTCATCTCCGCCCCTGTCGTGTCGTGTCGTGTCATGCCCACTGGTAACTAGAAGAAGCCATTAAAATAACTCTAACAGGCGACAAGGGACTTCTTCTCAAATGCAGTGATCTGAAAGGTTTATTGGATGTGTCAGATGAAACGAAGAATTGACCAAGTGAGCATTCTTTCAAAAAATGAATATGGTACTCTTGTATTCATCTGTCTTCACAAATATATGGAGCTATATATCTAACCATGAAAGCAATTAGCTGCTAACTACATTGTTCAAGTACATTATCAACTGATTTGTGGACTTCTGCGGGACGTTTGGTATGCGGAATACTATATAACCGGGAATCAAATTCCAAGTAATTAAACTCGCATGAAAATTGTATTCCCATGCTTGGTGACAAAATAAATATTTCCGGAAAAAATGATTAAAAAAGAAAAAAAATCCAAAAACGAAATAACGTTAAAAAGGGGGGGAAAAAGTAAAACGACAAAAAACAATCAAAAGAAAAAACGATAAAAAAATGACAAAAAAATTTAAAAAACAAATAGAACGACCAAAAAAAGACAAAAAACGACCAAAAAGACAAACAACAAAAAACAACCAAAAACGACAAAAAACTACTACAAAGCGACAAAAAGGATAAAAAAGCGACAAAAAATGACAAAAACAACAAAACAGAAAAAAAAAAAACGATAAAAAATTATCAAAAAGCGACACAAAGAACCAAAAAAGGACCAGAAGACGACCAAAAAAACACAAAAAGGACAAAAAAAAGGACAAAACAACAAAAAAACTACAAGAACGACAAAAAAGCGACAAAATGACAAAAATGACAAAAAAAACGATGAAAAAAGATTAAAAAAATTACCAAGAAGCGACAAAAAGAACAAAGAAAGACCAAAAATGACAAAAGACGACAAAAAGACCAAAAAGGACAAAAATGACAAAGAAGGACAAAAAAACTACTAAAAAGGACAAAAAAAGATATAAACGACAAAAAGTACTACAAAAACGACAAAAACAACAAAAATTGACAAAAACGATAAAAAAATGATAAAAACGACAAAAAATGACAAAAAAAAATTGACCAAAAAACAATAAAAACAATGAAAAAGGAAAAAATTGATTAAAAAAATAACGTTAAAAAATGATAACAAAAGAATAAGAAATTTTAAACAATTTTTTTTGCCCGGACAAAAGAAATATACCCATCTATTCTTAAGGGATAGGATTCCCATGTTTTATGGGTAAACTATTTACCCGGGTAATTTTAATTCCCGGGAATAAATTTTTTATAGCCCAAACAAACATGATAATTGATTCCCACCTTAATTTTTTCCAGGAATAAAAAAAAAAATGCCGCATAGCAAACGCCCCCCTAGTGTATAGCTATAGTTCTTATGGATAACTGGAAGACATCTAGAACAATGATTCATAGGTAAAAGGAACCTAAGTGCACTAAAGAAGCATGACCCAAAGTTCCAAACATCAAGCATTTTTTCAACATACTATTTGTTACTTCTTAGTGACAGCCCCATATCCACAAATGCATTTCTACATATTTCAATATTGGCAGGTATAATAAACCAAATATTCAATGAAGAACAATCAAAAAGACGCCAACAGTAGAAGTAATCCACAAGTGCCATCTCTGTCACACGGACACAAATACAACACGAAACATTACAGATACAACGACACAGACACCAAGCTATGTTATCTGGACTCTCCACTTTAATGAGAAGTAGCCGTGTCGACCAGATAGGACATGGGTATGGATACGGGATCCGTATCCGATCCTCCAAGTGACAATCGGGAGACCGGTAGTGAAGTAGATACTTTATTTTAATATAGTAGACTAGTAGTAAAGTAGTAGGGGAGCTAAAGGGACGGTCCCTTAGGGACTTATTCAACTTAGTTCAGTAAAGTTTACTAGTAGTTTATAGTTACATGTTTTTTTCATCAAACTTGCAAATCTAATTATAGGATGTCTTTTTATAAAACCATGAAAATTTAGTTATAAACTTAAATATATGAAACCATGCAAACTTAATTACAACTGTATCTATCATGCAAGTTTAATTAGAGGCTATGTCTCTTTATGAAACCGTGCAAATTTAATTACATGTCTTTTATGAAGCCATACAAATTTAATTACATGTTGTTGTTTTTATGAACATGCAAATTTAATTACATGTGGTCTTTTTATGAAACCATGTTCAAATATATCGTACCGCTTCCCAAAATTTGAATTCTTTTTAGCCGGGTCCATGTGTCTTTCAATTATGAGTTTGAAGGACCCGACTCTTGGATATGTACCCGTACCTGACATCCGTACCCGAGTCCACGTAACATAGACACCAAGTAGAAGTAATCCACAAGTGTCATGTTACAGAAATACTACTTGCACTATATAATGGGGGTGAGTTTGTATCCAAGTCATTATCCTTTGGAACAAGCATAAAAGTTCTATTGTATATTTTTGGACTGCTACTCTTCTTCAAACACTTTCCTCATCAAATATGCGAAAAAAACTGAAGTACGAAACTAAGGCTATACTTCAAAGACTCATCTCAAATATTTGAGCTAATACAACAAGGACCACAGACTTCTGATGGATTCTGGGTTGCTATAATCCACACATGTCGTGGCGGTTTAAAAAAATGTTACTGGGATCTATATGTATTTTATGCATCTGCCAAGAAATTCCAGCAGGAACAGCTGAGGGTTATGAAGGTTTTGTGTTTTGTAAGTCTTTTGGGCTGAATATAAGTTTAATGAACAAGGCTTGTTAACTGGAATTTTAAACCCGGGTTTGAGATAGTTTCATGATGGGGTTTAGAGAGCAGTAAAGGGAGCATAAAGTTACTAGGAAGAATATCACTTCAGTAAGTGAGACGAAAAGAACACAGAAATTGCAGGAATTTCTAAGAACGTGATTTCAAAAGTCCTACACAATTTTCTTCCCATTCATAAAAAGGGCGTCCCAGCGCCACCGGACTCCCGCTTACGCAAGAGAGAGTTCAGATGTAAGCAGTCTTATCCCCATATATACGAAGAGGTGGTTTCTGCAACAAGTCTCACTAGTCTACTGTCTCGCCATGCGCCCTCAATTTTTTTTGTTCATTCACCAAACTTGAAAATAAGTAATAAGTACACTTGGAGTCAACATATGATTCCTAACGTCCATCAAACAACACACCCTTAATTAATATGCTTATTTGCATTTAAATGCCCTCAACTTTGGCTTATGTTCACTTAGATACCATGACCTTTTGGTTCACATGACTACCATGAATTTTTGGTCATTACCAGTTTGCTACCCACCATCAGAACCAACAAATGCAAGACAAAGCTTAGAAGCAGACACGGAAGCGACGACGGAAGCGGGGGCGGGAAAACGCGACTACTTAGAAGAGTCTAAAGTAGGAGTGTGCGCTAATAAAATTTCTATGTTTATTAATTATTGTTATCAAAACTTATAAATATTTTAATATTTATTAGAATTTATAAAGTTCAGTTCAAAATTACAGAGAAATCATTCGCATGTTGATTTTTTATGATGTCAAGGTAAATAATCTTTAGTTTCTTGGTATTTTGATAAACGTGTATTAAAAATCTTCTAACTTTCTTCCCAAAATTTATGTCCACTTTTAAAATTATGGTCATCCTATGGAAAGTGTTCATGTCGTCGGAGAAATGCGCACCCGTCGCCAGAGAAACGAGTTCCCGTTATCCGAGAAGTGAGCTCCGAACGAGTTCCCAAGTAAGAACTACCGAATCGAGGTTCTTAATGAGATTCGTTGATCTTCCAGGAGTTTCTGACTTCTAAGGGATAAACTACCACCAAAGTTCAAAAAACAACACACCCCAAACCCAACCCTAACCAGCCACCACCATGTTCTTCCTCCTTCGTCACCAATAAACCCTATTTCCACCACTACCATCTTCTACCTCCTCCTCAAGTCTTAAACCACCATTACCATTTTCTAAATCCTCACCACCATCTTATTCTTCCTTCCTTACCAATAAATACTATTTCCACCAATACCACCTTCTACCTCCTCCTCTAAGTCCTAAACCACCACTACCAATTTTTTAGCCTCTTCCCTAAATCCTAACCTACCACCACCTCTTCTTCTCTCCGTGATGCACCCCCCCCCCCCCCCCCCCCCCGAACACACCTTCGCAGCCCTCTCCCCATGGGCCATGACACCGACCAGGACCCCACCACCCGTAAACATAGATCAAAGTTGATGGTATTTATGTGGAAATAAGCCCAACTAATAATAAAAACAAGGAGTACTAATAGGACTAAAGGACTTGCGTTGCTTTATACTACTAATTTGTAAGTGTTATGAACCAGATCTAATTTAAACATCCTACTTCATATAGAACAACCAAAGACTAAATATAATATATACCATAATCCTAACCTTAATAAATCAACAAAACAAGGTTATCGATGCTTCTAGCAGTTAAAATGTATGAAGAAATTTAAACAAGTATAAATATGAATATTGTAATTTAAACACCTAATGAGTGTGTACCTGTGTTCTTTATGAATCAACATGGATTTAGCTTAACTTTATCCTCTCACTGTGACACTGACTAGGACCTAATGGTGGCAATTAGGTCGAGTCCGATCATATTCGGGTTGATCCGTTTAGACTCAACCCGATCCCGACCTGTTTAGGTTTGACATGTTTAAGGAACACCCGAACCCAACCTGTTGTTTATAAACGTGACAACCCAACCCAAACTGTTTAAGCCATTTAATGGGTGGACCCATAATACTTTTTTTCTTATTGCTGAAGTAGATTTTTTTTCCCCAATTGTTATTTTGTATACTTGTACTTCCTTGCTTTTTCTTGAATGTTACTTGTGTGAAAATCTAGTAGTTTGTTAAAGGTGATTCAAACTTTTTTTAGGTCATAATTTGAATCGGGTTTAGATAGACGGGAGGATCTGAATCCAGCCCCTTTGATAAACGGGTCAATTAGCACCGTATTCTTATTGGTATCCCTAGCACTTAACCGAAATGGGTATAGACATTTATTTTTATTTCTTTTACTGTCAAGTTTATGGAGTTCATGGTATTTAGGTGATACAATAGGTCATCGTAGCAAAGCAAACATAGATCAAATTTGGTGGTATTTGAGTGCAAATAAGCCCAATTAATAATGAAAAATAAGGAGTACAAAAGGACCTGTCTTGCTTTATGATCCTAAGTTTATAAGCTTTACGACCCAAATTTTGTAAGCTTTATATGATAAAATCTAATTTAAATATCCTACTTCGTGGATTACAAATGGCTAGATATAATGTATACCATAATCCTAATCTTAATGAAAATCAACTAAACAAGGCTTTCGGTATGTTTCTAGTAGTTAAAATGTATGAACAAATTTAAAGAAGTATAGATACAAACATTGTAATTAAAATGTATGAACAACTTCTGCCTTTAGAGTACCTTGCTAAATTTGGTTGGAGTCAAGTGGCAAGGGGAAAAAAAGGAACCAAATCTTTCCATCTGATTAGTAGTCCTTGTAGTAACTTCATTCTGGTTTTCACTATCCAACGAAAGAGATTTCCCAATAAGACATTCAATGCTCACATCTTTAATAGTACTACCCTACAAGGACAGCAACACTTGTATTTATTTTTCTGAAAACCCCAATAAGGTAGGTTAACTACCTTAGAGATGTACAACAACAAAACCTTTAGTCCAAATGTTTTGGGTGACTGTATCCCTCTTGAGAAAAGCTGTATCATTGTTGTAGATCTACTATGACTCCAACTAGAAAAAAGAAGAGAGCAGATTGAGAATACACAATTTTGGTATAGTTTTTTCCTTTGACTCTAGGAACATTATTCACCCACCATGGTAAAGAATGTTGTCATTGATTACTTTTTTCCATGTAAACTTGATAAGAAAGTCATAAATATTCATTCCAATCGATAAGATTATATCTAAAATTTGATAGACAAAAATAAACTGAATATTCCACAATTCATGCTATATGATCTCCGAAATATGCATGATCTGCATGCATAAGGGTGCATAACATTCTAATTGAAATCGAAGTACATCACTGCTACCACTATTGATACTTTATGATATATACTGCAATATCCTTACAATGGATCTGCAGCATAAAATTCAGAAGAATTGTGACAATAAAGCACATCTTGAGGTAATATATGTAAAGATGGTTACCTATGTGAAGTACAAAGAGTCAGGTTGTTTTACAAGAATGGTTGTAAAGTTGTATAAAACACGAGGACAAAAATTTGACAAAAATTCGACTGAAGTAAAGCAACTGATGTTAATTGGAGGATAACTTGCCTTCTGCTAAGTCATTAAAGAATAATTGGATGGCCGACAGCAATGCCTTTCTTCCATGATAAATAACAAGTCCGAGCATTTACCAGCATGGCCCTCTGCAACCAGTCAACTCAGAAAGAGAAGAGCTTCAGATCACCTCATCTCTCTGCTTCTATCATCACAAAGTTGCTCAACCAATTTTGCATATGTTTGAGAACTTGGACAACAATCCTTTTCTTCCATAATAGATAAGAAGTCCGAGCATATACCAGTATGGCCCTGCGAAACCAGGCCATCTATAAGAATTTTCCATGCAACTTCATCACAATTGTAACCCTTGGAAAGTAATCCACAGAAAAGTAATCTAGCCTTCTCAGAGTTTCCTTCACCACAAAGCCCTGAAATAAGAAGCCGATATGATTCCAAATGTGGGGGATAGCCACATTCATTCATGGAACATAACAATTCTTGTGCTTCTGCATACGCTTTTGACTTGCAGCAACAATTGATGAGGAAGGTATATATATCTTCATCGGGAGAACTACCACTTTCTTGCATAAAGGAGAGCAGCAATTTTGCTTGTTCCAGCCGGCCCACTTTGCAAAATCCAGCCATGAGGACATTGTAGGTTTTAATGCTAGGCGTACAACCATGTTTAGCCATTTCCTTCATCAGCTCAAGCACATCGTTCCAGGATATAACGTCCCATATATCAGAAACATCTAACGAGGGTTCGGAAACATGCCTCTTTTCGAAGATAAGTCTGAGTAAAATTGAGTATGTTTTGCTGTCGGGCTCCAATCCAGCATCAAGCATTTCCTTTAGAACAGAAAATGCCTTATCTACTAGTCCCATTCTTTTACACCCGTCTATTAATGTGTTATAAGTTACTACATTTGGAAAGACTCCTCCGCTTTTCATTTGTACCATCAGATTTTCGGCCTCCTCCAGGCTTCCTTGGCTGCAATAAGAACTAATAAAGGTAGTATAAGTGCCCACATCTGGCTCGCACCCCGAAGAAACCATCTGTTTCAAAATTTTATTGGCTTCTCCAAATTCCTGTTCCTTCAACATCTCAAGAATAAGACTCGTATAAGTTACAAAAGTTGGTTCGACTTTCTTCTCTAACATCTCGTCCAATACTGACATAGCTTCCTGCAGCTTTTTCTCTCGACACAGAGCATTAATAACAACACTATAGAGGACGGAATCCATAGAGCACTGCTTCGAGATCTCCTGTAGCAAAGAACGGGCAACCTTAAACTTCCCTGCTTTGCACAGTCCGTCCATTAACGAAGTAGACACCACCAGATTCATCTTAATGCCCTTTTTATCAAGGGACTCAAAGAATCTCTGAGCTTCGTCATGTCTCCCACTTTTGCAAAGAGCGTCTATCAGAACAGAGTAAGTCCAATCGTTAGGAGCCAAACCGTTCTTCTCCATCAAATCCAGCAACCTGAAGGCACTATCCACGCATCCCTCCTTGCACTGCCCCTGAATCAAAGTCGTATACGTAATATTGTTCGGAGACAACCCAGCTTCGATCATCCTACTCAGCAAAGCCATCGCCTTGTGCACCTTCCTCTCTCGGCAGAACCCGCAAATCAGTTCACTATAGGTCCTCACGTCTGGCTCCAACCCCTTCTTCTGCATCAACTCCAAGACTCCAAGAGCGGCATCGACCTTCCCAGCCTTGCAGTACCCGTCGATCAGAGCATTGTAAGTCACGACGTTCGGCGCCAAACCCTTGTCCGAGACCTCATTCAGCTTCCTCTCCGCGTCCTCGACCCTGCCCTGCTTACACAAACCACCGATCATCACCGTATAAGTATGCACGTCGGGGCGGCACCCCTCGCTCTCCATCGTCGAAAACAGCCAAGACGCCTCCTTTACCCGCCCGTCCCCGCAAAGCCCGTGAATCAGCACGGTATAGGACACCTCGTTCCTCCGACAGCCCTTTTCCGGCATCATCAACAAGAAGATCCAGCACGCCCTGTCCAAGTTCCCACCTTTCCGGGTCCTGCAATACCCCAATATCAACGAAGTGTAGGTGAACGTATCCGGCGCCAGCCCCCGACCCACCAAATACCCCAGATAGACCATCGCCCGGCCGACGTTCCCGTCCTTGCAGTACACGTTGATCATGGTGTTGTAGCTGTAGATGTTCGGAAAGGCCCCACCTTTCTCGATGCAGCCCCACACGAACTCCATCTCCTCCACCATTCTGAACCTCGCGAGCGACATCAGCAGGGTGTTGTAGCACCGGACGGAGGGCCTGAACCCGACGGCGCCGTCGCCGGCGAGCACGCCGAGCGCGAAGGTCAGGTCTTCCGGGGAGCTGCACGACTTGACCATGAGCACGGCCACGTCGTCGAGCGGCGAGACGACCTCGGAGCGGAGCAGCGACCGGAGGAGCGCGGCGTGGGAGCGCGGGGTGTGGGCGAAGCCCTTCCGCCGCGCGATCCAGCGGAAGAAGGAGAGGGCGACGGGCGGGGGGAGGGTTAGGGTTTGGAGGAGGCCGGCGACGTGGGCAGGGGTTAGGGTTTCGGCGATTGGGCGGAGGGAGGGGTCCTGGGCCCAGTTGGGGCGGGAGAGGATCGAGGTTACGGTCAGGGTTAGGGTTTGGGAAGGGGGATCTAGGGTTAGGGTTTCGGAAGAGGCGGCGGCGGCGGAGGAGGAGGAGGAGGCACGGAGGAGGCGCTGGAGATGACGTGGCTTGACGAGGGCCGTCGGTTTGAGCATCGTAGGGTGGGGGTTAGGGTGGCGGGAGCATACAAGGGGCAGTAATGGTGGTGATGGCATAAACCATTTTAGGGATTTTAATACACAAGTCCTTCAAACATTTTAGGATTTGCAGGAATTAGTAATCGAGTGATTCCATGTAATTGTTTTTTTTTATGGTGAATCCACTAATCTAAAAGGGGATATTTAATAGAGTTTAATCACAGGTCAAAATAGAAATTTTGTACTCTGAATTTTAATTTTAAGTATTATTTTTCTATTATATTCTGAATATTAGTACAACGACGACAATCAACAATCAATACGTGCCGGTGAGGAGAGGTATAACCTCTTTAGCTAGGCGGACGGTCTCGACATCGAACCGCGGAAGAGACGTGGACAGTGCCTAAATGACATACATCGCAGCGTACACTAAGTCCCGTGCGTTACATCAAACAACTAAAAAAAATATGCCGAAAAAAATATATAATAGGAAAAAAATTAAAAAAATTATATGATCCAAACTTTAAGATTGGACATGTCATACTTAAATATTAAACTTTATAATTAACAATGCTAATTGTACGGAATAGTCCTAACGGACGAGATATTTAAACAAGTAATTTCCATAAAAGTGGAAAAAAAATTGCTAGTCCATTTGGCAAAATTTTGGTATCTCTTCTTAAATAATAATAATATTTATTTCTTGTGTGCAATCTTTTCTTTTTAAATCTATTTTTTGTCTAATCATTGGATAGAAAAATAAGATTGCATAAAATAGTTATTTTTGAATTTATTTAAAAAATATAGAAAATAAGATTGCATAAAGAATCAAAACCAATAATTTAAAATAAAAGACATATATTTATTGATTTTAAAATGAAACCAAAATTGCAATCCAAACAACTTGGCATACAAAAAAACCAAAGCCATTTTTTAAAAAATTTGGATAGAAAATAAGATCCCATCCAAAGCAAATTTTTTTAAATATTATATTAGAAAAATAAGATACCATACAAAAAACTAAAGCCAACATTTTAAAAAAAATAAATGGAAAATAAGACCCATCCCAAAAAAATCAAAGCCAAGATTTTAAAAAATGGGATAAAAAATAGGATAGCATACAAAAAAAGGTTCAAAGCCAACATTTAAAATAAATTGGATATAAAATAAGATCGCATTAATAAAAATCAAAGTCAATATTTTTAAAATCCAAACCTATCAAAGCCAATTTTTAAAAATTTTACTTTTTTATTCAGAGTCATAAATGTATAGAAATAAGATTGGAATATGCTTAATTGCAACTTGATACCTTCAACTATTCATGTTTTTTAACTTGATACCCTAAAAATTGTTACTCGACAACTTGATACCATCAACTATTTAATATTTTCAAATTTACCCAAAAAATTTAAAAAAGACAAAATTACCCATATCTTCTCAACCCCTCACCATCCCCCTCCCCCTTCCTCTCTCAGCTGCCCCACCCAATCCGTTGTCTCGCCCTTGCTCTCCGCGCCCCCCACCCCCCCGTCGTCATCCTTCCGCCCACCCCCCCCCCCTCTTCTCTCAACTACATCTAACCCCCACCCAGTTGCTCGCCCTCGCTCCCCCCACCCTTAGCTGCAACCCCCCTTCTCTCTCCGGACGTGCGATCAGCCGGCGGCGACGGCCGCACCGCGAAGAAAGGGGGGAGGGGTGTCAAGTTGCTACAAAAAAGAAGTATTTTTGTCCTAATTTTTTTAGGGTATCAAGTTGTTAAAAAAAATATGATATGAAGTTTAAAAACTGAAATAGTTGAGGGAGTCAAGTTACAATTAAGCGTAAAAAAATATTAATTTTTACCAAGTATTGATTTTGATTTTAGATGCAATATTTTTTTTTCAACAAGATTTTGACAATTACAAGTATATCCTTGGTTCAAACTGTAGGTTAGTTCTGACTGGTCTCTGACAGGTCTGCTCTGAACAAAATTCAAAGGTAAAATATATAGGCATTACAAAATTTACTTCAGGACATCCCTTACTTCAGGACAACCAAACTTGATGGGACTTTTACTCAGGACACCCCAATTTTACTTTGGGCTGCCAAACCCACAAGTTTTCAGGGTCGCCAAAGTCAGGGACTGATCAGGGGCGCGAACGGGGGGCTCTCCAGCGGCGGACATTCGCGGGGCGCGGGTGCACGACGAGCAGATAGGACTGCCAACTTTGTTGGCAGTCCTAACATGAAATATGACTGTCGACTTTGTTGGCAATTCTATCCAAACTCTCTGTTTGGACATAGGACTGCCAACAAAGTTGGTAGTCCTTACACCAAGTAGGGCTGTCAATTTCTTTGACAGTCCTGAATTTTTTTGACTAGTCTCAAGTAACAAATGGGAGTGACAAACTTGTAAATATTAAAAAAATGGGCTACCCCTATAAAACTTGGCCGCGGCTATCCGCACCCCATGGGTTACTTAGCACACCCCATATAACTAGGGCTGCAAATGAGCCAAGCCGTTCGTGAGCTGCTCGAAGCTTGGCTCGATAAAAGCTCGTTTGAGCTCGGTTCGTTTAGTAAACAAGCTGAGCTCAAGCTTCATTTTCGAGCTCGTTTAATAAACGAGCCAAGCTCAAGCTTAGAAGTACTCAGCTCGTTTGAGCTCGCAAGCTGGCTCGTTTAGAAGCTCGTTTAGGAGCTTGTTTAGAGGCTTGTTTGTTCTTTGTTGAATACTAATTTTATATATGTTTGCATAACAATATGGTTGTGTGCATTATATATTTATATATCCTTAATAATTGATCTTAAGAAACTTATTTAATTAATTTTTTATAAATAAATTGTTAACATTATAGGTACTTGAATTCAAACCTAACTAGCTTGAAATTGAGCTCGTACTAGCTTGAAATTGAGCTCGTTAAGCTTGAAATCAAGCTTAATGAGCTTGAAATAAAGTTGAGCGAGCTTGAAATCTAACTTAACAGGCTTGATTTTGAGCTTATCAAGCTTGCTTATCAAGCCAAGCCCGAGCTCAAACCAAGCCAAGCTCAAGCTTAATATAAACAAGCTTGAGCCAAGCTCAAGCTCTAAAATAAAAAACTTACCAAGCTCGAGCTCGGGCTCGAGCTCGATTAATTCTAGTCAAGCCAAGCTCAAGCTTACAAAAGCTTGGCTCTGCTTGGCTCGTTTGCAGCCCTACATATAACTTAAGTTGAAAAATAGATTAATGTTAAAAGACCTATATACCCACATGACCTTCCTAGCACACCCCACCAGCCTTCCTATTGTTCGACCAAAACAGGTCGAACAGGTGATCTTCCGTTCGACCCACTTTGGTCGAACGTACACAACAATGTTCGACTGTCGTGGGTCGAACACTAGTCTGTGTGCTCGACAGACCAGGCTCTGTAATATCCCGCTCCGTACGGCGCATTACGCTGAAACGTTGACTCGGCGAGTCGCGTTGACGGAAGAGATGCAAAACGATGCGAGAGTTACGTTGTCCCGAGCAATGCATCGAACTAAGTCGAGGCGAAGAGTTGTCTTGTCCCGAAGAATGCATCGAGTGAATCGATGCGAAGCGCCACTTTGCCCCGAAGGTTGAGTGCGTTGAATCGGCTCGAAGATTCTAAGAAATCGAATCGACCAAGGCGCAAGTCCGAATCGATACAAGTATTGATTTTAGTTGGTTTCGTGTGCAGGTTATACTTTGACGAAAAAATATTAGAGGTCGATCTTTTGCAAGATTTAGTAAAGGGTCCGCGAAATCAAATCGTCGCCTTGCGACGGGCCGAGACTTGGGCACGCTAAGGCAAATCGGACGTATAACTCAATGAAGCACGAAGTGCTCGAATAGCTAAGTCAGGAGAGTGGCCGTGCAACAAAGTTATGAAATCGAGCCGCATCGGCTTGGCGAAACGACGAAGGCGTATCGACTCAAGGTGGGAGGATTGACTTCTTTTTACTCCTTCATGCGATAAGTCAAATATATCATTGTATGCTAAAAGTTAAGCTATCGACGCCACGGGCGTGATCCGATCGGAGATAAATCATAGTGTGTGTCGAACACTAAGTTAGAACAATTGAAATAAAACGTGCATCAAATGCACGAGTCGCTATAGAACATTGGATATCGCAAAGGCGAGCACCTCGGTGTGTAAGCCGCAAGAACATGGGATAACTGTACTCGGTGAGTGCCTTAGTGCACGAACCATACTGTGCCTTCGCGCACGAGTTAGACGGCTAGAACATTGAAAGACAATAGACGAGCGCCCTAGCGTGCAAGCCCCGAACATTGAATGCTAAGTTATAGAACATTGGAAATACGGTCGAAACGTGCCTACGTGCACGGGATAATAAAAGATGGCTTCGTTGCGAGAGAATACAGTTGTGGCATGAATGTGGCGGAACTGTCGGCTATGACATGGTGCCTCGAAAGGTGTTCGAGACCTTCGGGTCGTTCGGTTGACGGGCATTGAGTTGAGGCACGATGCCATTGAAACATTGAAATGAAGTATAAAATGTAAGAACACAGAAAGCTAACGAAAGAGATGCGAGATGATAAGTCTGAGTCTTGGACTCAAGACTATGTTTGGTTGTTTGAATTTGATTACTTGAATGATAGGGCATTGCATGCTCGATTGGAATGGGCTCGAGATTAATGCGATAATATCGCCCGTGCACGGGTGTTTCCTCCAAACGGTTAAATGCCGGATGCGCCCCGGAACTGCTTGGCCTAGGACGGATTCGAATAATCTTTGTAGGCGCACATCCTTAAACAAGATGGGAAAAGCCGCAAATGATGGTATGCAGCGGAAATGTTTCGGTTGTTGGAAGGTGACCCAACCCGTGAAACGCTGGACAGCCCAACCAAATATTGAGAAAAGAAGAAGAGAAAAGAAAGGAACTCCTTTAGTCCATTTCGGCGCGGATACGCCAACGGCCCTCATATAGTTAAGGAACGATGGGTTGCAAGTGTAGGCGCATATGCATCCCGCATATAGATCCTACTTAGAGATGCACTTATAACATGACAGGGAAGGATTGAGGCGTATTCACCTTGCGTCAGTGCAAGGGACGCAAGGGCGAGTGCGTCGACTTGGTAAGTCGCGTCACAAATCAAACACGAGATTGCTTGTCTGCTTGTCTATTCAAAAATTCGATAACATGATGCTATGATAACATGCTTTACGCTTTCGAAGATACCATGAAATTGACCCTAAGGAGAACATAGCAAGATCATAAGCTAAGTTGCATGATTCAACGTAAATATCAAAATGTTGGTTTGGAAAGATGATCTTTGAATCAGTACATGCGAGGACGAACGTACTGATCCCCCACCAGCTTCATGCAGGGTGCAGGAAATGGATGGCTCGCGGCGAAGCGTTGCTTGAACGTGTTGAGGCTTGGAATGCCGAAGCGCATTGAAGCGTGCGATCGTATTGACGCTCGGACTACGCAACTGGATTGATGCGGCCGAGATATAGAAGGCATGATGTATGGAACGGTGAAATCCTTTGTGGGTAAGAGAGAACCTGAGTATTTGTCACGATCCGGTCCCAATTTCTTGGGTCGAATCGGATCATGTCCAGCCTGCACCGTTGTTGAGACGGCGGCAGTAAGCTGTATCAAGCAGTGAAACACATGCAGATAAAATTCTAACGAATATAAAATCTTTTATTCAATTTGAAATTTCTGAAATACAACTATTAATTACAACAACTACATTTGATACATTGGTTACAAAAAATTTACTATCCAGCTCTACTGATCTTGGGTTCCAGGTTCTGCGGAAAAATGCATCAGATCTTCAACGACTCAATCACCTAAAATGTTGGTCTCCAGTCATGAGGGAGCAAAGTACAAATTCATGATATTTTAACAATTGAAATTAATAATGGAATTATGCACTTTTAAACAATTTTAAAATCAACAATTTAAGCAGTTACAGTTTTAAAACAGTTACAGTTCTGTGATGTGAATAGACAATGAAATATGACCGGCTTGGATTTGTTACAGTAAAGGATATGGGATTTGTTACAGTATGGTCATATTCATTACACTATTCCTCCAGTCCCCAATAGTTACAGTAGTTACAGTCAATACTCTCAAAGAGAATTCCGTGTTGTATCATGGTTTAAACTTGCATTAAAATAATTATTAACTAATTGTAATCTACCACAAAAATGTACTTGTCTTGATTACGACTGGATTCGATGTTGGTTCCGGGATGATGCTAGTACAATCCTCGAAACCCTACAATTTAGAATTCCTGACTTAGCACCAATATTCAATCCATATCTAGGTGTGCTAGTTACAATCTCTAGAATTTGTCCTAGTCAAATTTTAGCTTATTTACAACTCTACTTTAGAACGCTTATCGAGGTGAGTTTCTAATTTACGAAGAAAAGTCAGTTTAACTTTGTATTTGGAAAAACTCGTAGTTATTGATTTACTTGGTAAAACTTTGTATTTTGTATTATATATAAAATTAGTATTTTTCTTTAAATGAGAAAACATGAATTTTGTTTAAATAATAAAGTTGTAATTTCCTAATTATTTTATTGTGAGAAAATGATATTTAAATATTTATAAAGTAATTATATTATCATTTTACGTTTTACGTCAATCAACCAACCAAAATAAAATTTACAATATTACAAAACCACAGATAATAAATAAAAGATGGGCTTATGCCCTTACAGACCAATTTACATAAATTGAAATAAGAGAAAAAGTTAGTTAGCTCTAAATAATATCCTGCACTTTAATTACTAAAACAAATTAAAATAAATTTTATTAAGAGTCTCATACTTGGTCCAGTCGTCACAAAATAGCTAATGCCTCAACGTCCAGAAATTCCGATTTCGTTTGCATTTCGCTAAGGCCCATTGACCGATACGGTCATCGCCCAAAAGTCCAATTTATAAATATTTTCGAAAACCAAATTTGAAATCTATTTATATAAATTTCATAAAAATTTCGGCAGCATTCCCTCTATTTTCGGGATACCCCAAAACTGGGGAAATGCGCCACAAATACACAAATAATATATATATCCCAAATCAGGGAAAACCCATAATTATTTCCACCATAATATTAAAACCCGAAAAATATTATCGAACCCGAAAATACATCCACAGCCTATTTCCGGATATTCGGTAAACCGAAATTAACCAGAACCCAAAAATACCATAAAACCAATTCACATAGATGTTTCCGAAAATTATTCGAAAAACCTAAATTGGAAATTGGAAAACTCGAAGCTCCTCGGAAATTCCAGAAGCACAAAAAGCAACTTCAAAAGTAAATCCAGAGCTTCAGAAACCCATATCGAAAATCTCAGATCATTTCCGAAAGGAATTCGGAAAACCCGAAAATTTTCACAGAACCAAAAGAATACTAAAAATTTCTCAGAACCAAAACCAACCAACGGAATTAAATCCGAAAACCACAGAACAAACGAAACTAACAAAGAGAACTTCGGAAATTTCCGAAATCGATTTCGTTTAAACTGAATCCCGTAATGGGATCGGGGACCGTATCATCATCGACAATAACAAAAATGGAATGGGTCAAAGGAATTATACCTCATGTGCTCGGCTAGAGCTCTCAGATGTAAATAATAGAAAAATGGAACTCACGGACGGTGAATCGGCTCGAGACAGCGCCTCGTCGGGGTACGGCTGCGCTGGACAGCGGGATCTAGGACCGCAGAAAGCACAGGAACGCCCGAGAACGAACCGGACAGCGGAATCCAGAGATCGGGTACGAAGAAACACGGACAGCGGGTCGGGAAACCCGCGGGGTTCTACGGCTCGGGAACGCGGAGGGACACCGACGAAGGGGGTCGCCGAGGCTGGCGCCGGAGGCGTGCGCGCCGTCGACGGTCGGCCTAGGAAGGCTGGCCGGAGGGATCGCGGACAGGGGTGCCACGAGGAGGCCACGTGGGGTCGGGGAACGCCGGAGCTGGTGCTCGGGCGGAGGGCGGCGCTAGGGCACGGTCGGCCAAGGGGTCGTCGTCCTAGCCGAGAGGGTGGATGGCCGGCGGCTTGCGGGGACAGCGGCGGAGGGAGGCCGCGCGGGTGCCGGGAGGCGGCCGGCGGTGAAGCGCTGGCCTGCGGGTCGGGCCGAGAGGGGATGCGCACGGGGAGGACCGGCGGAGGCCAGGGGAGCCGGCCTGGAGTCGGGCGCCGGAGCGGCGGCCCAGGGGCACGCTCGCAGAGGTCGGGGAACGGCACCGCCGGAGGGGTTCGGGGCCGAGCGGTCGGCCGCGGGGGAAGCGGCGCGTGGATCGGAAATTGCCGGGGTCGACATCTGCGAGGGGTCGGGCGGCCTGGCGGTGGCGCCGGAGGGCTGGCGGCGCTGGACGCGACTGAGGGAGGACGGCGAGGCCGCCGGAGGCGCGGGATCGGCTCGTCGGGTGGTGAAGCTCCGGCTCGAGCTCCAGAAGCTAGGGCACGGGTTTGGGAAAGAGGGGAAATGGTGATGGAGAGATGGAGAGGATAGATTTTATAGGGAATTTTCGGGAAGAAGAGCAGTCGGCCGTTGGCCATCGGAAAGCCGAGGAGTCGGCCGACCAACGTTCGGGAGAGGGAAAAGAAAGGGTTTTTCTTCTCTCAGGATAGTGAGTAATTGAGAGAGTTAAGTTAGTGTAAAGAGTTTTTAATGAAGGTTTAAATAAAAGTTTTATTTTAATAGTATTTTCTTTAAGTAAGGGAAAATGATATAAATAAATACCAATAATTTTGTTTCGGGAAAAATCCTAAATTGAGTTTTTTTTTCCGAATTGGATTTAAGATGGGTTCGAAACGGGTCAGGACCAAACAAAATAATCTAGGATTTAATAATGTTTCAAAAATATATTTTTCAAAAAAATACAATTTTCTTAATTCAACAATTAATAATAATTTATATTATTTTAGCTAATTTAAATTATTCAATTAATGAACTGGAAATTTACGGGTTTCACAGTATTGTAGCCAATCTGGCATATATTGTTAGGCTACCGAAAGCCTTTGTAATCTCAGTTTTGAATATCAATAAAGAGAATTGTTTCGTATACTCTGTTTTCCTATCGTTGTTAATATCGAATCAAAAGATAACCAATTGAGAACTTGTCATCTTGCCTTGCACGAGCGCAACTCCAGGCTCGTGCGGCATCACGCCTCCTGCGAGGACGATGATTCGGGTGATTCCGGGTCGGGGCGTGACAAATTGGTATCAAAGCTCTAGACTCAATTTCCTCTGGACGCTCGTTTGATTACAATTCGAAAAGTTGCCCACCACCACTTGATATCACTCTTGACTCTACTCGATGCCGCACTGGATGTTCCATACAATAAGTCTAATACAAATCATGAAATTTTGCCGCATGTGTTTTGAAAATTTCATGATGTTTGCTAAGAAAGTCGCGAAGGGTATATTGCATTGAATGCAACGAGCCGTAAAAATGTTAGTTGCTGCAAGCGCAACAAATTGTGGAATACGATTTGGGATGTTATTGTTGCAATATAACATGTTGAATGAGAAATAAAATGATGCACGATGTGCAACGAGTTAATGTGAATATGCGATAAAATGAAAGTGAGAAGTGATAAGCCAATACCGAATGTGTTAAACGGATTGAGCATTGACTTGGAAAGTCGAAAGTAAATCGTAGCACGAGGTGCGGTAAATGTCGGAAATAATCGTTGTACGATGTGCAACGCATTTTGGAAGTAAAATCATTGCACGTAGTGCAACGCATATCAAATTAATCGTTGCACGAAGTACAAAGAAGATCGAAAATAAATCATTGCACAAGTAAAATGAAATGTCGGAATAAATCGTAGCACGATGTACAACGCGTATCGAAAGTAAAAATTGTTGCACGAGGTGCAACGTATATCGAGATAAATTGTTGCACAAGATGCAACGTAAGGAAAGAATTGAAATCGTAAATCGATAGAACAAATCGTTCGGTTGCACACCAAACTTATGTTGGCAAACGAGAATATTGACTGAGTTGCGTCGGATTTGATAGAATCAAAGTTACGGTTGTGATCAAGTACGATCACTGCGAAAATCGTGAGTCGGAAGAGATCGTTGGTCTATACTAAGTATAATGCGAGGGAAATGGCTTGAATTCCGAGTGGTATATGCCATACCGCGTAGGCGATGAATGCCTCGATTCCGAGTGGTATATGGTATAGCACTTGTGCGATAAATTTTATCGACGCGTTGTGAGAATTGCGGAAGGTTTGCCCGCAACGGACGGGGGAGTACCGAGACTCGATTGAAAATTTGTATGGCAATATATTGATGCAAGTGTTCTTCAAAAATCGGTTGGAACGATAAGGCGAGACTTGTATCAATGAACGATACGTCGGACGAAAGTTATAAGTTGGTCGGACGACCGAGACTAGCAAAACGATTATGCCTTGACGCAATAATCGGATCGACGGAAAAAAAAAACTTGAACTTATAAATGAGTCGCACGACTTGCGATCTCGGTAGAAATGTTGGGCGAGACGAATCGAATCGTACGACTTGCGATTTCGATAGAAGATGTTGGGCGATACGAATTGTAATCGAATTGCACGATGTGCGACTTCGGTAAGAAAGTTAGTTGACGTGAGAAATCGTGCCTAAGAAATGGTTGATTACGTTACAGCAAAACTCATTTGAGTACGACTGAAAAACACGCAAAACTTAGAGGGCGTGATCGTATAACTCGAGGGTTCGATGTTGGATAATCGGTAACTCAGTTACGCGATCAAAGTATAGCAGGATGCGGTGGAACGGAAAACAAGTTGATGCGTATGGAAAAGTTTGTTGCGAACTTGAAAGTATGCAATGCGAGTTAAGTTGACGTTGAAGCGGATTCAAAGTTGACCCTTACGTTATCAAAATGGATACGGCGTATCAAGATCAATACGTAAGGAAACGTAAGCGATGTGAGAATACAAAATAGAGTATGCCTCGTGCTATGGAATTTTGTAAGTAACGATACGAGAAGGAACGAACTGGTTGATCATGAACCGTGTGATTAATCAAGACGAGACTATAAGTCATCGACGATTGCTCGATGCGTATAGCATCTCGTGTGTCGACCCGCGAATAATGATAGACTCGAACTCGATATGAGTAGATGTTTCATAAATTACAAAATCATCGACAGTAGTGCATGACTTGACTCGGAGGATAGTTGCGCATCAGTTGCGCCGATAGAAATGGTTCGGGGCCGAGCGGTCGGCCGCGGGGGAAGCGGCGCGCGGATCGGAAATTGTCGGGGTCGACATCTGCAGGGGGTCGAGCGGCCTGGCGGTGACGCCGGAGGGCTGGCGGCGCTGGATGAGACTGAGGGAGGACGGCGAGGCCGCCGGAGGCGCGAGATCGGCTCGTCGGGTGGTGGAGCTCCGGCTCGAGCTCCAGAAGCTAGGGCACGGGTTTGGGAAAGAGGGGAAATGGTGATGGAGAGATGGAGAGGATAAATTTTGTAGGAAATTTTCGGGAAGAAGAGCAGTCGGCCGTTGGCCATCGGAAAGCCGAGGAGTCGGCCGACCAACGTTCGGGAGAGGGAAAAGAAAGGGTTTTCCTTCTCTCAGGATAGTGAGTAATTGAGAGAGTTAAGTTAGTGTAAAGAGTTTTTAATGAAGGTTTAAATAAAAGTTTTATTTTAATAGTATTTTCTTTAAGTAAGGGAAAATGATATAAAAAAATACCAACAATTTTGTTTCGGGAAAAATCCTAAATTGAGTTTTTTTTCCGAATTGGATTTAAGATGGGTTCGGAACGGGTCAGGACCAAACAAAATAATCTAGGATTTAATAATGTTTCAAAAATATATTTTTCAAAAAAATATAATTTTCTTAATTCAACAATTAATAATAATTTATATTATTTTAGCTAATTTAAATTATTCAATTAATGAACTGAAAATTTACTGGTTTCACAACCTTCCCTCCTTAGAAAATTTCGTCCTCGAAATTAAAGGATAGGTTCAGGGGTACAGTCATGCAATCATGCCTCAAACAGTCTAAGTATTATTGTTTTCAATATCTTCATGGCTATCTAGACTTAACTGTCATATATCAATCGTACGATCTTCCCTTCTTAGGAATAAAGTCGTTCTCTATGATTACGAGTTCTCGTTTCCATTCCTGAATTGCCAATCACCTTTAAAAAAAAAATTTGTCTTCCACATTTTCACATATCATCTATCTTGCAATATAGTATGTACTTCTTTCAGTTTTCTAACATGTTCAAGTTTTTAACTCTATGACTATGTCTTGTCTTACTACTTCAGTATCAAGCCTCGGTACCCAATATCATATTTAAAATCCAACACTCCTATTTGTCATGATTTGTAAGATTTTATCATTTCTTACTCATGAGTGATTACTCTTGTGATTTTAGACTAACATATATATATATATCCTGATTTCAATTCTTTATTTATATACTTAATCCCGAACTCTTATAAAATTTTATTTATCATGATTAGGCTCAAATCCTTCATTTTGTATCACTTCGACTGCCAAAATATCTTATTACATATTTCAACCAATCTTTCCATTGTAATCCTGGCATTCATACAATTGTCATCCTTGCTTAGTTATACTTAAAAAAAAAATCATCCGATTTATGATGCGTCTTCCTAAAATGTATCATCATGCTTTATCATTTAACCACCTCTATCCTAAATATCAATTTGCTTTGATATTAACATCATTAATTATCTATTTCTTAATTCAAATCACATATATTCATATTCATCTCATTTTTATTCGTAACTCATGTACTCTAGAAATCCATGCTAGAAACTATTCTAGGTTTACTTCATAAGGCAAAATCAGATTCGAGGCGTGATTGCTAGGTATAAAAATAAATATCAGCATGTTTTAAAATCATCTGTGATAGAGTTAGAATATTTGTTGTGATCAAAAATCATTTTAGACATGAGTAAAATCGAGGTATAAATTATATATTCATAAGATAGAAATTTTAAATGAGATCATAAAAATAGAAAGGTCATAAAATACGACATCAATTTATTGAGAAACAAATGATAATGTAATTTTCCGAAATGAGGGACAATTTTTAATTAAAACTGGTATGAGGTATAGGAGTTTGTGACTCAGAAAGAATCAACAAGTTGTACGATTTTAAGATGGTGAGGGTGATTAAAATAGCCATGACAAGAATATAATCCGATAGAATATTTCTGGAAGTGGGAGCAAATGCTAGAATACAAATCCTCAGAATGATTAAAGATAACCATGATATGAATATAGTCTTATTAATATTCGAAAACCACTATTTTCAAGTCACTTTGTTTCAAATGCATGCCTCGCCAGTGTGCACCTGACTGCAATAAATTTTTTTGACTCCATAACTTGAATAATTTAGTTTACCGAGTAATCTTCCAACTTTATCCATTTCATGGCTAAGCAATCATAGAACAAAGTCTCAATAATATTTGGAAACCTAACGATTACCTGTCATTATTTCAACTTAGAGTTTATGCCTCGCCAGTGCACAACTAGCTGCAGTAAACTTGCAGTTTTCCATAATTCAGATAAATGACTATCACGTAAATGTGCGGAGTCATGTTAGGTTGGTAAATATTTTCTCAGCTTTGTCCATGTGAATTTCAGAGGAATTTTAAAAATTCAAACGAGTTTAAAGTTCTGTACAGGATAGAAAATATAGATGACTGTTCTTCTGAGATCAAGGAATTTATCAAATATGTGTTTGAGTTTCAAGAGACTGGGGCTAAAATCAAGAGGAGTATCTATTCTCCGATTTTCTTTTCCAAAGATGAAACGATCAACCTTGATTTGAATAATTGAGTCAAACACTAGATAAGATAGAAGCATCACAGGTTCAGATTAAGTAAGAAAAACCAATGAAAATATTCCTGACAAATCACTCAGGGAATACAGAAAATTATTTTGAGAAGAATAATTCCATAACTAAGGAAAGTTGGAAATTTGAGAGAAGGTAAGTTTCATTGATTCAAGGAAATCAAATTAAAATTGTCTAGTAACGCCAAGAAATTAAATAGCTTTGGGACAGCTCAAAATTTCCATGACTAAAGGAATTTCAATAATAGAATGGATTCAAAATGTGATCAATTTTCTGACCGTTCCTGCTTCATGGTATTCAATCATAGAAGCTTTTTAGGCCTTTGATTTGATCAAAAAATTTGCATAGAGAGAGTAGGGTTTTAAGATGAGTGGAGGAAGTCAACATATGAGAATATTCTCGGTCTTTGGAATAACTCAGGAGATAACAATCAATATTGAAATTGAAAATAACCCTTTTAAGAGAATCATGAACTAAACTAATTCTTCTGGTAATAAATGACCTTGAGGTTTAAATGATCCCAGAAGAATTTTGATTCAGGATTGATTCCGAGAAAGTTAGTCAATTGGAAAGGAGAAAAAGGTTGGATAATGGTTGTAGATATATATTGAGTAAATAAGAATTTATCAGGGTTGCTAAGAGAATTCAAAATTCTACATATCGAACGAATCAAGATTTCAATTAAAGGTAGAGAAATAATGAAGAATTCGAAATTTAGGTTTGATAAAGAAGAAGAAGACCAAAGAATTCAATCTTATTCCAAAAAGAATATGAATCCTAGGGTATAACAGAATCTGGAAATTATGGTAGAAAAATAATTTCGAAAGTCATGGGACACTCAAAGGTACAATCAGCCTAATCTAGATAAGGTTTAGGTACAAACACAAACAAGGTATCCTACGAATCTATAAGCAGGCAAAAATAGATATTTAAGTAAATAATTTTTGGCCCTACAATGTAACATGGTGTATATCATCTAAGTGTTCTAGTTTGTTTCTAAAGTCTGTTTTTCTAAAGTCTCAACTATCCCTAGGTCAAGTTACAGAACTGCGCGATGGTCTAGACTAAGTTGACAAGACCAATTTACAGATCTGACCTGCATGGGCCACCACTAAAAACAAGTCACGACCCGGTCCTAATTTCTTGCGTCGAATCGGATCATGTCCAGCCTGCACCGTTGTTGAGACGGCGGCAGTAAACTGTATCAAGCAGTGAAACACATGCAGATAAAATTCTAACGAATATAAAATCTTTTATTCAATTTGAAATTTCTGAAATACAACTATTAATTACAACAACTACATTTGATACATTGGTTACAAAAAATTTACTATCCAGCTCTACTGATCTTGGGTTCCTGGTTCTGCAGGAACATGCATCAGATCTTCAACGACTCAATCACCTAAAATGTTGGTCTCCAGTCAGGAGGGAGCAAAGTACAAATTCATGATATTTTAATAATTAAAATTAATAATGGAATTATGCACTTTTAAACAATTTTGAAATCAACAATTTAAGCAGTTACAGTTTTAAAACAGTTACAGTTCTGTGATGTGAATAGGCAATGAAATATGACCGGCTTGGGTTTGTTACAGTAAAGGATATGGGATTTGTTACAGTATGGTCATACTCATTACACTATTCCCCCAGTCCCCAATATTTACAGTAGTAACAGTCAATACTCTCAAAGAGAATTTCGTGTTGTATCGTGGTTTAAACTTGCATTAAAACAATTATTAACTAATTGTAATCTACCACAAAAATGTACTTGCCTTGATTACGACTGGATTCGATGTTGGTTCCGGGATGATGCTAGTACAATTCTCGAAACCCTATAATTTAGAATTCCTGACTTAGCACCAATATTCAATCCATATCTATGTGTGCTAGTTACAATCTCTAGAATTTGTCCTAGTCAAATTTTAGGTTATTTACAACTCTACTTTAGAACGCTTATCGAGGTGAGTTTCTAATTTACGAAGAAAAGTCAGTTTAACTTTATATTTGGAAAAACTCGTAGTTATTGATTTACTTGGTAAAACTTTATATTTTGTATTATATATAAAATTAATATTTTTCTTTAAATGAGAAAACATGAATTTTGTTTAAATAATAAAGTTGTAATTTCCTAATTATTTTATTGTGAGAAAATAATATTTAAATTTTTATAAAGTAATTATATTATCATTTTACGTTTTACGTCAATCAACCAACCAAAATAAAATTTACAATATTACAAAACCACAGGTAATAAATAAAAGATGGGCTTATGCCCTTACAGACCAATTTACATAAATTGAAATAAGAGAAAAAGTTAGTTAGCTCTAAATAATATCCTGCACTTTAATTACTAAAACAAATTAAAATAAAATTTATTAAGAGTCTCAGACTTGGTCCAGTCGTCACAAAATAGCTAATGCCTCAACGTCCGGAAATTCCGATTTCGTTTGCATTTCGCTAAGGCCCATTGACCGATACGGTCATCGCCCAAAAGTTCAATTTATAAATATTTTCGAAAACCAAATTTGAAATCTATTTATATAAATTTCATAAAAATTTCGGCAGCATTCCCTCTATTTTCGGGATAACCCAAAACTGGAAAAATGCACCACAAATACACAAATAATATATATATCCCAAACCAGGGAAAACCCATAATTATTTCCACCATAATATTAAAACCCAAAAAATATTATCGAACCCGAAAATACATCCACAGCCTATTTCCGGATATTCGGTAAACCGAAATTAACCAGAACCCAAAAATACCATAAAACCAATTCACAGAAATGTTTCCGAAAATTATTCGGAAAACCTAAATTGGAAATTGGAAAACCCGAAGCTCCTCGGAAATTCCAGAAGCACAAAAGCAACTTCAAAAGTAAATCCAGAGCTTCAGAAACCCATATCGAAAATCTCAGATCATTTCCGAAAGGAATTCGGAAAACCCGAAAATTTTCACAGAACCAAAAGAATACTAAAAATTTCTCAGAACCAAAACCAACCCACGGAATTAAATCCGAAAACCACAGAACAAACGAAACTAACAAAGAGAACTTCGAAAATTTTCGAAATTGATTTCGTCTAAACTGAATCCCGTAACGGGATCGGGGACCGTATCATCATCGACAATAACGAAAATGGAATGGGTCAAAGGAATTATACCTCATGTGCTCGGCTAGAGCTCTCAGATGTAAATAATAGAGAAATGGAACTCACGGACGGTGAATCGGCTCGAGACAGCGCCTCGCCGGGGTACGGTTGCACTGGACAGCGGGATCTAGGACCGCAGAAAGCACAGGAACGCCCGGGAACGAACCGGACAGCGGAATCCAGAGATCGGGTACGAAGAAACACGGACAGCGGGTCGGGAAACCCGCGGGGTGCTGCGGCTCGGGAACGCGGAGGGACACCGACGAAGGGGGTCGCCGAGGCTGGCGCCGGAGGCGTGCGCGCCGTCGACGGTCGGCCTAGGAAGGCTGGCCGGAGGGATCGCGGACAGGGGTGCCACGAGGAGGCCACGCGGGGTCGGGGAACGCCGGAGCTGGTGCTCGGGCGGAGGGCGGCGCTAGGGCACGGTCGGCCAAGGGGTCGTCGTCCTAGCCGAGAGGGTGGATGGCCGGCGGCTTGCGGGGACAGCGGCGGAGGGAGGCCGCGCGGGTGCCGGGAGGCGGCCGGCGGTGAAGCGCTGGCCTGCGGGTCGGGCCGAGAGGGGATGCGCACGGGGAGGACCGGCGGAGGCCAGGGGAGCCGGCCTGGAGTCGGGCGCCGGAGCGGCGGCCCAGGGGCGCGCTCGCGGAGGTCGGGGAACGGCACCGCCGGAGGGGTTCGGGGCCGAGCGGTCGGCCGCGGGGGAAGCGGCACGTGGATCGGAAATTGCCGGGGTCGACATCTGCGAGGGGTCGGGCGGCCTGGCGGTGGCGCCGGAGGGCTGGCGGCGCTGGACGCGACTGAGGGAGGACGGCGAGGCCGCCGGAGGCGCGGGATCGGCTCGTCGGGTGGTGAAGCTCCGGCTCGAGCTCTAGAAGCTAGGGCACGGGTTTGGGAAAGAGGGGAAATGGTGATGGAGAGATGGAGAGCATAGATTTTATAGGGAATTTTCGGGAAGAAGAGCAGTCGGCCGTTGGCCATCGGAAAGCCGAGGAGTCGGCCGACCAACGTTCGGAAGAGGGAAAAGAAAGGGTTTTTTTTTTCTCTCAGGATAGTGAGTAATTGAGAGAGTTAAGTTAGTGTAAAGAGTTTTTAATGAAGGTTTAAATAAAAGTTTTATTTTAATAGTATTTTCTTTAAGTAAGGGAAAATGATATAAATAAATACCAACAATTTTGTTTCGGAAAAAAAATCCTAAATTGAGTTTTTTTTTCCGAATTGGATTTAAGATGGGTTCGGAACGGGTCAGGACCAAACAAAATAATCTAGGATTTAATAATGTTTCAAAAATATATTTTTCAAAAAAATACAATTTTCTTAATTCAACAATTAATAATAATTTATATTATTTTAGCTAATTTAAATTATTCAATTAATGAACTGGAAATTTACGGGTTTTACAGTATTGTAGCCAATCTGGCATATATTGTTAGGCTACCGAAAGCCTTTGTAATCTCAGTTTTGAATATCAATAAAAAGAATTGTTTCGTATACTCTGTTTTCCTATCGTTGTTAATATCGAATCAAAAGATAACCAATTGAGAACTTGTCATCTTGCCTTGCACGAGCGCAACTCCAGGCTCGTGCGGCATCACGCCTCCTGCGAGGACGATGATTCGGGTGATTCCGGGTCGGGGCATGACAAATTGGTATCAAAGCTCTAGACTCAATTTCCTCTGGACGCTCGTTTCATTACAATTCGAAAAGTTGCCCACCACCACTTGATATCACTCTTGACTCTACTCGATGCCGCACTGGATGTTCTATACAATAAGTCTAATACAAATCATAAAATTTTGCCGCATGTGTTTTGAAAATTTTATGATGTTTGCTAAGAAAGTCACGAAGAGTATATTGCATTGAATGCAACGAGCCGTAAAAATGTTAGTTGCTGCAAGCACAACAAATTGTGGAATACGATTTGGGATGTTATTGTCGCAATATAACATGTTGAATGAGAAATAAAATAATGCACGATGTGCAACGAGTTAATGTGAATATGCGATAAAATGAAAGTGAGAAGTGATAAGCCAATACCGAATGTGTTAAACGGATTGAGCATTGACTTGGAAAGTCGAAAGTAAATCGTAGCACGAGGTGCGGTAAATGTCGGAAATAATCGTTACACGATGTGCAACGCATTTTGGAAGTAAAATCATTGCACGTGGTGCAACGCATATCAAATTAATCGTTGCACGAAGTACAAAGAAGATTGAAAATAAATCATTGCACAAGTAAAATGAAATGTCGGAATAAATCGTAGCACGATGTGCAACGCGTATCGAAAGTAAAAATTGTTGCACGAGGTGCAACGTATATCGAGATAAATTGTTGTACAAGATGCAACGTAAGGAAAGAATTGAAATCGTAAATCGATAGAACAAATCGTTCGGTTGCACACCAAACTTATGTTGGCAAACGAGAATATTGACCGAGTTGCGTCAGATTTGATAGAATCAAAGTTACGGTTGTGATCAAGTACGATCACTGCAAAAATCGTGAGTCGGAAGAGATCGTTGGTCTATACTAAGTATAATGCGAGGGAAATGGCTTGAATTCCGAGTGGTATATGCCATACCGCGTAGGCGATGAATGCCTCGATTCCGAGTGGTATATGGTATAGCACTTGTGCGATAAATTTCATCGACGCGTTGTGAGAATTACAGAAGGTTTGCCCGCAACGGACGGGAGAGTACCGAGACTCGATTGAAAATTTGTATGGCAATATATTGATGCAAGTGTTCTTCAAAAATCGGTTGGAACGATAAGGCGAGACTTGTATCAATGAACGATACGTCGGACGAAAGTTATAAGTTGGTCGGACGACCGAGACTAGCAAAACGATTATGCCTTGACGCAATAATCGGATCGACGGAAAAAAAAAACTTGAACTTATAAATGAGTCGCACGACTTGCGATCTCGGTAGAAATGTTGGGCGAGACGAATCGAATCGTACGACTTGCGATTTCGATAGAAGATGTTAGGCGATGCGAATTATAATCGAATTGCACGATGTGCGACTTCGGTAAGAAAGTTAGTTGACGTGAGAAATCGTGCCTAAGAAATGGTTGATTACGTTACGGCAAAACTCATTTGAGTACGACTGAAAAACACGCAAAACTTAGAGGGCGTGATCGTATAACTCGAGGGTTCGATGTTGGATAATCGGTAACTCAGTTACGCGATCAAAGTATAGCAGGATGCGGCGGAACGGAAAACAAGTTGATGCGTATGGAAAAGTTTGTTGCGAACTTGAAAGTATGCAATGCGAGTTAAGTTGACGTTGAAACGGATTCAAAGTTGACCCTTACGTTATCAAAATGGATACGGCGTATCGAGATCAATACGTAAGGAAACGTAAGCGATGTGAGAATACAAAATAGAGTGTGCCTCGTGCTATGGAAATTTGTAAGTAACGATACGAGAAGGAACGAACTGGTTGATCATGAACCGTGTGATTAATCAAGACGAGACTATAAGTCATCGACGATTGCTCGATGCGTATAGCATCTCGTGTGTCGACCCGCGAATAATGATAGACTCGAACTCGATACGAGTAGATGTTTCGTAAATTACAAAATCATCGACAGTAGTACATGACTTGACTCGGAGGATAGTTGCGCATCAGTTGCGCCGATAGAAATGGTTTTGTCCGAAATTGGGTAGTCGCATAGAATCGTCGGAACGTGATTTGGCTCCGAAATAAGATATAGCATGGTTCGTATTAAACTGTCCTTCGATGATGATCCACAATTATCGAGCGTAGCTTCGGGGCAGCTGACCCTAGAAGACTTGACCGCCAAATCAAATTGAATGCTGCAGACCGTAAGATGACCCACGCGATATCGCATATGGGATTGCATCGATAACAAATTAATGCAATACATGTTGACGATAAGTCTATGCAATCGAGAATTGTTGGAACAGCTTTCAATTGCAAATGATATAGTTAGGTTTTGAGTATTCGTCGGATGAATGCTCGAATGGTTATGTTGGTCGACGATCGAACTTGAAATTCACCAACGAACTTGGTGATTCGGATAGGCGATTGCGAGAATCGTGCTATGCACGAGAGGGAACGATAAAGGGAATGACCTACGAGTCATGTTGTTAGATTCGGATACACCCTGCAATTGAGCTTGCATGAATCGAACTTATATTCGATGTTGCGAGACGGATACGTCAAAAATTTGGCTAGTGAATTTCCTACTCGATAGGAATCGAACGTAAGGCGTATCGTAAAGACCTTCGTGTCAAGGCGATCGTTGCATTTTGCACTGTCGCCTTGATGTAAACTTTCGTGTCGGATAGATTGTGGCCTTTGTGCAATGTCAATTTAAAGTTACGTCGGAAGAAGTTAAGCACGGTGCCTGGGAAAGTAACCTAGCGGGCATAGCCCTGAATATTGATGCATTTGCAAGTCAACAAAGGAAATCGTATCGAGATAAGTTGCATAGCGAGATTTCGGAAATAGCTGGGTAGCGACATCGAACGCAAGCATTGCGAAGGATCGTTGCGATTGGATGCGCGACGGCTCGACGCGACGCATAGAAATGATAGTCCCGATGAAACATACGAAATAAGAAACACAATTTTGAATCGCGTCGCGTGCAGTGACTTTATGGAATGAAATCAAGTATGTATCGAATATACGTATGCGATAAACTTCCAAGAATGGTTGCTGAGGATAAGTCCGATCGAGAGTACGAGATGACAAGCATAGGATTGAAATTTACCTGTCAGCTTTGTTCCAATTTGCTACGACTGAACTTGGTCGAAATACACATATATTCGGGACGCCTTGAATATAGGTACGAATCCAAATCGAGTTGTATCCAAATTCAAATCGAGTTGCAGGGAGGACTTTGAAATGTTAATGGAAAGCTTGCGAGATATAATGAAATCGAACAACATTGGTGGGACGAGATCGTGAAACGATCTATAAAACACTTAGTCGGAGTGTTAGTTTTGGTTCGAGGATGAACCTTGTTTTGAGTGGTATATTCTGTAATGCCCCACTTCGCACGGTGCATTACGCTGAAACGTTGACTCGACGAGTCGTATTGACGGAAGAGAATGTATCGATGCAAAACGATGCGAGAGTTACGTTGTCCCGAGCAACGCATCGAACTAAGTCGATGCGAAGAGTTGCCTTGTCCTGAAGAATGCATCGAGTGAATCGATGCGAAGTGCCGCTTTGCCCCGAAGGATGAGTGCGTTGAATCGGCTCGAAGATTCTAAGAAATCAAATCGACCAAGGCGCAAGTCCGAATCGATGCAAGTATTGATTTTAGTTGGTTTCGTGTGCAGGTTATACTTTAACGGGAAAATATTATAGGTCGATCTTTTGCAAGATTTAGTAAGGGGTCCGCGAAATCAAATCGTCGCCTTACGATAGGCCGAGACTTGGGCACGCTAAGGCAAATCGGATGTATAACTCAATGAAGCACGAAGTGCTCGAATGGCTAAGTCAGAAGAGTGGTCGTGCAACAAAGTTATGAAATCGAGCCGCATCGACTCGGCGAAACGACGAAGGCGTATCGACTCAAGGTGGGAGGATTGACTTCTTTTTACTCCTTCATGCGATAAGTCAAATATATCATTGTATGCTAAAAGTTAACCTATCGACGCCACGGGTGTGGTCCGATCGAAGATAAATCATAGTGTGTGTCGAACACTAAGTTAGAACAATTAAAATGAAACGTGCATCAAATGCACGAGTCGTTATGGAATATTGGATATCGTAAAGACGAGCGCCTCGGTGCGTAAGCCGTAAGAACATAGGATAACTGTACTCGGTGAGTGCCTTAGTGCACGAACCATACCGTGCCTTCGTACACGAGTTAGACGGCTAGAACATTGAAAGACAATAGGCGAGCGCCCTAGCGTGCAAGCCCCGAACATTGAATGCTAAGTTGTAGAACATTGGAAATACGCTCGAAACGTGCCTACGTGTACGGGATAATAAAAGATGGCTTCGTTGCGAGAGAATACAGTTGTGGCATGAATGTGGCGGAACTGTCGGCTATGACATGGTGCCTCGAAAGGTGTTCGAGACCTTCGGGTCGTTCGGTTGACGGGCATTGAGTTGAGGCACGATGTCATTGAAACATTGAAACGAAGTATGAAATATAAGAACACAGAAAGCTAACGAAAGAGATGCGAGGTGATAAGTCTGAGTCTTGGACTCAAGACTATGTTTGGTTGTTTGAATTTGATTACTTGAATGATAGGGCGTTGCATGGTCGATTGGAATGGGCTCGAGATTAATGCGATAATATCGCCCGTGCACGGGTGTTTCCTCCAAACGGTTAAATGCCGGATGTGCCCCGGAACCGCTTGGCCTAGGACGGATTCGAATAATCTTTGTAGGCGCACATCCTTAAACAAGATGGGAAAAGCCACAAATGATGGTATGCAGCGGGAACGTTTCGGTTGTTGGGAGGTGACCCAACCCGTGAAACGTCGGGCAGCCCGACCAAATATTGAGAAAAGAAGGAGAGAAAAAAAAGGAACTCCTTTAGTCCATTCCGACGCGGATACGCCAACGGCCCTCATATAGTTAAGGAACGATGGGTTGAAAGTGTAGGCGCATATGCGTCCCGCATATAGATCCTACTTAGAGACGCACTTATAACATGACAGGAAAGGATTGAGGCGTATTCATCTTGCGTCAGTGCAAGGGACGCAAGGGCGAGTGCATCGACTTGGTAAGTCGCGTCACGAATCAAACACGAGATTGCTTGTCTGCTTGTCTATTCAAAAATTCGATAACATGCTGCTATGATAACATGCTTTACTCTTTCGAAGATACCATGAAATTGACCCTAAGGAGAACATAGCAAGATCATAAGCTAAGTTGCATGATTCAACGTAAATATCAAAATGTTGGTTTGGAAAGATGATCTTTGAATCAGTACATGCGAGGACGAACGTACTGACCCCCCACCAGCTTTATGCAGGGTGCAGGGAATGGATTGTTCGCGGCAAAGAGTTGCTTGAACGTGTTGAGGCTTGGAATGCCGAAGCGCATTGAAGCGTGCGATCGCATTGACGCTCGGACTACGTAACTGGATTAATACGGCCGAGATATAGAAGGCATGATGTATGGAACGGTGAAATCCTTTGTGGGCAAGAGAGAATCTGAGTGTTGTAGCCAATCTGGCATATATTGTTAGGCTATCGAAAGCCTTTGTAATCTCAGTTTTGAATATCAATAAAGAGAATTGTTTCGTATACTCTGTTTTCCTATCGTTGTTAATATCGAATCAAAAGATAACCAATTGAGAACTTGTCATTTTGCCTTGCACGAGCGCAACTCCAGGCTCGTGCGGCATCACGTCCCCTGCGAGGACGATGATTTGGGTAATTCCGGGTCGGGACATGACAGGCTCGAACAGAACTGTGAATAAAAAAATTGAAATTTATTTCGTTCTAACAATTCGAAAGTTCCTTGGCAATGGTGTGGCGAACGGAGAAGAGAGGGGACCGGAGAAGACGTTGGGTTTGGAGAAAAGAGGGGGCCGGTTGGAGAAAGGAGAGTAGAGATGTCAGAATGATGTGTGGGGTGTGCTTAGGAATGATGATAGGTTTTAGGTTAGAATAGAAAATGATATTTTGGTCATTAGGTGGGGTGTACTTAGCATTTATGTTAATTTTATTTATTTAAAATATGGTGTACTTAGCACTTGGGGTGTGCTAAGTAATGCATGGGGGTGCGGATAGCCGTGCCCATAAAACTTAGGGTACCTTTAGAAGGGTGTTTATAAAGGCACTTCAATTTTTACTCAGGGCTAGCCCATCTTAAACTTTGTATTATTTACAAGTTTGCTGTAACACCCACTTTTCTAAAATAAGGGTAATTTTGAAATTTTGTAATTATAATCATTTAATAATGATATTTAAACCATGTTATAATTTTTGGTAATTTTTAATTATTTTAAAACTATTTAAAATGTTGAATTGTGATTTTGATGGTTAACTAGTGTAACCCTAGAGACTGACCTAGAGACTAACCATGACCATGGGGACCTAACCATGTGATTAGGATGACTAATTGTGACTTTTTAGCCTAAGAATATTTTGGTCATTTTTGACTTATTAATGAAAATGAATTTTGATTAATTAGTATTGTGCTAATTGAATTGTTAGAGACTAACCTAGTTTTGACTAAACCTAGATGTTAATGATGCTCATGGAGGTTTAGTTAGAAGGTTAGAGACTTAATGGTTAAGTTAGATTAACAATATCTAGATATTTTATAGTAGGATATTTACTCCTTAGGATATTTGTGAAAAAGAAAGCCTTATGACTAGTTGAACCAATAGGAAGGCTTAGAATTGGGTGGACAACTCCTAGCCACTCATCTACATGAAAAACTAACCCTAATTCATCTAATGACCAACCATCAAGTGCCCCCTCCCTTCCTATAAAGAATCCTTAAGAAAATCCTTGCCTCTTTTTTACCTCTACATAGAACCCTAAGTGTTCTTCCCCAAATTAGAGAGCTTCCCTCTTTGATTTGATTTCCTTTCCCTCACATTCCTCCATCCAAACTTCTCCTAATCCATCCACACCATCAAGGAAGGATTCTATCCAAGAATTTGGGCAAGGTGTAAAGGGAGGTGTCCTTTTGGATAGATCTTCGTATCAGAGCCGTGTCCTATAGATTTTCATTGGAATTCCACTCCCAATAGGTAAAACCTATCCTCTAACTTGATTTTCTTTGTATATTAATTAGTTTTGAATCCAAATGATCCACCCCATGCATGTGTCCCCTTTAGATTCAATTTTGAGACCATTTGGAGTCTATTTGAGGATGTTATAGGTGTGTCTTGTGTCCTACTTGATAGATACCAAATTAGGACACCCTATGTGTATGTATGTATGATAATAGTTTAAATTGATATTTAAATTCAGTTTTAGAATGGTTAGAGAGTGGATTGATCTTAGTTAGGATGGTTAGAATGAGTTTCATTTGGATACCTATGTTGGTATCCAAGTATCTTGGTCAACCCAAATTCGTCATAATTTTTATCTACATTTTTAGTTGCCAAAGCAACTTAGAAATATCATAACTTTTAGGTTAGAACTCCGATTTATCTCCTGTTTTTTTTAAAAGAACCGTATCGAAGTTTGCTTTCCAAATATATATTTTAATAAGCTAAATTCTTTCTGGGACTTTCTGTAGAATTATTTGAGTGTCAGCTGTACGAAAGACGAACGCGTTTCGGTGTTTTTGCGATTCCGGGAGTTTTCGGACACGAAAATGCGATCCGTTTAAAGTTTCGGAAAGCTAACACAAAGGGCTACAACATACTTTAATCCTAGAATTTAGTGAAGGTCCAATTGGTACAGTATTAGTTTTAAGTAGAAGAGTGACTATACGATATATGCATTTTGTGTAACCTATGAGCCTATGTAGTATGGATATTAAATGAATATAGAGTATGTAATGCATGATATGTTAGATGAATAAAATAATATATATATGATATATCCTCTTTATATTAATGTATATATATGGTTGAATGCAAGCATGTAGGAATGCAATTAATATAATGTATGTAAGCAATGCATAAATGCATGAATGAAAGAATGATATACAATGTATGCATGAAAGTATATAATAAATGTTAGATATGAATGCAAGGTATACATGTAATGATAGATATAAATGCATAATGTATAAATAATGTAATGTAATATATAATGATAGCATGTATGGTAATATAGAGTATATGATACGAGCATGAATGCATGGGGAAATACATGTATATAGGTAATATAGAATGTAATATATGAATGCAAGCATGCAAGATAATGTATTGTATCCATATATGATGTATTCAACTTAAAGATAATGTAATATATGAAAGGAATGAATGATAATATATAACATGATATGTAAGGTAATGCAAGGTATAAAATATATGATGTGTGCATGTTTGTATGCCTCTATGTTAATCTATGAAATGATATGAATATACAATGTATGCATATGTATAAAACATGTAGGTAATGCATAGATGCACGAATGAAATGAATGTATGCAATATGTTAATATAAATGCAAGTATCTAATATGCATGAATGTAAGTATAATGTATGCAAGTATATAATGTACTCAAATATGTATGTATGTATATGTGCATAAATGAATGCAAGTATGCATATATGATATGTATGACTGCATGTATACAATGTAAGTATGTATGTATGCATTTCTATAAATTGAGTTAACCTATAACCTTTTACACACATGCATTCATACACCCTTTGACACCATGTATCCCATGTCACATACATCTACATATCACTAAATCTGAGAACATTAACACATATCCTTTCACACACATGCCAAACACACACATACTCACTTACTCTTTTACCTCTCTTTCCCTCTCTCTATATATATGTATGTGCCTATATATAGCTTTCCTATATATATCTATGTATATGAATATGTGAATGTGAATAATATATATATATATATATATATATATATATATATATATATATATATATATATATATATATATATATATATATTATATGACTAAGTTTGTGTCTTGTTAGCTTATGATTTAGTTTTGTGCTTGGTTTAGCAAGTGACTTAGGCTATGAGTTAGTAGCTATCTTGGATACTTGATTTGCATATACTTAGTTTGTTTAGACCTAGAATTGACTAACCTAGACTAGTTGACCATTGTTGACCCAACCCTAGCTAGTTTGACCATAGTTGACTAGAGTTGACCTAGTTTAACTTTATAGTTGACCAAAGTTGACCAAGAGTTGACTTTTGACCTAGATTGACTTAGAATCATGTAGATTGTATTATAATTTCAATTACCATATAAATTGAACTCTTTATAACCTGTGTTGCTATAACTAGGACTCTGTGACTCCAGTTGGCCATCTTTTCATATCAGCTGTTCAAGGTATCAGGCGAGTACATTCTCTGACCGTTTCATACTTGTCTGGATTTACATTCTTGCTCTAGATTACTGTACTTGATGCTGACACGATTGTTATCACGGATTTGTACTATATGGATCTTCTTTTGAGATGTTATCCCCTTGTATTCACTAAATACATATTGTGATGTGCATTTCACTTACATATTGTATTTATTGAATATCCTTATCCTTGTATACTCATTGTGCATATTGTACTCTCATTTTCACATGAGTCCTATGGATAGACCATTGTACAACTATTGTATAACATTGTACATCTATTGTATAACATTGTACAACTATTGTATAACATTGTACATCTATTGTATAACATTATACACTATTGTATAAGATAATGTAACTGGAGTAGATCCTTGTGTATTGATTGGGGAGGGGGAGTAGAATTGGTTATGTAATCAAATCCTATTGTACAACATTGTATAACTATTATATATGTCCATTGTGTACTCACGTACAATGGAGTTACCATTGCATTGTCCTAAACCGTTTACATAACCATATTGTACTCTAAATCAAATATTGCTTACGATTCTTACTTATCATATATAGATATTTTTTATTATCAAATCTCTGTTGTTTTTCATATACATTCTTCTTTCAGCGTTTCCTGTATCTTACTCTATTGCATGTTTTATATTTTCTAACTTGATATGAACTGCGTGAGATGTTTTGTGCTCGCTCCTGTCCTGACTGGACCTGTTGATAAATTTTACAGATAGCTTGGAGGTTGCCTGCTAGCCTAGAGGAGACACAATAGAGGTTGTATAGATAGTTATTTTAGTTGTCTTGAGTTGTATTTACTTTATGGATTACTGTATTGAGATTTGAGATATTTTCTGGGTTTGTGTATCTTAGACACTTAGACTTCTATCTGCGGTATCTCTTTGTGGATTTCATGTTTTATCTATCTTTTATCATGCTCTATCTTAGATGTGATTGAGACTGTATTTGCTATGTCACCTCCATTCGGAGTGTATATACTGTACAAGTACCTTTATATTGTTAGATGTTTGACCTAGGACAACGTTCTACCGTCGATACTGCGGCGTAGGCTGGACGTACCCACGTCTCGTGCCCTTACTCTAGGGTACGGGTCGTGACATTTGCCATTGAAGAAATTGATCAGGGCTATCCCACTCTTTGGTATAAAAATCATTTTTTTTTTCTATTTTTTTCCTCTTCTTCCTCAACCCATCCAAGAAGAAGAAGAAGAAGAACAACAACAACAACAAAAATGTTAAACCCTAATATTGGTGGAAACCCTAATATTATTATCCCTATTTTTTTTCTCATTTTCAATTTCGATGGCACCCAAAGGTTCATCATAATATACAAACCCTAATATGGGAGGAAACCCCAATATTGCTGTTCAACTAGTGCAAATAAGGACTGTCTAATTTTTCGGCATTCCTACAAACTGAATGGACTGCCAGAAAACTGGACAGTCCTAAGTCACAGCATGTGAAACAAAGGACTGCCCATTTTTCTGGCAGTCCTTACTGTATGTAGGACTGTCCAGTTTTCTGGCAGTCCTGAATACAGTAAGGACTGCCAGAAAAATGGACAGTCCTTTGTTTCACATGCTGTGACTTAGGACTGCCCAGTTTTCTGACAGTCCATTCAGTTTGTAGGATTGCCAGAAAATTGGACAGTCCTGGTCGACGCAGAGTTTTCTCGTTCGTGCATACTTGTGTTTAATTTAAATGAGTAATTTTTCACTCCGAATGTAGTTTAATTCAAATGGGCTACAGACAATTGAAATAAACAATGTAATGGATGCTTGAATTTTTCAATTTAATTTCTAGGATTTTGGAAACAAATAGAAAAAGAATTTGGGTGCCATTGATCTTCTTGAGAAATGAAATTTGGAAGAGAAGAGGAAGAAGAAGAGAAAATTTCTAGGGTGGAAGAAATTTCTAGGAATTTTTAAATTAACTTCTTGCTTGGGGATGGAGAAATGGTGGAGGAGAGGAACAAGAAGAAGAGAGGAGTTAGGGTTTAGGAAGAGAGAGAAATTTTTTTGCAAATGAGAGAAAAAATTTGGGTTTTGGGAGATTTTACTTTGGGACAGCCCTAGATAAAAAAAAATGGACTGTCCTGAGTAAAACAAAAAAAAATTTGGACTAGCCTTAAAGTAAATTTTGAAGTGCCCTTATAAATACCCCTTTAGAATTTACCAATCCAAAGTAAACTAAATCCCTTCTCCAAAGTAGAAAGAAAGAAAAAGGAAGGAGACATTTTGGGAGTAATGGCAATGCAGGGTTTAAGAAGAAAACTCCTCTCCAACTTCTACATCAGAAAGGTCAGGACCCGAAGCTAACCTCCCTTCTCTCTCTATATGATTCTTCATTAGCTATAGATATGAGTTTGAGAAACTCTCCATTTTTTTTGTAAAAAGACCCAGTTTTTATGGGTCATGGCTGCGGAAAGACTGTTTCTTTGCGCTCTTAGTTTTTAGTGTGTAAAGATCACAATTTTATTTAATCATACCAGCAAAAATACCAAGATTGAATTTTTCTTTTTAAGTCTTTTTTTTTTTTTTTTTACTGATTTTGAGCAGCACGATTCTCCAACTGGCTTATTTTTTGACAGTTAAAACAATCTGATTGTGGAAATAAAGACGAGATTTTATAGATTTTTATACAAGAGAGTCCTACTGTTTGTAGGTCATGTCTGCGGAAAGATTGCTTCTTTTGTGCTATTAGTGTGTAAAGATCACAATTTTTTTTTTCTTCATATTAGCAAAATTAGTTTTTTAGGCTTTTTCTACTTTTGAGCAGCACGAGTCTCCAACTGGGTTCTTATTGATTTTTTTTCTTCTTTTTTGCCAGTTGAATCGGATTTTGCGTTAAATTCGTTTTTTTGGGGCTAGATCCCGAACTCGCTTCTTCTATTTATTTGCAGGGAAAAAAAAAGAAAAGAAAAGAAAAAGAAAATCCCTACTTTTTATGGGTCATGGCTGCGTAAATAATTTTTTCCTTTGTGCTATTTGTGTGTAAAGATCATAATTTTTTTTTCTTTTTCTGTTCATAGTGGCAAAAGTACTAAGATTGGATTTTTCGGAGGTTTTTATTGCTCTTGAGCAGCATGAGTCTCCAATTGTCTTCTTCTTCTTCTTCAGTTTTTTGACCACTTAAGACAATGTAGTTATCGAAAAAAAAAGAGAGGATTTTTTTGTATTAAAGTTGATTTTTTTTACTCTCAAGTAAGTTTAAATCCATTTTTGCAGAAAAATAAGAAAGAGAGGCTGCGGGAAGAAAATGTTTCTTTGCTGAGGCTTAACTCTATTTATAGGTTCCTGCCTACAATAAGACGAGAGAGATTTAGGAAAGTGTGCATTGAAGCTATTGGGATTTTTCACGGCATGGTCGAGAAAAGAAGTCAATTGGGGAGGAATATCAAAAGGAATTGCCCAAAACAAAATTAGGCTAACCTATTTGAAAACTGCTTATGATACTTCCTCTCTCACTTAAAATGAGTTTTATGAGCTAGACTTATGGGATAGCTATCTCCATGTTAAGCCAAAAAGTCGCGAAGATTTGTGCGTGATATAGAGATAATAGTAACATTCAAGATTTATATCTAAAATTAGACTTTGAGGAAAGATCTTGCATGACAATCCAACTCTCTATGAATGGGAAACAAGTCATTATGTATATTATGGTATAGATTGATGGATAGTTGATTATGTTATAGCGAGGTAGCGTGTCTGACTTGGAATACATGATTTAGTTGGACTATCTCATAGCCTGTTAGTGATATCCAGAGGATTCTCATGTGGCCCTAGCTAGTGTGCTTGTGGATTACTTCAAAATCTAAGAGTAAATGTATAGTAGATAAATTTGAAGTCCTGCAATGAGAAAGATCTAATCGTCTTCCCATTGCCCAATAAAAAATAGTTTGAAAGTAAGTGCAAAGGCAATCGTCACTATGCTTTGGTGGATATTGAGGTTAGAAAAAGACGCTGAAGTTAACTTCAAAGGTCATAAGGGAGGTAAACTTGGATGCTTACTGATTTTAGTGATGTCACATTCGAGGAGTTTCTTGAGGTACACCTCTTAATGCATTGCAGCAAAACTACTTGCACCTTAATTACCACTGCAGAAATATTTTTTAAGAGATTGTTTGGTTGCATGGTCTTCCAGTGATTATTGTCTTAGATCGAGATGTCAAGTATCTGATTCCCATCCATTATAGACTTAGTGAGTCAGTTGAACCTGTACATCATATGCGTGTTTTGCATGCTGACATACATTGGGATTTCGCCGTAATCCGTAAAATTATGAACCTGTAGCAAATATTGATTGTTGACACCAAACTTCAATGAACACGACATGATTATGGTCTGATATGCAATCTGTGGAAGATCAATGCAATGATTTTTGATTGAATCTTTCAAGGGGCAAGGGTGTTAGTCCTGTATTAAATGTTGAAGTCTAGACAGTCTGCAGTCAGCATATGAGCCCTTACAGTTATTCATACTTGTGTCAATAGACTCAATACCCACCCTTCTATGCCTCCTACACCGAGCCCACCATGTAAAGACGAGAGAATTTGAAGTCGAGGAATCTTGGATTATTAGAGAGAGAGAGAGTAACATATTCAAGAGGTTTCTAGAAGTATCTACTCATGTGGTCCATTTGTCCAGTTTACCCGGATAATTGTCTAGGAGTTGCATAAACTTAGTTGAAAAAAGTAGGAGAATGCTGCATCATGCATTTGCTGGGAATTTTTTTTCATGCCGGAAGGAGTTAATGGGGATTGTGGTGCTTTCAAGTGTACTAGCAATGTTGTAAAAGAACGAACTTACCATATGACGGCGATGATGGACGACGAACAACGAAGATGGTGGATGGTGACGAAGGTTGACGGACGGCGAAAATTTAGGATTTGAGAAGAGTTTGAGATTTATATTTATAAGAAGTTGGATAAAACACCAATATTCAATAAATAGAAAGTGTACATGTACATGCCTATTTATAGGCCAAACTAATCCTAATTCATAATAATTCATCCTAATCTGATTCTACAAGGATAATTGATCATTTTCCTAATTTCATTTTTAAGGATGAATTATTGTTGAATTAGGATTATTGTGACCTATAGATAAGCATGTACATGGACACTTTTTAATTAGAGAAGAGAATAGGAGAGCTTTATTTATTGAATCTTGGTGTTTGATCCAACTTATTGTAAATATAAATTTCAAACTCTTCTCAAATCCTAAATTTTCGCCGTCATCGACCATAGTAGCCATCCACCATCTCCCTTGATCACCGTCCATCATCACCGTCATACGGTAACTTTGTTCCAATTTTTTTTGCTTTCAATTGTGAATATTTGTAAGTAACTATAATTCTTTGTGCTACATAAGTAATTCTAATTGTTCACAAAATCCTATTCTCCAAAAATTACGAAAGGAAATCCTAATCTAAACTGGACTTGGACTTGGAGTTGGACTTCCATAGTCCCGCAACATGAGACTTCGATTTAAATCGCCTCTGGATTGGTTCAATTTGACAACGTTTTTGCATAGTGATTGATCTGCAGGAACACACTTCAAACATTCATAATATAGCATATTTGATCATGTGAACACCGTACTTATGAACACCATGATCCTCTATTTATGAAGATTGACTAATCTTGCTGTAGGTGGCTTAATATTCATGACCTTATATTTATGTTATTTGATTATATCTTCCCTATCTTGGCATGGCATGTCATGTGTGCATGTATCTTCATTTAGATCGATTATTATTCTTAGATTGAGTGCTCTCACAATACCTCGGAAGTTATGATCATTATAGTTGGATGTGATTTTAATAGGTTGCTTAGGACGATGTTGCATCATAATTACTTCTCTAACACAACATATATCATACATTTTATATTGCCGACAAATATTGGAAGTTCTTTTTTTCTCTTTATAAATGATCTTCTGGGTTTTGGAAGAAAATGATGTTTACTGGAATTGACATGTATTTATTATTTTATAGGCATCCCTTCGAGATTCTTATCATTTTTATGGTGCTGTTGGACGGCCTACCTATGCCACAGAAAGAGTCGTTGATGTTGGACAGCCAACTCCCTTATCTCACCCAGAGGTACTGTTCGAGACCTTTCATTAATTTTCTTTATTTCAGTCTTTCCTCAGCGGTAATGATCTATTCAAGTTAGGTGAGTTTACCATTCGCTTGGGTATTGCATTTGTTTCAAATCACTTGATTTGTTCATAAGCTACATTTTCTGATATTTTCAATTTTGATGCAATTAGGTTGGTGTCCCCCTCTTATTAGTGTTACTGATACACTTCAATTTATTTTTCTTTACCACTACTTTTCTGGTTATAAGCTACCTAGCACTCCCTTTTCATCCAAGCTCGAACTGATAGTTAAAAATATAAGACGTTAAGCACAACACCTACTTTTTGTTATCTATATCATGTTGTACTGATATCCTGTTTCAGTCTCCCTTCTTTATAGAGGGTGACATCTATATTACAGAAATCATAAAACTGTAATCTACATTTTTCTTAGCGTGGACTTGGATAGCTAGTTAGTCATCTGTTTTTGTTGCATGGAATTCTCTATTCATGCTTCTTGTTTCAAGATTTTGTCACTTAGTAGCAGACAGTTATGGTACTAATTACCTGGTGTTATTTATCATTTTGAATTGAATTGGTCGATAATTTCAGAATGAAATTGGGAATTGTCTAATACCGTTGGTATATGTGAAATATTGGAAACTTTTGTTTAGTTTCTTTCTGTCTTCTACGGTCCAAAACTGTAACAGACACTGACTAGAATGAAAAAGGCGGAACTTCCCAAAGTCTTCTAAAGTCGGCAGGACTAGACATAATTTCTTGAAACAAGGGCGGAATTGGCCAAAACATTAAAAATAATGAAGAAAACTTGCCAAATATTGTTCTTCATTTGGTTTTAGTAGCTTCATGTTCTACGAAAACTTATGCACTTAGTACAGTTGCCTATTAATGGATGCAATTACAATGTTCTTGTTAAAGTGCCTGAGTGATATCATTACGCCTCAGTGATTTCACATACTATTTTTTTGCATTCTTGCCCACTTTTGTTTTCATTTCATGCATTTATCTTAAGTAGCTTGGCCTTGAGCCTAATGAAAAAAAAAATTCTTTTCACAAACTCTAATATGGTATCGAGAGCCATGTCATCAAATTTTCTCTCTTTCTCTAACCCCTAGCCCTATCCCCATCCCTATCCCATCCACTAGATGCCTCCAACTTTCCACCACCACCACCACCACCTTCTCCTTTCCCTTCAACCAAAACAAAACCCACTTCTCCAAACCCATACTCTCCAAATCAATCATCTTCAAACACATCCTCTCCAAACTTATTTTTGCATACCTACTTCTGCAAGTCCATCATCTCCAAAACCGTTCGCCATTCACCGTGAATCCATTTTCTTCAAACCGATTCTTTCCAAACCTACTTTCACGGACCCATACTCTCCATTTCTCCAACATACTTCTCCAAAATTCTAGCCAAAGAAAGCCATATCCTTTAGTTTGTTGACAACATCTTCTTGTCTTTCTTCACGGATCTAGGGTCTACAACTCAGACATGTCCACTCTATAATCTATAGTCTTATACCGCTGCGCTTTGTGTTTTTTCTCGAACTCGCGGTCTCTTCTTTTGATGTGATATCACTTCACTTATCTTTCTTGACAATATTTAATTCCTCGGCCTTACCTACTTCCTTAGTGACATGACATCTACATCTTTGGATACGACTACTTCCTCGATCGTGTCTACTTTCTCGTCTACTTCTACTTGGGTATATCTATTTGGCCATGTCTACTTCCTCAACTTCTACTACTTTCTCCTCTTGGGCCTACTTGTTAGAAATGGTGTCTTATCTTCTCTAACACCTCATGTTTCAATCGCTCGTCAGGAATTTTTGATTCCCTATTAGCCTCGCTCGTCTAATCTAATAATTCTTTCTGAATTCTTGTCACGTCCCAATCCTGGAATAATGAAAACATGTGTGCAACATGACCAACTACGCACTACGGAGTACCCCGACAACCCGAGAGACTATGTTGGGTCTAAGGAGCATGCGAGATTATCCTATGGCCTACTAACAATCCTATGTTCCACACAAGCAAAAAATAATATAGAAGAATGATGATAAATATAAGTAAAGCAGTAAAGTATCCCCCATGACTATAACATATAAGCATGATCATGCGGCTAGTAATACAAAATGGAGCTACTAGCAGAGTATCTCTAAGTAACATGATTACCAAACCAACATGTACCAGACTAGACATACAAATAGGAGTCTTGAGACAAAATGGGGAAACATGCTCCCAATATGTTAGGATGAACATGTCCCTCGGCTAAACCCACAAAAGATAACTAGTGGGAAGAGAAAAACCACTCAAACACCGTCGTTGATGTCCTCTTGGTACTTATCAGCGCCATTTAACTGCAAGTTCGAGAGTTCCTCAGACTTTGGCTCTATATTTGGCAATGGAAACCATGATGGGTCAGACCCCACCTAACAAATTACCACAAACAAAGTTTGGGGTGATGGAAAAACACAATAATACATAACAAGAGAAAAGATGGAAATGAAGGACACTAAAGAAAGATAGCACGGTACCAATGTGCTAGACAATGCGGTAAAGGCAAGGAAGCAAACTAGCTATCAAGAAGAATAAGTAAAGAAACAAACTATCATGCTAAAGAAAACAAACAAGATTAGTCCCAGGGGTTGCTACAATTAGCTACCTAGGTGAAGCCTAATTACTAATGCTAGTTGAGAATCCGATCATAACATAGTCTAATAAAACCAAGCTCGAAAACTATCTCTAACATGTCAAGCCGATATGCATCCGTCGCTAATTCGGATTTCAGCCGCCAAATAAAAGTAATAATGGACAAAATGTCCGAGGACGCAAAGGACCTCAACCTTACAATTACTCACTCAATCGACGTGGGATGTAGCGCCCCAGATGTCGATAGATTTATCTCAATCAATAAGTAGTCGAAGAAGGCCACCATGAAACTAGGTATTCTCCTTTTCCATGCAACTATGTGAATCAAGCTAGCGATTAATCCTAGATCAATTAAACTCGATTCCTGAATCGCAGAAATTCGGGATATCGACCCTATATATCGATGCACGACAATGCAAGAAACCATCAAGCTGGTACGAGGAGGAGGGCGTCCATCCGTATAAGTCTAGCATGAACAAGTATGTCGGTCAAGGCAATAGTACTAGCGATCATCGGCTTGATCACTAGGCTCACTGATTGCACTATCATAATTATTCTCACTTATGGCTCTTCGTTCCTCTACTAAGGCCCTCCCGACTTTATGGTGCTTGTCGCCATACAAGGTTGTGATATTATCATGCTAGCCCTATCAACTCTTCCATTGAGTGCTACATTGTTGCTCATAACAAAGTTCAATAAACTACCGATAGTTTGTCATGTGCTTGGAGCTAGCCTGACCAAGATGCTTCTCTTATTCCTACTTCATCATACACCACCTCAGATTCGTTAACACGGATATTCCAGATCTGGCGATTTCTCTCCTGACCTATGTTGTTAGTATCTTATGATACACGATACATATCTTACGATGCGATAAGATACACTACCATTCCGTTTTGTGTCGGTTGATTGGATTTTCGATAGGATACATATAGGTTGATAGGAGTATTATTTTTTTTACTTTGTGTCATGCAATGTATATTAAAGAATATGGATTATGGAACTAGATAGACCTATAAAGATAAAATAAAAAATTATGAGAAGATTATACTAAATAATGTTCCTATATGTATTTAGAAGTATAGAAATAAACTCCAAGTAGTTCCCATATCGTGATAAGCGAACACAATAATCGATACACTATATGCTAGCAAATCGAGTCGACAACGTAGCTCATGACAGTTATTGGTGACTGTGTCGTTAAGGACACCGTTGGGACGCCAAAAATGTATTTTTTACATAGGACGTCCCGCCTCTATGTTTTGGCTCCCTAAAAACGTCTTTGGTAGTGTTAAAGAAATTCAAAGAGCAAGAAAGATGAAGCTATTTGTGTTAAAGAAATTTAAAGAGACAATTATTTTCTTTGCTATTTCTAAAAATGATAGTGCTTCGAGTAATAAATGGTAGTGCTTTTAATCTTGGTACTATGCAGAAATAATGAATGCATAACTTTACAATTAGTACGAGTAATAAATGATAGTGCTTTCATCTTGGTACTATGCATAAATTATTAATAGATAATAGTGTAGTTTGGAGAGAAGAGAAGGAGAAAAGAAGGAGAAGAGAGAATATGAAAAAAGAGATTGCAAGGACATGAAACCCTTAGGTTGCATCTCATGTTATTTATATTGATATGCAATACATCCAAAATTAGTATTATACCCTCATAAGATAAATACAATAATAACTCTAACACCCTTTCTCAAGCTGGAGCATATACATCGTACATGTCCAGATTGTTACATAAATCAGAAATGGACCACGAGCAAGTGGTTTGGTGAGGATATCACCCAATTGATTCTCAAACCGAACATAAGGAGCGACGGTCTGTTTCTTCAGCAACAAATCACGAACAAAATGACAATCCACCTCGATATGCTTAGTGTGCTCATGAAACACCAGATTATTGGCGATGAGAATGGCCGACTGATTATCACAATACATCTCCATAGGAATAGGAACTATAATTCTTATTTAATGAAGAAAAGACTGCATTCACATTATCTCAAATCTGTATGAGTCATCGCATGGTACTCGGCCTTTGCACAAGAACGAGCCACAACATTCTGCTTTTTACTATGCCATGTGACAAGATTGCCACCCACAAATATACAATAGCCAGAAGTAGACCTATCACTGCGACTGCCTGTCCAATCAGCATCACTGAATTCCGTCACCGTAAGCAACTGCGAAGGTTTGTACAACAAACCCTTTCTAGATGCACTCTTCAAGTTTCGTAGAATGCGAGAGACAGCCTCCCAATGTGGTTGCCGAGGGGCATGCATAATCCCAATGTGGTTGTCGAGGGACGTGCATAAATTGACTAACTACAATGCATAGGAGATGTCTGGTCGTGTAACAGTAAGATATAGAAGTTTTCCAACCAGCCGTCTATAATGTCCAACATCTTCAAATAACTCTTCCATGTCAGCATCAAGCTTGTCATGATAATTCATAGGAGTTTCAACTGACTGACACTCCAACATCTTAGGCCTCTACACTAGAACGAGCCACAACATTCTACTTCTTACTACGCCATGTGACAAGATTACTACCCACAAATGTACAATAGTCAGAAATAGACATATCACTACGACTGCATGCCCAATCAGCATCACTGAATTCTGTCACCGTAAGCAACTGCGAAGGTTTGTACAACAAACCCTTTCTAGGTGCACTCTTCAAGTATCATAGAGTGCGAGAGATAGCCTCCCAATGTGGTTGCCGAGGGACATGCATAAACTGACTAACTACTCCAACTGCATAGGAGATACCTGGTCGTGTAATAGTAATATATATAAGCTTTCCAACCAGCCGTCTATAATGTCCAACATCCTCAAATAACTTTTTTCATGTCAGCATCAAGCTTGTCATGATAATCCATAGGAGTCTCAACTGGCTGACACTCCAACATCCCAGTCTCTGAGAGCAAGTCTAGAACATACTTGCGCTGCGGTAGATACACACCTTTCTTAGATCGAGCAACCTCGATTCCAAAAAAATATCGAAGACGACCCAAATTCTTAGTATGAAACTGACGACTAAGGTAGGCCTTCAAGTCTACAATCCCATCATAATCACTTCTACATATAATGATATCATCAACATAAACAATCAACACAATAATACCCGTCGAGGAAGAATGACAAAATACTGAATGATCTGATGTGATGCGTCGAAATCCATACTGAATAAGAACTGAACTTGTCAAACCAAGCTTGAGATGTTTGTTTCCGCCCATATAATGCTTTCTTCAATCGACATACGAGTTTTCCACTTGTCACAACATACCCTGGTGGTTGATCCATATAGACCTCCTACTATAAGTCACCATGCAAGAAAGCATTCTTTATGTCCAGCTGATACATAGGCCATTGGAGATTAACCGCCACAGAGATAAGAATCCAAACTGAATTCAACTGAGCCACTGCAGAGAAAGTCTCCCTATAATCCACACCATATATCTGAGTATACCCTTTTGCAACCAACCGTGCCTTGAGGCGCTCAATCGAACCATCCGAATGATACTTAACAGTGTACACCTATCGACAACCTACTATCTGCTTCCCAACAATAAGCGATGTAAGCTCCCAAGTTTGATTTTGTTGTAAAGTACATATCTCCTCTATTATACTTTTCCAACCAGAAGATACATAGTCTGCTTATAAGTTATGGGAATGGAAATGGAAGACAATAAACAGTAAATGCATGAAAAGATGAGGAAGCACGATGTAAGGAAACATAATTAGAGATGAGATGCTTGTTCTTTGTGGTACAAAAGGTGTTTACTTTTTCTGAGAGCAATATGAATATTATCTAGATTTGTGGTGATGGAAACAGAAACCGCATGCTCGAAAGCTGATTGGTTGAGGGCTGAATTCTACAGAACCCCTGGCCTGTCCTTGGATATCTTATAAACTTGTAAATGAGAAATGGAGACATAAATTGATTCATGAATGACCGAAAGTGGTATGGAAGACACCAAATCTGATGAAAATGAAATAAGACGGTTTCTTGAGGGAAAGAAAGGGGGTAGACTCGAAAAAGGTAACATCTGCATTGACATAATACTTGCGTAACCGTGGACTATAACAACGATTACCTTTTTGAGTACGAGGATAACCAATGAAGACACTTCAAAGATCGAGGCGATAACTTGTCTCGATTAGGTTCCAAGTTATGAACAAAAGCGACACCCAAACACTCGAGGAGGTAAGAAAAATGAGAGACACTTGTATGTAATATGGAGAATGGAACTTAATTATCTAATACAGATGATGACATGCGATTAATTAGATAACATGCAGTAAGAACGACATATGCTAAATACTGTTTAGGGACATGCATGTTGAACATAAGAGTTCGAGCCACATCCAAAATGTGTCGATGTTTGAGTTCGGCTATACCATATTGCTGAGAGGTGTGAACGCAACTAGTTTGATGAATAATACCACGATCAACACAGAAAATGTTAACAGAAGATTGAGTATACTCCAAAGCATTATCAGAGCGCAAGATTTTTATACGTTTATCAAACAGAACATAGACTTCATTATAAAAAGTGGATAACACATTTGGAAACTCAGATCTTTCTTTCATTAAATAACACTAAGTCATTCTGGAATAATTATCAACAAAAATAACAAAATATTGAAATCCTTTCAGACTTTTGACTCTAAACGGATCCCAAATATCAGAATGAACAAGTTCAAAAGACTGTAACTGACGACTCTCAACACGACGAGGAAAAGAACTACGGTGATGCTTGTCTAACTGACAAGCCTTATATTTAAGAACAGAAACATCACTTAAACTAGGAACAACTTGACGCAACTTAGCCAAAGATGGATGATCCAGACGATAATGCCACTACAACGGAGAAATAGAAAAAATGAAGTGAAAGCCTTTTCAAGTAGATCCAAGTAATACAGTCCATCTTTTTCATGTCCCGAACCAATCATCTTCCTTGTCCCGAGGTCCTGAAAAACACAAGAATTGGAAGAAAATGTTATATAATATTGGAGAGATTTGAGGTCCTGAAAAACACAAGAATTGGAAGAAAATGTTATATAATATTGGAGAGATTTGAGGTCCTGAAAAATACAAGAATTGGAAGAAAATGTTATATAATATTGGAGAGATTTGGTTAACTGGCTCACAGATATCCAATTGAAAGAAAAATTAGGCACATATAATGAATCAAATAATGACAGTGATTGAGTAGAGTGAATGACACATTTTTCAAGCACATGACGAGTAGACCTATCAGCTAAGATAATATTATGTTTTATAGGACTACGATGATGAAAGAAATAGTTTAGACCAGACAAGTGAGAACTTGCTCCTTAGTCGATGATCCAAGAGGTGAATGATGACTGGGTTGCTACAAAAGCAGGATTACATATATGTGCCATGGTTGCAGTAGGTTGAGAGGTGGTATTAGGCTTAGCAAGCGCGTTCAACTTCTGGAGGATATGTTCCAATGGAGATGAGATATCGGACCTGGAAGTATGATTGAAACCTGAAGTATCATCTCGGGGAGCAGAAGTGGTGACTTGAGACTGCATATTCTCATCATGCACTTGATGTGCATATTCTGGTTCATCTCACTTGTCCCAACAGTAGTCTTCAATGTTACGAACATTCTACAATTGTTACACTTCCGTGGTTGGCCACCACCACGACCATTGTCTCTATCACCGTGACCACCTCCTCGACCAAAACTACGGCCACCATCTCTACCACCACGACCACCACGTCCACCACTACGTCCACTACCACGACCAGCAGCACTAGTAAAAATTCATTTTTATAAGTTTCAAAACTTGATAATTCGATACCCCTATTTGAAACCACCAATATTGATACTCACACAAAGGGTCTGATACCTATACTTTGTTTTTAAACTTTGATAGAAGCTTTAGTTATCTGTAAGGCTGTAACTGACCAACTGCTGAAACACTATGTTACTTGATATTTCTATATTTTGGTCCTTATAATTCGTTTTGTCTATTAGTTAATATTTCTTTCCTCATGTGCTCTCGCTCTCTTTTTGCTAGATGGGGAATGAGTCCATTGTAATCTCTTGTTTGAAATATACCGAATATCCTACTTGATCAGTGAATTGCGCTTTTAGCAATTTTGTTTTTAAATCCTAGATGATTCCTTTTTGTTTACTATATGTGATCTTGACTCTGTTTATCTAATAATGAGCTTTCTGTGCTCTTTTAGTTGTTAGGGGAGGGGGAGATTACACCTGGAATCACTACTGTTGAATATATCTCAAGAAGAAAGAAGCTTTTGGACTTGCTTCCAGAAAAGAGTTTAGCTATCATTGCCTCTGGGCCAGTGAAAATGATGACTGATGTGGTGCCCTACCCATTTAGACAGGATGCTGATTATCTATATATTACTGGTTGTTCACAACCTGGTGGTGTAGCCGTCTTAAGCAAGGAACACGGCTTATGTATGTTCATGCCAGAGCAAGATCCTAAGGTAAGCTATAAATTATAATTTTTGGTTGATGTTTGCGTCGAATATGAAAAATGCAATCTTCAATTTATCAATTGACATGACTTTTTGAATTTTGCTATTTAATAGATGAATACAACGCACCAGATAAAAAATTGATCGATGTTTTGGACTTGGATTATGGAACTATTTGATTCTCATTTAATAAAATGAACACATTTTTTTTTTGCTTGATTTCGTTACTGATGAACCATCTTTCTCTTTCATTAGTGTTATCAATGAATATGCAAACTATAATCTTCTTTTGCAATAGGCTGACATATGAAAGCTGACAAAGAAAAACAGAAAGGGATCATGGGCCAATAACACCTGGTATGTCTATGGTTCACTGCGTTTGGTTTCTCTATAGAGGAGATACATCTTGAGCAATCTGAACTCTGAAAATGATCCTATAAACTTTGTTTGATCATGTTTCATTTGTGGTAGCTTGCTGTCGGCTTTTCTTAATGCTCAGAATTCACTTCGTAAATTAATCTTTTCCTGTGGGAAAATGTTAACCAACAACCACCACAACAAAGCCTTTGTCACAAGCCTTTGGTGTTGGCTACATGAGTCCTTTACTCTCCCAGTTCAGCTCTGCAAGGGTGATCTCCCAACCTAAATTTGTACAATAGACAAAGGGTCAAACACATAAAATGCTACATTATATTTTGCTTGGCAAGGATAACACGACAACAAAATCTATACTGTAAAGCTTACATATATGTGATCCATTGTAGAAGTCAAGTTGGGTACTTTGCACCATGGATTAATAGCTCATGTGAGGCAGGAAGACTCAAAAGCAATACCCTGTGTCCATAATATATGCCAACACCAGTTGCAATCTGCACGATGCTTTTATACAAGCTTGAGAGATCAGGATTTATTCCGTTGATTATAGCCTATTTAGGGATGCAAAATCCTTTTGTTGTCTTTCTTTCTTAGATTCTTTGCCGCCTTGTCAAAAACTAAATCTATAATCATTAAGCTCTACACTTTTCTGTTTAGATAAGGATTGAACGTTGCTAATTTTGTTTCTCTTACTTTTCCCATGGTTTCTAAAGCCCTTCTAGACATAACAAGGAAACTTTGACATAGTGATTATAATTTTCCTTTTGCACAGAAAAATCTATTTAGGCTGCCCTGTTCACTTTTGTGGATTGTTGAGTGATTCAGGGTGGGGTATGTATTTTGTTGCTTGTTGATTCTCGTGTACGAGGATCGAGGTTCCCCTCTTTGTTATCTTGGGTCATTCGCTCTTAACAATCAACGTTTCCGTGTTGCTTGCCTGGACCTGAAATTCTGACAGAGTTCCGAGTTTTCCTGAGCCTTGATATGCAAACTTAATCTATAATCATTAAGCTCTACACTTTTCTGTTTAGATAAGGATTGAACGTTGCTAATTTGGTTTCTCTTACTTTTCCCCCATGGTTTCTAAAGCCCTTCTAGACATAACAAGGAAACTTTGACATAGTGATTGTCACGTCCCGTATCCCAAATACAACGGTGACGTCATGGAACACATCCCCAGGCTACGCGTCGAATTCGCGATTGTCGCCCGTAAATCAGCAGAATGGAAAATACAAGGAACAATTACATTCATAATTATAACTTTAATTATATTTACATCAGGAGTATTTCTAAAGGTACATTAACTATAAGTCAGTTACAACAAAATGTTATACATATGACTGACTACAAAAATATTGGTTGCCACCTCCTGAGGTTCTTTCAGATCGTCTATTCTTCATCATACAGGGGTAATGGATCTGCTGGAACGTCATCCTCACCTAGTGAACAAATACTAGGTCGTTTAGAAACGACAAGAAAGTCCTCGGTCAAGAACGGTAAATAAATAATAATAATAATGACTGAAAATGAATGATATATAATATATCTTGAAATTTAGGAAATTAGTTTTACTTTTATGAATGTAAATTGAATATCTCAATATTAATTATTCTTATTTATTGCATAAACACTAAATATGCATACAATAACGTATATTCTAAATGAAATGCAATTTGAGAACAACCCTTCCGAATACTCTCCTAATCAGCTTTTTCGACAACAATCCCGTATACCTAGGATTAGGTTATGACTTGGTGGCGCGGTGCTTAGAATCCGGCCCTGCCTCTCTTGGGCTTAAATGTACTGAGTCTCTCTTGAACCCAGAAAATCACCAAATCGATGTTGCTGTCGAAGAGGTGCAATTGTTGGATGGCACGGAATTAAATCTGGCCTTGCCTCTCACGGGCTAAATGGATGGCTCAAATCATTACAATTCGGCCCTGCCTCTCATGGGCTAAGTGAGCTAAAGCCTCACATACTCAATTCGTATGGCCCTACGAATGAGCTAGTGTACTGATCAGTCTTTGGTTATTATGCTGCGGAGCTGTATAGGTGATATTCGGGTTGTTCTCCCCTCCCAATACTTCCTATCTAATTATTATGATTACTGAATGTTATTATTATTATCATAAATAGGGAGTTTATCTATCTAAGAGGCTAAAATGCATCTTGTAAATGTCCATTTGAATGGTATTTAGAAATTAACTATTCCGAAATGGCATTTAGATTTAAAACTACCAAGTGGAATATTATACTTATATTTTACAAAATGATAATATAAGGAGTCTAATCTAAATTGTGATACGTGTCCTATACATATTCTAAATATTCTCTAAGGTTTACAAGATCATCCAATTTCTCGGGAGATCGAGAATTTGTCTCTCTTGAAATTTCCGAAAATTTCGGCAGAGTCTCCTTTGTATTTAGAGATCCCGAAAATTTACAAGAGACATGATAAAATATAAATATAATCCGGGTTCGCCGACCCCTTCGGTGGAGCAACCCTCAACACCGGAAACCACGCATTTAATAATTTGGTTTCGTCGACCCCTTCGGTGGAGCAATTCTCAACACCGGACCACGCATTTAATATCTTGGCATTTAATATAAAGGTTTTCCTTACCTTGGTAAGCAATTAAGCGCTTCAAGCAATTTATTTATTCTCTTTCCTTCCTATATATAACTAATCACAACAAAAGAGTTAGTACTACAAGATATAAGATTTCAACTACATACCAATAATGATATTGACTAGATTAAATCTAAAGTACAAATAAACTCGTGTTGTAATATACCAAAGTTTTTAACTTCTTAAATATACAAAGAGGAAGAAAAAAAATTGGAAATCTATCAGTATATGGTTACCCTATCATATAGGCAAGGTTATAAAAGGCGGTAGGCGGGTGCGCGGCGGAGAGAGTCCGCCTACCGCCTAGGCCGTCTAGGCGGTGCCTAGGCACCGCCTAGGCGGTCGATACATTTTGAACATTTTTTTTTTCTATTTTACTACTATTTTTTTGCATAATATGCATATTTTAAGGGTGTTCCATGCATAACTAAGTTGTAGAACGAAGATTTATAAAGTTTTGGTTTTGTAAAAGTGAACCATAGGCCCATAATGTTTTAAAAACCTTTTTGGCCAAAATATTTTGTAAAGTATTTCTTTGCCTAGGCGCCCGCCTACGCTGCCTCTCCTCCGCCTATGCCACCAACCTCCGTTGGCCGCCTACTCCACCGCCTACAGAAAAGCGGTGCGGAGAGGGACCGCCTACCGTCTAGGTGCCGCCTAGGCGGCCGCCATTTAGAACACTGCATATAGGGACTTAAAATATTTCCATTTGACGATAAAATGAAGTCCAGATCTATTAAAAATGAATATTTTTCAAAGTGGACAGAATTCTAATTTGTACATAAATTTGATAGTATGAAAAATTCTTTTGATTTGCAAATATTTAGTATCCAGCCTTTAAATACTACATAATGTGAATAGGTCCCAAAATTAGAATCTAATATACTCAACTTCAACCTATCCTACATATATTTACCCCTTGAAGTGTAAACTAGTAAAATTTTAACAAGTATGTTCCCCGGTTAATCCGGTATTCATAAATGTCTATTTCAACCACATAGTCATGATAAAATGGTCCTTTTAAGCTTGATTAAAAAATCTGGACAGATTTGAATATTACATTAAATTAATAATATGTCAATTATACTTATCACAAAGTTAATTTTAAGGCATTCCTTAGTATATTATACTCTAAATTCAAGTAAACTCCTAATGCCTAGAACTCGAATTTTGACATATAAATAAACGTGTGTTTATGGTTCATAGATATGAATGGATAATGTATTTGAAATTTTTCACAATGTATATATACAACTAGTATTTATGGAAATAAAGTCATATTTGGTGAATATCCTTCTTTAATAAAATCCCATATTTATATATATGATGGATTAACCACGTGTCCATTTTCGTATCCGCATTATTGTGTCCATTTCATACATCCATTTAAAGTGTCCTTACGTGTTGTGTCCATTCATTGTGTCCAAACATATGTTTGCTCAAAGTGATCATTTGTGTTGTGTTCATGACAATAAATTTTCTTATTTCCGTATCCAAGCATTTTTATCGTAATATAGTTGAATATATATTTTTGCTAGCATGTTGTACACATATATACACATTCATGTATTTATATGCAACAAGGATCATATATATATGTAGCAAAAATTCATTTCGAATATCTAATTCATGATATATTCAATACTTGTGTCCATGTATGGTGTGTCCACATGTTGTTGTATCAAATTAGGTTTTCTTTCAAATTTTCAAAGTCTATTTCCATATTACATCCTCACATAGATGGATTTGTCATGAATTTAGTTAAATTTTAGAATGTAATTAACTCATATTAATTCAAGAAAATTTAGGAAATTAATTCTTGAACAAATATTCAAGAGGAAGAGAGAAATTGAAGAGGACTTGCCTTGGGTTGAAGATGACCTAGGTTTCTCCACAAATTTCCTAATTTGAACCCAACAATAGTTCAAAAATACACTTTTGTTAGTAAACCCTAACCTAGGTTTAAAATTTTGAAAGGAATTTGAGAGAAGAAAGGGGGTTTACCTAGGTTTTAGGTATTGGAAGGGGAAGGAGAAAGAGAGGGTGGTGCTGGAGGTGGCGGTGGTCGGCGACGTGTGGGTTGGCGGCGGCCGGCAGCGGGTCCGGGCGGCGGCAGCGGGTCCGGGCGGCGGGTTTGGCACAGTAGCAGTAGCCCAGTAGTAGCAGTAGCAGTATAGTAGCAGCAGATGGAGATGGAGAGAGGAGAAGAATGAAGAGTGGAAGAAGAGGAAGAGGAAGAGAGAATGGTCGGGGGTGTGTGTGTGTGTGGGGGGGGGGTGGTGTGTGAAATAGGAAAGAGTTTTTATTATAGAAGAAGGAGATGATTAGTTTAAGGAGAGGGGTGTGAGGTGGCAAGAGGTGAGATTTTCTCTCTTCATGTAAAGCCATGTGTCATTTGGCAATGCCACATGTTCCATGAGTTGCCACATGCCCCTTGGAGATGACACCTCACCAATTGAGTTGGTGAGCGATTTGTGAAATTTACAAAATTTTCCTAGGGTCTCAAATGTAAAGTTTTATATATTTTAAATAGAAAATGTTATGATTTTCATTATTATTATTTAATTAGTAAAAAAAATTGTTAGAGTATAACATGTAAATTTCAAGAGATAGACAAATTCTCGATCTCCCGAGAAATTGGATGATCTTGTAAACCTTAGAGAATATTTAGAATATGTATAGGACACGTATCACAATTTAGATTAGACTCCTTATATTATCATTTTGTAAAATATGAGTATAATATTCTACTTGGTAGTTTTAAATCTAAATGCCATTTCGGAATAGTTAATTTCTAAATACCATTCAAATGGACATTTACAAGATGCATTTTAGCCTCTTAGATAGATAAACTCCCTATTTATGATAATAATAATAACATTCAATAATCATAATAATTAGATAGGAAGCATTGGGAGGGGAGAACAACCCGAATATCACCTATACAGCTCCGCAGCATAATAACCAAAGACTGATCAATACACTAGCTCATTCGTAGGGCCATACGAATTGAGTATGTAAGGCTTAGCTCACTTAGCCCATGAGAGGCATGGACGGATTGTAATGATCTGAGCCATCCATTTAGCCTGTGAGAGGCATGGCCGGATTTAATTCCGTGCCATCCAACAATTGCACCTCTTCGACAGCAACATCGATTTGGTGATTTTTTGGGTTCAAGAGAGACTCAGTACATTTAAGCCCAAGAGAGGCAGGGCCGGATTCTAAGCACCGCGCCACCAAGTCATAACCTGATCCCAGGTATACGGGATTGTTGTCGGAAAAGCTGATTAGGAGAGTATTCGGAAGGGTTGTTCTCAAATTGCATTTCATTTAGAATATACGTTATTGTATGCATATTTCTTGTTTATGCAATAAATAAGAATAATTAATATTGAGATATTCAATTTACATTCATAAAAGTAAACTAATTTCCTAAATTTCAAGATATATTATATATCATTCATTTCGAGTCATTATTATTATTATTTATTTACCGTTCTTAACCGAGGACTTGCTTGTCGTTTCTAAACGACCTAGTATTTGTTCACTAGGTGAGGATGACGTTCCAGCAGATCCATTACCCCTGTATGATGAAGAATAGACGATCTGAAAGAACCTCAGGAGGTGGCAACCAATATTTTTGTAGTCAGTCATATGTATAACATTTTGTTGTGACTGACTTATAGTTAATGTACCTTTAGAAATACTCCTGATGTAAATATAATTAAAGTTGTAATTATGAATGTAATTGTTCCTTGTATTTTCCATTCTGCTGATTTACGGGCGACAATCGCGAAATCGGCGCATAGCCTGGGGATGTGTTCCATGACGTCACCGTTGTATTTGGGATACGGGACGTGACACGTCTTTTATTGGTGGTCCATGCAGGTCAGCAAAGAATGGAAATTTTAGGACAGGTATAGGTCTAGGTATAAAGTAGAATATAGATTATGAACCTATAGGTGAAACCTTGAGTCCCAATCTTACCATAGAGATCCTTAAAAATGATAGTATCAATAATTAGTAGCATTATACCAATGATTATTTTTACTATCTAACCCATTTATTTTAATCTTAATTAAAGGTATACTGACCTAAAGGTTCTTGGTGTAGATCATGTCCCGATTTGTGCCTTTTGCAAGATTGGGCAACGACAGCCACAGTTTGGACGAATATTATGAGTTTGTGAAGAAGATGTGGCGAATAGCACCTAAAGGGATGATAGATGTTTACGGAGTGCACTACGAACTGAAGCATCCGGTAGTAACAGATATCGTGGATGAAAGAATGGAATACTACAATATAGTAAATTATTATGTGCTTATTAAGGCACAACCGTTCGGAGAACTAGGGTCCAAACACAACGGCACCCTGGAGGAGTGGATGTCAACCTATCCTGATGCAAAAATCCTCAACATAAGGAAAATGTGGATATGAGCCACTCAATATGTAAAAGTGTAAAAATGTAAATAGCAAGGATGTAATGCTTGACTATGTACTGTATTGAAAATAAATAAAGTACGTATGACTCCATGTTCTTGTCCTTATACTTCCTCCAAATATGGCTTAATTAAAGAATATTGTGTATGTAGGTATGGATTTATTTCTTCCAAGCTTGCCATGGGATGGAAGTGACCGTACCCTTTATGGGTACCAGCAACATGTAAGGGAACTTTGGAAGGTACCAGACTGGTACGACATACCAGTCTATGAAGTATATTATGGAGTAATGAATCCCGTTATCCGAGATATCGAAAGCGGTGCCGAAGTAGACCACGTAAGGCAGGTCTACTGTATATATGTTCGAGACCCCGATCGTCTATACATCTACCCCGTACTTGAAGGATACGAAGGAACATTAAATGATTTCCGAGAGTTGCATCCTGAAGTAACAATTCTTAGTTATGAAGAGACCCTTATATGTAGGTAACTAGAAATTAGGGGTCCTATGTATATAAGGGTTGTTTTCTTCTCTGCTATACAGTATAGCAGATATGTATGCATGATAACCCAAAAGTAAGGAAAAATTTGTAAAAAGGGTATGTATGGGTATGTAAGATAAGACTTAGCAGCATGCTTGTATCACATTTCGATAAGAGTGAATGAAATATGCATGTCTTCTAGTGTGTTACTTTATGAATCATATTCCTTTATTGCTAAGCCATGCAAAAACTTTTCTGTGGGCATTACAAAGGACAATTCCTGAGAAAATTTGTTTATTCAAAAATTTTTAGGATAATGTCTGATCCAGGACAGTCCCACGCATCATCATCATTTCAAGGCCAGGCCGAACCATCTATCTCGAACATGTATCGACTGTTTCAACAAGTTTTAGAATCTAACAGTCAACATGCGAATGCGGCCCAAGCCACTACCGCTAAAGTACTAGATCAAATGTGGGCAACAAACCCCAAAGATGGGACAATAGCAGATTTTAGAGATCTTAGGCCACCAAAATTTCGTGGAACGGAGAACCCAATAGGAGCAGGACAATGGATAAGGACCATTGAAGGATTATTAAAGGCAGCAAAGGTTAGTCCTGGAGATATGGTTTCTACAGTCCGCATCCAGCTAGAGGATGTCGCTGAGCATTGGTGGAGTGCGGAGCATCCCGAGGAGTCTGACGATGCAGTACCCTGGGGAGAATTTAAAAAGAAATTCGACGAAAGATTCCTTCCCAAAGTCAGCTAGAATGGAGCTGGAACGACAATTTATCCATTTGAAGCAGGGAAGGCTCACAGTTGACGAGTATACCGCCGAATTCTCCAGGCTTAGTCGTTTTGCTTCATACATGGTAGCAGATGAAGAAACTAAGGTATCAAGATTTTTGGAAGGATTGGGAGGACAACTAAAAAGTAAAGTTAACCGAAGCTGCCCGAAACCAGGAAAGAATGTTGAAGGAGGAACAACCGTTCCGACCCCAAGCTTAGAAGAGGGCTCTGGAGTCGGGAGCACCATCCTCCAGAAATCAGTGGCAGGGACCATCCAAACGTCCCCAAGTTGATAATTTGGATGGACCGCTCATTTGCAACTATTGCCACAAGCCTGGACATTTAAAAAGAAACTGTAGAAAGCTATTGGGATTATGTCTAAGATGTGGTTCAGCTAACCACCAGACTAGTCAATGTCTACAACAATCAACCATCGGGCCAGTAATCCAAAATTCAGGGCAGGGAGCATGGCAAGAGTTCCGGGGGAATCAGGGCAAGCCAATGCTCCAAGGAAATGGTCCTCGACCCATGCTCCAAGCACCTGTACATCAGGCCATGATAACCTATGGGCAACAAAGACCACCACTCGCATCCTAAGCCCATCAATTCCAACAAGTACAGAAGGCTAGACAACCCCAGGCTGGGAAGAAGAAGAAACACGGGCAAGCATTTATGCTGGATACTGGAGAAGCTGAGATTGCAGGCGAAGTAGTAACAGGTACTATATTAGTTTCATCATATCCAGCATCAGTTTTATTTGATTCAGGAGCCACACACTCCTTTATATCTGCTAGTTTTATATCACAACGGGAAATTAAATCACAACCCCTGGTTAGGAATCTAAATATTCTTACAGGCAATGGCATGGTAAAGGTTAGCCATGTTTGCAACGCCTGCCCAGTAAAATTGGGTGGTAGAGCTTTTCGGGTAAGACTATTGGTCTTCCCAATGAACAATCATGATGTAGTACTTGGGATGGATTGGCTAACTAGGACGTCGGCCAATATAGACTGTGGTAAAGGATTTTATTTCAACTTCCAAATAAGAAAACATATGAATTTAATCGAAACCAGAAAGAATTTGATGCTGACCAGAAAGAATTTGATGCTGGAGAATTGGAGAAACTCGAACTGCAAATTCGAGGAAAATTCCAAGAATTGGAGGAAAAACAATTCCCAAAAGTTGTAGAAGATTTTCAGGATGTTTTTCCAGAAGATCTACCAGGATTGCCCCCGGATAGAGCAGTAGAATTCTCTATCAATTTAATACCTGGGGCAACACCTATAGCTAAAAAGATATATCCCATGAATAAGGAAGAGTTAGCAGAGCTTAACAAACAAATAAAAGAATTATTATCAAAGGGATTCATACAACCAAATGCCTCACCCTGGGGTGCGCCAGTGTTATTCGTAAAGAAGAAGGATGGAACTTTACGACTGGTAATAGATTACAGAGCCTTGAATGAGGTAACAATAAAAAATAAGTATCCCTTACCCCGTATCGATGAGTTATTTGATCAACTAGGAGAGGCCAAGGTATTCTCAAAGATTGATTTGAGATCTGGGTATCATCAAGTAAAAGTCAAGAAGGAAGATATCCAGAAGACAACATTTAGAACTTGTTATGGGCATTACGAATTCTTAGTTATGCCATTCGGGTTAACAAATGTTCCTGCTATATTCATAGATTTAATGAATCGAATATTCTATCAATACTTGGATAAATTCGTGATTGTATTCGTTGATGATATCCTTATATATTCAAAGAACGAAGAAGAACATGAAGAGCATCTGAGAATAGTACTACAGACTTTGAGAGAAGAACGGTTATACGCCAAATTGAGCAAATGTGAATTTTGGCTGGACCATATATCCTTCCTAGGTCATATTATCAGTGGTGAAGGAATTTCAGTAGATCCAAAGAAGGTAGAAGCTGTTAAATCATGGCCAACACCAAAGTCTGTAGCAGAAATTCGAAGCTTTTAGGTTTAGCCGGGTACTATAGACGCTTCGTGGAAAACTTCTCAAAAATCGCGGAGCCTTTAACTCGGCTGACCCGGTAAGAAGAAAAATTCAATTGGACGGAGAAATGCCAAGTAGCTTTTGAAGAATTAAAGGAAAGACTGATTTCAGCACCTGTATTGGCATTACCGTCAGGATCGGGTGGATATGAGATATACAGTGATGCCTCAGGCAAGGGGCTCGGTTGTGTGCTGATGCAACACGGAAGAGTTATAGCCTATGCCTCTCGAGAGCTAAAACAACATGAGAGAAATTACCCGACTCAGGACTTAGAGCTTGCAGCTGTCGTATTTGCACTTAAATTATGGAGACATTACTTGTATGGAGAAAGGATTAAGATTTATACAGATCACAAAAGTTTAAAGTATGTATTTACCCAAAAAGAGATCAATATGCGACAAAGAAGATGGCTAGAGTTACTTAAAGACTTTAATATGGAAATGGAATATCATCCTGGTAAAGCTAATAAGGTCGCAGATGCACTAAGTAGGAAGCCGACGACATTCTTCATGAATACCCCAAAAGAAATCCTAGAGGATTTGAGAAAAATGGGAATTGAAGTAATATGCCCTACAGCAGAAGGAATATGGAAAAATTTACAAATACAATCCTCCTTAGTAGATAGAATCGAGGAAGCCCAACAAGGTGATGCAAAACTTCAGAAAATTTAGAAACAAACAGAAGAAGGGCTCCAGACCGGGATGAGGAAGCATCCAGACGGATCATTAAGATTCAGAGATAGATTGTGCGTACCCGGTGGAGAATTGCGGACAGAAGTTATGTCAGAAGCTCATAACTCGCAATATTTTATCCACCCGGGCAGTACTAAGATGTACCAGGATTTGAGACAATTTCTGGTGGCATGGCATGAAAAGAGAAATTGCTAGGTTTGTGTCTAAATACCTTGTCTGTCAACAAGTGAAAGCGGAACACCAGAGGGCAACAGGACTTCTTCAGCCTTTGCCCATACCAGAATGGAAATGGGAGCATCTCACAATGGATTTCGTGACAGGACTGCCTAAGACCCAAAAGGGTAATAATGCTATCTGGGTTATCGTAGATAGACTTACTAAAACGGCTTGATTTCTATCTTTTCGAGTTGGACAGTCAACAGAAACACTGGCAGAAATGTATATGAAACAGATTGTCAGTCAACACGGAGTACCAGTAAGTATAGTGTCAGATAGAGACACCAGGTTTACTTCACATTTCTGGAAAAGTCTACAGGAAAATCTTGGTACTCGGTTAAAGTTCAGCTCCGCTTACCATCCTCAAACAGATGGTCAGTCCGAACGAACAATTCAAACTTTGGAAGACATGCTAAGGGCATGCACATTAGATTTTGGAGGATCATGAGATGACCATCTACATTTGGTGGAATTCTCTTATAACAACAGTTACCATGATAGTATCAAAGTTGCACCTTTTGAAGCCTTGTACGGAAGGAAATGTATATCTCCAGTATGTTGGACAGATGTAGGAGAGAGACAATTGCTAGGTCCAGAACTGGTGACACAGACAGTAGACAAGGTCAAAGCAATAAGAAGCCACCTACAAGCTGCACAAGATAGACAAAAGATGTGGGCTGACAAACATCGAAGGATGTTGGAGTTTCAATCCGGTGATCATGTGTTCTTGAAGATTTCACCAACAAAAGGAACAATTAGATTCGGTACTCGAGGGAAGTTGAGTCCAAGATATATTGGCCCATTTGATGTACTGAAAAGAATTGGGAGAGTATCTTACAAACTAGCTCTTCCACCAATCCTTGAAGGAGTACATGATGTGTTCCATGTGTCTCAGCTCCGAAAATATGTATCTGATCCAAATCACGTATTAGACCATTCAGAGATCACCATCGGGCCAACTCTACGGATAGAACAAAAACCTGTTGGGATCTTGGATCGAAGAGACAAGATTCTTCGAAATCGGGTCATTCCGTTAGTCCGAGTAGCTTGGAGTAAGGATTCTCCTGGAGATTCAACCTGGAAAAAAGAAGAAGATATGCGGAGGCAATATCCGTATCTATTCGCTGAGACAGGTTAGTAATTATATTGTTATAGTAGTTATTTCAAATTTCGAGGACGGAATTTTTCTAAGGAGGGTAGACATGTTATACTCTAACAATTTTTTTTTACTAATTAAATAATAATAATGAAAATCATAACATTTTCTATTTAAAATATATAAAATTTTACATTTGAGACCCTAGAATTTTTTTTGTAAATTTCACAAATTGCTCACCAACTCAATTGGTGAGGTGTCATCTCCAAGGGGCATGTGGCAACTCATGGGGCATGTGGCATTGCCAAATGACACATGGCTTTACATGAAGAGATAGAATCTCATCTCTTGATTACTTGAATTCTTTCCGGAACGGAAAGAATGAAATGCATAGGGGACCATCCTTTTTTTTTCCGGCATGCTCTTCAGATTTACAGATTCGCAGGGAGCCGAAGGCCCTACTTGAAGGAGGTCCTCATACGGAGTCGCACACTTGAGCAGTGCGGGAGACTGGAGAATGGGTCGAGTAAACTCCCTGGGGGCCTGAATATAGTTCGCCTTTATTTGAAAGGATAGCTTTTGTTGAAAAAAACGAGACTTCTCCAACGGTGGTGTCGGCCTTTGCGAATGATCGTCCTTTTGCGGAGATCCTAATCCCTGCAAGGGGCCCTACGCTTAAGGCAGTTGGTTTAGGTGTGATGATAGCTTTCTTTCTCCCCTATCAAAGTCTAATAGAAGGGAACTTCCGTAATAGATGTTGGCCTTGTCCACTGAACTTCACTAAATTCACTCCGACACAATACGAGCGGTAGAGTTCACATTTCACTTATGGAAGCCCTACTAAAACTCCCATCCCAGGGCCCATAATCCAGCTTAATCAGTTAAACCTGCATGGGCAAGAGATGAGATTCTCTCTCTTCATGTAAAGCCATGTGTCATTTGGCAATGCCACATGTCCCATGAGTTGCCACATGTCCCTTGGAGATGGCACCTCACCAATTGAGTTGGTGAGCAATTTGTGAAATTTACAAAATTTTCCTAGGGTCTCAAATGTAAAGTTTTATATATTTTAAATAGAAAATGTTTTGATTTTCATTATTATTATTTAATTAGTAAAAAAAAATTGTTAGAGTATAACAGTGATTATAATTTTCCTTTTGCACAGAAAAATCTATTTAGGCTGCCCTGTTCACTTTTGTGGATTGTTGAGTGATTTAGGGTGGGGTATGTATTTTGTCGCTTGTTGATTCTCGTGTACGAGGATCGAGGTTCCACTCTTTGTTATCTTGGGTCATTCGCTCTTAACAATCAACGTTTCCGTGTTGCCTGCCTGGACCTGAAATTCTGCCAGAGTTCCGAGTTTTCCTGAGCCTTGATGTGCAAGAACCTGAAATTCTACTGGGATTCCGGGTGAGTATGGTCTTCCCTGTTTTGGGCTTGATTAGGCTGGCCTGTTTGGCTTGGGCTGTTGCTCATGTGCCTGCCCGAGTTAAGCTTGCTTGCTTGCTTGCTTGACCCAACTTTGGGCTAGGTTGTCCATAGAAGCCATAAGCGAGAGCGGGGGTGGGGGAGCGCAACTACTTAGAAGAGTCTAAAGTTGGGAGCATGCACTAATAATTTATTTTATGTTTATTAATTTTTGTTATCAAAATTTATAGATATTTTAATATTGATTAGAATGTAGTCAAAGGCGTGCCTCGGAACAAGGCACATCATCTGCACCTCGTACTCCACTAGTCAAGGCGCCTTTCTCTGGGCACGCCTAAGGTGCGACTTAGGTGCGCCTTTCAGCAAGGCGCAACCAAGAAAAGGCGTGCCTAGGCGCGCCTTATGTGTTTTTTATTTTTTTTAAAAAATGAGACATAGAGATAGTCCTTACCTCATATAAGTAGGAGGGAGGTAGCCCTTTTCACGGTTGCCAAAGTTGGCTATAATTAAACTTGAAAAACTAAAATTTACTAAAAGCGTGGTAGAAAAATACAAATTCTTATTAGTTTTGTTGAGTGCTGTTGTTGCTCTGCTAATTCACTTGGTTATGTTAACATGTTTTTGTTGGTTTTAATATGTTATTTGGTTTTATTTCTTATGTTACTAATTTATTTATTTATGTATATTTTTATTATTATTTATTTTGTGTCTCATTTCACTCGGACGCACACCTTAAGTGCACCTTGCATCTCGGGCGATATGAACCCTTTGCGCCTCGAGTGCGCCTTGCGCCTTTGACTACCTTGGAATAAAGTTCAATTCAAATTTATAGAGAGGTCATTCACACAGTGATTTTTATGATGCCAAGGTAAGCAATCCTTAGTTTCTTGTTACTTTGATGAACGTGTATTAGAAATTCTCCAACTTTTTTTTTCAAAATTTTTGTTCTCTTTTGAAATTATGGTCATGTTATGGAAATAGTTGAAAGCACCCTTGGGGGGGGGGGTTTTGAATAGGGTTTAGTTAATAATTAAGCACAATTATGAAAGCTAATAGACAATTTAAAATAAGTGCTAGAAATAAGACGATAATACCGACACTCGATTTATCCTGGTATCCTCCGTGAGGCCTTCTAGTCCCGTATCTCTCTCCGACTTTAATCCACTATTATCACAAATAGTTGCACATGCGTGTTTTGATCCGAAGGTCTCACCGAGTTCTTACACATGAGCTTTGATTCGAAGGCTCGCCGACTTCTACACAAGCTTTTATACGAAGGATTGCAGACTTCAACCTCTTACAAAAATATTTTGTTCTTCTCACAAATATTATGAATATCTGGAATTACAACTCAATACAACTTTATCTCAATTTGATTTGGCAAATGAAAGCTCTTTTATATGGAGATGTTTGTATATAGAAAATAGTAAGTTTAGGCTCTAAGAAGTGGGAATGAATTGGACCAACTTTGGTTAATATAACAAGTAAAAAATATCCCAAAAGTTACTCTACAGGCGGTATACCGCTGGTATATTGTTTTGCACAGTAACGACTTTAAATGGCTAGTTTTATAGCCTTTGCAACATTTAATGCTGACCAAAAAGTACTCATACGGTATATCGCCGGTATGCCGCGGTATATCGTTGGTATACCGGTCTGATGGATGATTGTGAGCTTGGGAGGTTCTGTTTCAAACTGCTCATTTCTCGGTATAGCGTTGGTATGCCGCGAGCGATATATTGTCAATATACCGGTATGATACAATAGTTTCAGAACTTGGGTATTTAGTTGGATTTTTGGTTTAGCTTTATTTTGTCTTTCTTTATTGAGTTACAAATAATTTTAGAGACTCAAGAATAAAGAAAAAATTACACTGAGTACGATGTTTTGATAGTTTGGCTTCTTCCTTGTTTGAATGGTGGCTTTTTTACCTGATGGAAGTTGCCCAAAGGTAAGCAGATTAGGAAATCTGAATAGCTTTCGGGACTTCGCCCCCGATCCTCCATGAGGGGCGCTGTCCCCTCGACCCCTGTTGGCTGACCGGACAACAGAATCTCCGAGTGCGTGGCTCTAGAGATGTTGTGGGCAGTTTAAAGAAATCTTTGGACTAGTCTGTCTTTAGTCCATCATAATTTTTTCATTGCATATGTCCATGATTGATCTTGCTTATTGCTTTTCTGTAATGCATGTTAGGTGAACAAAGCAATGCACGTAGTAGCAAGTATGATATATTTAATACATATTAGGACTATGCGAAATTTAAGTATAAATAATATAGTGATTGCATAATCATTAGTGACTTCATAATACCAAACTTAATCGATTAACCATAATCAAAAACTCAATTTAATCATTGGGCTAACACCAATTCCATCGCGGGGAAAACATGCTTCCGTCGCTGGGGAAATGAGCTTCCGTCATCGAAAAACGAGCTCCCAAGTAAGAACCGCCGATTGAGGTTCTTACTAAGATTCATTGGCCTCCTAGGAGATTCTGGCTTCTACGGGTTGTTCTCACGTCCGAATCATACCCATCTCTTATAGAGAACTCGACTTGAGTTATTGTGTTGTCTGGACCAGGTACCCAATCGACATCATCTCCTTTCGCAAGCAAACCGCAACGTCACAATCCACATTGGAAACCTTGCACTTGCAATGCTGGTACATGAATTTGGTAGCAACTTATTCCATCTCGCACTAGCCTTCTGCAGTCGCTTCTGAACCTTCTCGTGAACCCTATGGGCTTAGATCTATTAAATTCTCCGTTGTCGTTCCGACCCATTCAAAACTTCCTTCGAAGACCATATTCTCCTTCAATTCCTTCGCCTTTTCCGCAAGAAACTTGTCCTCCAATGGGCCCATCCGGTAATATGGTAAGCTCGGCAAGTCCGTCTCTTGATCAAGAACGAGTATCTGTTGGATATCATACATGGTTGGTAGCCCATTAGGAGTTTTTTTTTTGAAAGAACGTTGAAAAATCTATCGAATACTGGTTGTACCTCTATTGGACTAACTTTTCTTTCATTGCCTCGTCGGTCACTATGCTTTTATTCATTACTAAATCTCCTGTGCCTCCTTGACAATAGGTTTCGCTCCCTTCGTAGAGATCGCTACAGAAAGAAACACTTTTCCTTCTTCTTGTAAAGATTCGGTTCGGGTATTCTTCTTCGATGACATAACTGTGTATATCGCTCCATCCTTCACCAGTCGATACATGTTGTCACGCCCATCGTGCTCTACGCCAACATCGAAATGCCATGGCCTTTATAACAACATTTGGTAGATTTCGTACCCATCCGTCATGTCACAAAAGATCTTGTCTTTGTATGCGCCGATGGAGAACGGAACACGACACCGTTCAGACACTCTTGACACTTGGCACGTCCAAAACCCACTCGATAGAGTATTCCTCTGGGTGCTTCTCTAGTGTCTAATCTGCGACTTCGACCATCGGTCTGCTAATATCCTGACTACTGTTGTCAACCATCACTCCAAACCATTTACTGTTAAAGGTAATCAAGTTCGTAAGAGCTTATTCTGTTGCGAAGAATCGCCGGGTCTTGATGATAACATAATTTTTTGCACCACACCAAGAGCCATTTCTCCTCCTCGGAATCTCGATGGCTGCAGTTGATATTGCCATAGCCTGCTCATTCGTTTAGCGCTTCTCGATCAACGTAAGCCATATGCTTCCTCCATGGACAATTACTTTAGCTGTGACCTGGCACATTGCACTTGAAATACTTACCAATGACATGTTTTGCATACGCGATATTGAGTCGGGTGGTCGCCTATATAGGTTTCTTCTCCGCCACCTTCTCTGTCGCTATATCCTCTTCATGTGCTTCTTCTATTGACTCGGTATTGGGTCGATTCACTACCTCGACTTGCCGTTTGACTGTCACCTTTCTTGCATCACTTGCTCCACTTGCAATGCTCGATTCTTGGCTTCCGTAAGATTAGGGATGTATTAAACGCATCCATGAAGCGATATACCTGCTGTCCCTTGGTCTCGAGAAGATGGTTCCTCTCAACAAGACGTTGAAATTCTGTAGTATATTCGTTTACGTTCCGTTGTCCATGTGCACACCTCTGTTATTGGTGGAAAATGTGCTGCTTGTAGTTGTTGGGTAGAAGCGCCTTTACATCTTCCCCCTTAAGGTAATGTGTCTTTCATTTCCTTCTACGCTCGTCCTGCAGTCTGTCCTTCGACACTCGTCCTACAGTAACTTGACTTCAATTGTCAGACCATCAATTTTACCTTCTTGTCCATTGGGATCTCAATGTAGTTGAACAAATGGTTCACATCCGACAACCAATTTATGAATTTCTCGATGTCGAGATCACCATGGAAGATTAGGATATCGACCTTCAAGTTGAACTCATCTCATTTCTCATACGGACGTTTCCGAAAACCACCACATTGATAAGCATAGTCGTCGTCGAACCGATCCTGTTGTCACGAATTCTGACCGCGTCTGTCGATGCCGCAACGACCGTCGTAGTCTCGTTGGTCAGACAACATGTTACCACACCCTGCTTGGCAAAATCATCAAACTTTTTCTTGCTCGAACTAGATGAATCTAAAGGAGCCCTCCGTGAACGATATTTTCGTGCTGGTACTTGTCTATCTTCTGGGAGGTGGCATGCGTTGCTCACCCGTGACGCCGTTTTTGGATCACGAACCAGTTGTCCCAAGTTCTAATTGCCTTTTGCCTGCTTGATTCGCTAGACGCGGAGGGTGAAATCCCGCAAAGAGCTTTCCATGCGACAACCACTACAAATAGCCTTGAACCCCCTCTTCTTTGTCAAGGAGTTATTGGTTTGTTGTCATTGGTTTCCATCATGTCTCTTGACACGCCGAGACTCTCATACCACCTGACATAGTAGGGAAACGTCGATGACTGAGAGCCAACAACCCAAGGTAACGAGGACCGGAATCTCAGTTCTCAAATTCCGCCAGAATTCGGGTGTGTGTGGTGTGCCCTGTGCTGTGCCTGATTGGGTTGGCCTGTTTGGCTTGGGCAGCTGCTCATGTGCCACAATTCTGGCCTTTGTTGTTGTTGTTGTGGTTGTTAAAGTAACACATACAGTGGAGCCCTAAAGGCAAAAGTCAACATTTTTCGGTTTTTTAATTGTGAAGATGATAAAGCAGCTAAATTGTTGGAAACAGAAAACCCGGGTTGACGTCACTAAAGTCAATTATGACCTTATGTAGAATAATCCCCTTCTGAAACTTCTTTGCAATCCCACCTCCTCAGACCCTTCATTAGAGGGATCGTTATGAAACTCGAACGCCCTTTAGTCAATCAAGGAGAGTCAAGGACACAAGGTCCAGAAGTGACAATGACGCGGATGTGAGAACATTCTAGCCCAAAACTGGTCCAAGCAAGTCAGCTTAACCTGGGCAGGCACATGATCTGGGCTCCAAGCCAAAGTTGAGCCTTTACGGCTCTAATGTATATGTTACTTTCTGTTTCCATTTCGGCTATGTTAAGGGCCATGTCCTCTGTATCACTAATAAAAACCATGCCCTTCTTTAAAGTTTCAAACCATGTTCGTCTCGGCCCACCTCTGGTCCTAGCACCTCCATTAACTACTATATTAGTTCTCCTGAAGGATGCATCTATTGGTCCGTGTTGAACATTTCCAAACCACCTAAGACGATTTTTTTCTCATCTTGTTTTCAATTTGCACCACCTCTAACTTCCCATGTATACACATTTCTTATCCTATCTTTAGTGTATCATCCACTCGTCCATCTTAACATTCTCATTTTGGCTACAAAATTTGTGGACATGTTTCTTAATTGCCTACTGCTCCGATTCATAAAGATGACCGGTCTTATAGCAGTCTTGTACAATTTTCATTTCAACTTCGGAGGTATCTTGCATCACAAAGTACTCCACAGTACTTCATTTCAACTCCATTTCAACCATCTTGTTTTAATTTTGTGTATGTGTTACTTTCTACTTAAAAATAAACACTGATGCTTATGCACTTCCACATCAATTTTGGAACATCTGGTAATAATTTTTAATAAAAATAATAATCCTCAACCAATGTGGGGTTTCGAGAAACTAATCCCTCTTAGTTAAAAATGAATAGATGACCTCCTTAAACACTTTGTCTGCTTTAGCAACAGGTTAATTCACTTTCACCCATTTTCTATACCCTCATCCTAGTCTGCCGACCTGTAGGTGGCAACTGCCTGCCGGCAATCAGCCATTGCAAATGTACCATGGGGTCGATCTGTCATGGTTGGTCACAGGCATTTCGCCACCGCCTCCCCCATTCATTCTTACCATGTGGTTGAACTTCATGGTTCAGGTTTGTTCTTTTTAGACTTATAACATATGCTTGTTCTCTGATTGCTCCACTTCATGTGCTGTGACGTATTTCCGTTTTGGTTTCTTTTTCCATAATATATTGAGTTAGTTTTTTCTTCCAAGTATTTTTCATGCAATATCTTAATTTATGTATGGTTATATATTTCATTTCTTGTTCACACCATCTCTTTGTATTATGGGATGCCACATCCATCATCATATTTATATAGTTGTCATTTTCTTATATTGAGCAGGCTACCATTCTGATATTTCTTTTATTTTTATCTGTAGGATGTGACTTGGCAAGGTCGAGTTGCTGGAGTTGATGCAGCCCTAGATTATTTTAAGGCTGATAAAGCGTTTCCGATGACTCAATTCCACAAGGTTTGTGAATTTGTATGATGTCTTGTACAATATAATGTGCACAAATATGCAAAATTCTTTGTACATGCCAATTAAGTAGAGTAAGCTCATGAGTACGTCAGTCCTTTAGGATCATAAGTATTGATTATTTTATCTTACATCACTATTTAGTATTTATTTTTGAGCTACAGTGCAGCATTCTATATCTGTAGGCCCTTTCTACTTGTTTAAGGCACTAACAAGAACCCCTGTATAGTAGATTTCCTGCTTGCACTCTTTTCCAACTAGCATTCATTACTCTGTTTATGCAGATTCTTCCGGAAATGATTGGGAAAGAACCAACATTGTTCCATAATATGAATACTGCCGCACCATCCTATATGAAGTTGGAGGATTTCAGAAGAGCAATGCAAAGTGGTAGAGTGAAAGATCTTTCACATTACACTCATGACGTGAGATGGATAAAATCATCGTCAGAAATTAAGTTGATGAGACAGTCTGCCTCGATTGCATGCCAGGTATGCTTTCTTCTCTGGGATGATGATCCAGTCGCCCCTTTGCGGTTAAAAGTTTCGTTAAGCTAATTTAGTTATGAATGATTGTCTTCAGTGTGTGCTCATATAAAAATAGTTTGTCACATAGAACTTGTTCCAGTTTCAAATTTTCACTTGTCAGTTATTTGCATTATATGGATTTGCATTAGATGCCCGGGACTTCAGTAGTGGTTTGTTTCTACTACGTAAATTCTTATGGTGTGACCTGAGGGGGAGCAGTTTTTGGTGCCTTAACCAATACTTATTTGTAGTGGATAGGGGTCATCTCTTTTATAATTAATTTCCTGACTGATGCCACTTTTTCTCCTTGACTAGGCCCTTTTGCAAACTATGATGCTTTCAAGGACATCTCCACACGAGAGCAAGCTATCAGCTAAGGTTGAGTATGAATGCAAAATGAGAGGTGCACAGAGAATGGCGTAAGTATAGTTAAAACTTAGATGTAAACTCTTCATTTTCATTTTTGGTTAAAAATATCAAGTCGAATGCTCTTCATTTTCATTTTTGGTTAAAAATATCAAGTCGAATGATTAATTGTATCATTTGCATGGCTTATCCTAGCCTATTATTGTCAAGAGTTTAGTTGGTAATGTATTTCCAAAATTTTGGTATAATTGCACTTTTGCCTCTTGCATGAAACATGGCATGGAACTCTTGTCTTGAGTATATCAAAAAGTGTGTCGTGTCTTGCACTAGCAAGGTTATTGCTTGCCTCAAGTTTGGAGTTCTATTATGAGCAAGGTTCACATTATCGGTATCGGACTATTCCTATGAGTATTGGTATCAGCGATATCGGTAGTATCGGCGGTTTCGGACCGGAGTATCCGATTTTTTGGTATCGGAAAACAAATAATTATTAATATTACATTTAAAACATATATTTTATACATTTAGGCATAATTTTATGTATTTTCAGTGTTATTTCTTAATAGTTTTGAAATTAAATGAAATAGTAGTCACCCTTACTGATTGGTTTACATGCAATAGATGGATTTTCTTCTTTTACATGCTTTTACAACCTTGTTATGCTTTAAATCCTTGCTGATTTGTCTTTTTCGTTTAATATTCTTTGCCGAATTGACTGGAAAAGAGACCCTCAATGTCGGTATCGATCAGTATCAAGTATCGGTCGCTATCGGATTGGGACATGCCAAACAGTATCGGTATCGGCCGATCGGATCGGATCGGTATCAGCCGTTACTTTAAACCATGATTATGAGACAGTTGTGGGCAAGATACTGCAAATATAGTGTTGTGAGGAAGGTTTTAATGATTCAAAGCCTAAATGAAAAAGTTTGTTTGAATTTAGAGGCTTCAAGAACTAGACACAAGTCATCTTAGGCTGGTTTTGGTGTATGTTGCATGACACAACAAAATGATGCCTGTATCTGTATCGTGTTCGTACCCATGCCCGTATATGTACTCTTGCAATATAGGTAACTACCTTTCTACCTATTTGAAAAGCTCGTATGTCCATATCCATGCCCGTATTCGAATTCGTTCAACATAGTTTTGGTGTTATCCTCGGTTAAAAGCCCTGTCGTCACACGAAAGCTCCAAAGTTTTGCTGAGGATTGAGGGTTGTATATTTTTGTATTATTCCAATATCTCCGCAGGTTGAATGCCCATTTTGGGCCAAGAGCTTGTTGATCATGCAGTGCTGTATTTTCTAATATCTGCTTAACATGTGAGCCAGATGAGATCTAAACGTAGGTTGATCCTATACTATGTAAATACCTTGCAGCTGCACCAAAAATGTGGAGTTTTGATGAGGCTTGGTGGGTGTATATTTTATATGGTTCTTAGTATCAGCTTGAAAATCGTAACAGACCCTCCTTATGAGGATCAGTACTGGTTCTTCGGACAGTTTGAGACCTTCCGGTTTCGCAAAAACCAAAATAAGACAATTTTAAAACGACCATAAAAATATAATATGATAAATTTAGGCATAATTTATGAATTATTTATGTTGTTACTCGTTAGTTTTGAGTGGACTAGAATTCATCATTGTTAAATCACTCGCCCACTGTAGATTTCTAACTTGTTTCTAAACAAAGTATGCTACTATTGTTTATTGATTAATTTTTGAATATGTTCTTGCTGATTCTATAAAATATTCTTTGTCGACTAGAAAAGAGAGCTCCAATGTTAATATCCGACCAATATCGGGTGGGTATAAGCCATTACGGTCTGATATCAGAGTTTGGACCTGTACATAGTAGTATCAGCCGAACCCGATAGTTTGGGTCGAAATCGAATTGGAAGAGCCGAAACTGATCCGATATGTCTGGTACTATTGGTATTGGGTGATACTGTAAGCCTTGATATTTATATGATTCCAATATCCTCCAATATTATTCTTTCTTCCGTAAACAATGTAAACAACAAATCATTACAACATTTCTTAAAGTATTCATGGAGAAGTGTTTCTCTGCAGGAAGAATTTTGTATACTTGATATGAAGTGTCTCAGATGTCTACAAATCATTGAGAATTTTGTATAGTTAGCCTATTCACAGAATTTGTTTGCAACTTCTGGCCGTAGTTGCCAAAGGCACGCTTCAGCTAGGCGTGTTAAATTATCTGCGATTTAGTGTATGCTGCTTCCCAATTTTTTGGGTGCTATAACGTTAATGCACAAAAATAATTGTGATGAACTCCATGTTACTATGCATCTATGGGAATTGTCTGTTGAATCCCAATGCAAATGGGTTCAATTGCTCCTAAACAGTTTTAGTTGATATTAGCAGCATAATTTGAAAATACCTGGTTAGCTACATTGTACGTGAACTGGTGTACTGGATCGCCGTGAGGCGATAAGAGTGGTAGAACTGCACCTGCATGAATCATATACTTGATCCAGATAATGGCGGTGACCTCCACCGTCCAGATAATTTCCCCTGCAATTCTTGGTGTGACTGTAACAGTAGTAGATTTGTTGAATACATATCTAATATCATTTTGATTGATTTTGGTTCCAACATATTTCATGGTCACTTTTGTCTTCTCTAGGTTCAATCCTGTGGTGGGGGGAGGGGCCAACGGAAGTGTGATACACTATTCAAGAAATGATCAAAATGTGAGACAATCTTTTGACTTGTATACCACAATATATACTATTGTATAACCTGTTAATTAAGTTGACGGTTGAAGTTGTACAGATTCAAGCCGGAGAATTTGTACTAATGGATGTTGGCTGTGAGTTTCATGGTTATCTTAGTGATCTGACGCGAACCTGGTCGCCATCTGGTACCTTTTCTGCTGCTCAGGTATGTATGACATTTCTTAGTTTGTAGTAATTTTAGTCCTATGTTAAAATAATGTTCGACTATGTTTCATATTCCTGATTGGCTTTGTATTCCATTTTTCTGGATCATGTAGTTGGTATGGAAGTTAACATTCGTTTTGTTGGATATGGCTCTGCTACTGTATACGCCATATTCATCCCAGCAAGTCGCGGGGTGTGGGTGTGGGTATACTGCAACTAGACCGTTGTGATTGAGGCTTCTCTAGATGGGTATATGGTTCAAATTTAAAGTGGTGTTTTCCATGGCTATGATCGCTCTTGGCTATTCGTAAAAGTTAGAGGTCCTATAAAAGGATCTCTACCAGCCTAGGGTTAGGTTGGTTGGTTGCTTGAGGCTATCGTCGCTATGAGCTAGGGTTTCTAAAGGCCATTAGAGGAGTCATTAACAGAAAAGGAAAGAGAGCTCGTCGGAGGTCTCGTAAGGAGAGGGTTGTTCTTATGGTGTGCGGTTGTAATCCTTTGTAAGGTTCTCGTATTTGATTCAATAAGGATTACTTCTCTTGCCCTGTGGAGTAGGTCTATCTTGACCGAACAACGTAAATCTCTTGTGTGCTGTCTATTTAATTTCGGGATTTGTGCTTTGTTATTCTCGTCATCGTTAAAGTATTTTGTGTATGTGATCGCTTTCGCGTCGTGCACAACAATTGGTATTAGAGCTTAGGGGTAGGGGAACCGTATGGATTTCAAAGTCTTGGATCAAGGTCAACGGTAGGTGGCGACATTGGTCCTTTTTCTTCCTTGATTTGGATTGTTGTAATCGATTAGTTCATTAAGGTCCAAGGAATTTTCGAAAATTCGGAACGACGCGTAACAAAGTAAATAGCATAAAGTTCGAGTTGGAGAAATTTAATGTATAATGGAACTTCCCTTTATGGCAAGAAGAGTTAAGGATGCACTCACTAAAGATGGAGTATTTAAAGGCTGTCGAAGGGAAGGAGGAGAGGAAACCTTCGGATATGACAAACGATTCATGAGAAGACATGGATTAGAGGGCGCATAGCACAGTGGAACGTTGTCTGACGGATGAGATCATGTATAATATCATGGAAGAAACTACTGCGACTGGTTTGTGGTTGAGGCTCGAGGGCTTGGACATGGCTAAGTCGTTGTCAAACAAGTTATACCTCAAGAAGCAACTCTATAGTTTAGGCATGAAGAAAGGGACCTACATTCTTAGTCATCTGAATAGCTTCAACGAGATAGTAAGCGATCTTCTGTGTCTCGAAGTAAAGTTAGAAGAGGAAAAGGTACTTTTGCTTCTTTTTTTCCTCTTTCAGGGTCGTATGACCATTTGGTGACAACAATTTTCTATGAGAAAAAGACTATCGAGATGGAAGAGGTGACTACTACTCTTCATTAATAATGAGATTATGAAGAGTATAAATCCAATTGATGAGTCATCCGGGTTGTTTGCAAAAGGGGAAGCTCGAAGAGTAAAGATGAATGAAAGAGTAGCAGAGGGAAGTCTAAATCATCTGAACATGAGAACGATGCATGTTTCTTTTTCAAACAATCAGGACAAATGAAGAAGATATGTCCAAAGTACAAGCAATGGCTAGAGAATAAGGGTAGAAGTACCGGTTCAAGTGGTCATGGTCAAGCAAGTGTTGCTCAAGAAGCCAATGAGTCGATGTGTGATGTACTTACCATGCATAATGGGAAGAAAAGTTTCTCCGAGGATCTTGATTCTGCGTGCTCGTATCATAGGTGTCTGAATATGGACTGGTTAGGCACCTATAAGGAGTTCAATTATGGTGTTGTTCTCATGGGGAGAGTGCATCTTGCGCGACTATTGGCGTTAGGAACATCAAGTTGAAGATGTTCGATGGGATGGTGCTGTTCGATGGGATGGTGCAGACACTTGTGAACGTAAGCTACAATCCGGAGTTGAAGAATCTCTGGTTGCGTTGGATACCTCGGGTTGCAAGTTCGTTAGCCAAGGCGATTCGTTGAAGATAGTAAAGGGCAACCTGAAGGGATAAATAATTGTCGAATTTGTATTAGTTGGACGGTAGTACCGTCATTGGTTGTGCGGTCGTCGGTACAAAGAATGAGGTGGAGGATACCACAAGGCTATGTTATTTATATCTAGGCCACATGAGTAGAAGGGTCTACGTTAGTTGTAAAACAAAGTTGCTGAAGGGCTTGAAGAAGTGCAAATTAAAATTCTACAAGTTCTATATGATAGAACAAGCAACATTTGTCTTCAAGCAGAGTTCACAAGACTGGAGGAGTCTTCGATTATACACACTCGAACCTATGAGAGCCATTGGATGTTTGATCCATAGGAGGTGTCGAGTACTACGCCACCTTTGTAAATAATTTCTTACAGAAGGTATAGGTGTATTTTGCCAAACACAAGTTTGAAGTGTCTGCTAGACTTCGAGAGTGGAAAACGGCCGTGGAGAAACAAAAGGGAAGAGAAATAAAGTTTTGACGGACATACAAGAAAGGAGAGTACACCTTCATGGAGTTCACAATGCTGAAGAGAGGAGCGCATACAAAGTAATTGAGAGTCCCGTGATGTCCAGAGCAAAACGGGGTAGCGGATCGCATGAATATGCCACTACTAGAGAGATCTAGGAGCATGTGGTTGCAGTCTGGTCTTTCAAACGACTTTTGGATAAACACAATTAGTCATTCCTGTTATTTGGTCAACATGTCACCATTTATAGCCATTCATCTTCAGATTTCTGAAGAGGTATGGAGGGGACAACCAGTCAGCTACGGTTCATTGTGAGTGTTTGGGTGTTGTCATAGCCATTTTTTTTATTATTTGTTGTTTATTTATTTATATTTTGCCATTTCAAATTATTTCCAAAATTATATATATATATATTTTTTTAAAAATTAAATTCTCTTTTTCTTTTTGCCCTTGTGCAAATGCAAAATTTGCATTTTTGCATTATGGTATATGTGTCTACCATGCATGGAGGAATTGCCACATGGCATTCCCTTCTCATGACAATGCCCCATGGGCATTTTGGTCTTTTCCCTCTCCTTGTCATTCTTTTAATTGGAAGAAGAGAGAGAAGCAAACCATTCTCTCCTCCTCCTTCTTCCTGGTAAGTTTACTCTCTCCTCTCCCTTCTTCTTCTTCTTCTTCTTCTTCCATTCTTATTTTCCTTTCTTCTTCTTTTCCCCTCCCTTGCTGCCATTGCAGCCATTACTGCTGCTATTGCTACTTGCTGCGCTGCTGCTGCTGCTGCTGCTGCTGCCGCTGCTGCGCTGCGCTGCTGCCGCGGCTGCTGGCGCCGGCGCTGGCGCCGCCGGCGGTCGGCCGCCGGCCGACCACACCCCCCTTCCATCCTCTTCTACTTCTTCTCCTCCTCCTTCACCTTATTCTCTTCCTCTACTCCCTTCTTCTTCTTCTCAATTTCTTTCCAAAATATTTCTAGGGTTCTAATTTTAACCCAAATTCTCTAATTTGTGCCCTAGGTGCTGATTTGGGACTCTAGGAAGAACTTCCTCTAGGAAGCACTCTAAGAACTCAAGGCGAGCCCTCCTACTCCTTTCTCTTGATAATTGGTTTTCTAAATTACTTCTTGAGTATTATAGTATATATATATATAAATATACATTTCTGGGAATTCATTAATTCATGAACAAAATCTAATTTTTGTGAAATTTCAAATATGAGTGCTAGGAATACCTTGCTAGAATTCACTCATGATTGTGTATATACTTAAATGAGTGAATTAGACACGATGTTGGGCACATCATGAGAAAGAAGGACACTTCCGGTATTTTAAATTGTTATGGATATGTAGATGTATGTAGTTGTTTTACTATAAACATTTATATCTATTTAAATACACATGTATATGTATGTCAAAACCAAATATGCTAGTAAATTATATCCACTCACACTATGACACAACTTGGATACAATCATATATGTAGAATTTATGCATGTAAGGATTAATACATACAAATCAAGAAGTCTTTGTATAAATATACACACATCATATATCCTTGATACACCCTTCCAAGATATGAAAACTTGATCAATTTCCAATTTTATTTAATATTTCATTTCTGTCCAGATTTTGATTTTAAGCTAAAATGACCCTTATTGTCATAAAAACATAACAAGAAAGGTTATTTATGGATACCGGTTAGATAGGTTGCCATACTAGTTAACTCTTCAAGTGAAAAGACTATTTTTGTACACTCAAGAAGTCTACTAAATTATTAAGTTAAGATTTTGTACTTAGTTTTGTAAACAACTAACATTTGACCTATATTATTCTCTACTTACAAATTTGAGTTTTCTTGAACTTGGAGTATTCAAAAAAAAAGGGGGACATATGCTAAAGTTTTTAATCTTATTGCTTGCTTGCTCGCCAAGGTAAGAAAGCTACCTTATTGTGCATAACTTTATTATAAATTGCGTGCCGGTGTTGAGGGTTGCTCCACCGAAGGGGTCGGTGTACCCGTTTATTTTGCGTGTTGCCGGTGTTGAGGGTTGCTCCACCGAAGGGGTCGGCGTGCCCGTATATTGTTTCTTTGTGTTTACTTGTATCGGATTAATTTCCGGGTCAGTAAATACAAAGGAGACTCTGCCGAAATTTTTGAGAATTTCCAGAGTTAGTCTATTTTCGACAAACTCGGAATTTTTGGAAATTTTGACTCCAGTTCTAGACCATTTGAATCATCCATCTCCGACCTATAATACCGGAGGGATTCTTGGAATCATGTCCACTTGGACATTTCAGTATTTTACCTTGGTTCCAATATTTCTTGGACTACTTTAGTTTCGGAAAAGACGAAACTAATATTTGAATGCGACTTGACTTCTAGGACTCCCGTCTTGGGGATAGTCCTATGGTAATTAAAGACTAGATTAGGTTGCATGGGGTTTGGGAGAGAAACCTGGATCACACCCGGCTGACTTCTTTGCAATATGATTTTACACTTTTCATACTGATCAGTCCCTGTTACGGTGTTCGTGCGGCCGCGCGATCTTCACCGGGGTGAGGCTTAGCTCACCTTCTTGTTTTGCAATGGGGCATCTATGCCCTGAGTTTCAGCTCAGATTACCCATTTGCATCTATCACGTGTTTTGCAATGGGGCATCTATGCCCTGAGTTTCAGCTCAGATTACCCATTTGCATTAAATTCATTAGGCATCTATGCCCTGAGTTTCAGCTCAGACTACTAATGAATGGGTTCGATATTCTTGGAAAAGTTCAAGTCATACGAACTTCCTTTTATAGCTCATGATTCGATGATTCGAGCCAGATGATTCGGAACTAACTCATGATGCTATCCTGGTTTAATCACATCAATATGTGATAGTACAGACGGCTGGAGAATCTAAGCACCACCCGTTTTGTGCGAGCCTGATCCCGGGCCAATGGGATTATTGTAGAGATGCTAGGCGTGGGTGTGTGATCCAGAGAGTTTCTCTAAATTTGCATTTAGTTTTAGAAAGTTTGTTTTGTGTCCTTATGACATTAATGTGAGAACGACTCGCTTCTTGACTAGTATTATATGTATGAGCTTTAAAATGATCAAGTTTACTCCATTTTGTATTTACCTGCCTTATCATTCCACCTTCATAACTTGCTCCTTTGACCGAGGGCTTGCTCGTCGTATTGACGACCTAGTTTTGTTCACTAGGGACTGAAGCAGATCAGGATGAAGGCCAGGCATATACTGAGGCAGAACTTTATGAATGATGTAGGACTGAGGGTTGTAGCTTTATTCTGGGAACCTCATAGCTATGTGACTTATGTATTTGAAGAAACATGAATGCAATATGTAAGTTATGTATTTTGAAGAACAATGAATCCAAAATGTATATATGTGTTTGATGATGAGACTTGAATTATGTTGTAACATTTGGGATAAATGAATGTTATGCTCTTTTGTGGAAAATTGTATTATTTTCTTAACCCTATGCCTATCTAGGACCTTACAGGCGACAATCGCGGGATGCAATTGGGTTCATGTTGTATGGTCGCGTAGCCTGGGGATGTTGTACGTACTCGGCTCGCCGTATTCTGGGAGCGGGGCGTGACACGTCTTTTGGTTGGTGGCCCATGCAGGTCCACTCTTTAAGGGTAGTGTATAGGTTAAGGAGATGGTATAGGTGGATATCGAATATTATCTTAAAGATTTACTTGGACTTCCCTAGGATAGGAATAGATGACAATTGAAGGTTGAACACAAAAATCTACTAAGGTTTGGGGATATGAATCTTGATCAAAATTTATTTAGAATTTCATGATTTTATTATGGTGATCATTTTATGTCATAGAGTTCTCATTCGAGGAAATTTTCGGATATAGGTAATGGCCCAATTCCTGCCGAGCATCTTTTGGGACGGGAGCCACCGGACTCATTACGGATACGAGCAGTTTGCTCGGGAGGCTTGGAGGGTGTCGCCCGACGAAGACCTTCCGGTGAACAGTGTATTTTTCGAGCGCCTACGCCCCAGAATCCGTGATGTGGAAGATGGAGCGGAAGTATATTGGGAAAAGGAACTACGACTTAGGTTCTTCCTTGCGAAGGACGGTCCATCTCCATTTACTCATGGATATGAAGGGACCATTGAGGAATGGGTAGAGGCCAATCCTTATGATAGGATCCGCGAGATCACCTACATAAAGCTGAGATGGTGACGCATGACAGTTAGGACTGGGGTAGTTTTTGTCTGCTGCACAGCATTTTGATGGATCAGCAGATAACTTATAGATATGATGTATGGAAGAAAAAGGGAAAATTTTTGTCTGTTGTACAACATTTTGGAATTACAACAGATGTAAATAGTTTTGTATAAGGATTAGAGTATAGAAGTTGTAAGGACTTCCTAGTGAAGCATATTGTAATCATGTTTTGTGAAATGAATGAAATATGCTTCTTTTGGTTATGGCTTTATATATATATTGCAATTATCTTTTCAATCTCCTCTAGTAAATTAAGTTCTCTTTAAATTTTGTATTTAAGAATTTCCAATTCTTAATATATAGGAAATGGCTTCTCAACCGGACCCCAATACCTCACAAGTGGAAGCCTCCGGGACACGACCAACTGATGCCTTTGAATTCTTTCAAAGGGTCTTGGAGGCCAATACCCAACAAATGCAACTTTCCCAAGCCACCTCAACAAAACTACTAGAGAGATTGGATGTCACTCCTACGCAGAAGACGGGGACCCTTTCAGAGTTTAGGACAATCAAGCCCCCAGAATTCAAAGGAACTGAAACCCCTATGGAAGCAGCGCAGTGGATTAGAACCACAGAGGCGTTACTAAAGGGCACGAAGACCCCGCCAAATGACATAGTTTCATTAGTAAGGATTCAATTAAAAGATGTGGCTGACATATGGTGGAGCTCATTACATCCAGAAGAATCTGATGAAGTTGTGACTTGGGAGAAATTTAAGGAAGAATTTGAAAAGAGATTCTTTCCCCCAAGTGCCAAATTGGAGCTGGAAAGGAGATTCCTTCATCTGAAGCAGAACAAGACCTCTGTCGACGAATATTCGGCGGAATTTACCAGACTCAGCCGGTATGCTCCAAGCATGGTATCTACAGAGAAGGCGAAGGTAGTCCGGTTCATGGAAGGACTGGATGATAAATTGAAGATGAAGGTGGCCCCTTACAAATGTCAAACTTATGCTGAAGTGATCGAAGCTGCAAGAGACCAACAAAGGATGCAAAATGACAAGAACAACGCGAAGACTGCAGGGCAAAAGCGGAGTTTGGAAACTGGTTCGGCCCGGGGAAGGACTTCGGGGCAAGGGCAACTAAGGGGTGCCCAGCATGAGCAGAAAAGACCCGTACTAAGTTGTTCTTACTGCGGAAGGCCGGGACACACGAAGAATAGTTGCAGAAGACTTCAAGGGAGATGCCTGAAGTGTGGATCTTCCAACCACCAGTTGAACCAATGCCCTCAAAGCAATAGAAGGCCTGTAGTGCATAATAATGCGCAGGGACAGAGAGCTGCAAGTCAAGGATATCAGCAGAGGCCTGCCTTCCAGAACAATGAGCCCAGGCCTAATGCAACTACAGGATATCAGCAGAGGCCAGTCTTACCATCTCAAGCACATCAATTCCACCAGGCACAGAGGGCTAATCAGAACCACAACAACAAGAAGAAGAACAAGAATCACGGCCAAGCCTTTATGATGGATAACAATGAAGCAGGAATACCAGGAGACGTGGTGACAGGTACTATACTTGCTTCATCTAGTCCTGCATCAGTGCTATTTGATTCTGGGGCTACTCATTCTTTTATATCTGCATCATTCATATCTGAGTATAAAATAGAGACACAACCTCTAGCTAGAAAATTGAAAATCCTTACGGGCAATGGAATTGTAGAAGTAAGCCGAATTTGTAGAAACTGTCCAATTAAAATGGGAGGAGCAAGCTTCCGAACAAAACTATTAGTCTTTCCTATGGACAACTAGGATTATAGTATTTGGCATGGATTGGTTAATAGCAACCTCGGCGATTATTGATTGTGGACAAGGAAAAGTACAGTTTTCCTTACCTAGTAGGAAGTTGCATGAATTTGTTAGAGCCCAGAAGGAGTTTGACAAAGAGGAGTTAGAAAAGTTTGAACTAAGGAGTCTCCAGGGTCAAGTAATAGAGGAATGGCCAAGAGTTGTAGATGAGTTTGAGGATGTATTCCCTGATGAACTACCCGGATTGCCACCGGATAGGGCAGTTGAATTTAGCATTGATCTAATTCCTGGAGCGGCCCCAATTGCTAAGAAGATATACCCAATGAATAAGGAGGAACTAGCAGAGTTAAATAAACAAATCAAGGAATTGCTAGCCAAGGAGTTTATCAGGCCTAGTGGTTCTCCATGGGGAGCACCTGCACTTTTTGTAAAGAAAAAGGATGGGAGCCTGAGATTGGTGATAGACTATAGGGCACTGAATGAACTAACAATCAAGAACAAATATCCACTCCCTAGGATCGATGAATTATTCGACCAACTTGGAGGAGCAACTGTATTTTCCAAAATAGATCTCAGATCAGGCTATCACCAAGTGAAGATTAAGAAAGAAGACATACCAAAGACTGCTTTTAGAACTAGATATGGACATTATGAGTTTCAAGTCATGCCTTTTGGATTGACAAATGCTCCGGCCATATTCATGGATTTGATGAATAGGATATTCTATCAATATCTGGATAAATTTGTGATATTGTTCATTGATGACATATTGATTTACTCGAAGAACGAGGAGGAGCACGAAGAACACTTGAGGATAGTACTTGAGACTCTACGACAGGAGAAGCTGTATGGGAAGCTGAGTAAATGTGAATTTTGGTTAAAAGAAATTCCTTTCTTGGGACACATAGTCAGTGGAGAAGGCATAACAGTAGATCCTAAGAAGATAGAAGCAGTTAGATCATGGCCTACTCCCAAAAATGTAGCTGAAGTTCGAAGTTTTGTTGGTTTAGCTGGATACTATAGAAGATTCGTGGAGAATTTTTCAAGAATTGTTGAGCCGCTTACTAGATTGACTCGGAAGAATGAAAAATTTGTTTGGACTGATAAATGTCAAGCGGCATTTGAGGAATTAAAGGAAAGACTTGTCACTGCACCAGTACTAGCTTTACCCTCAGGATCAGGAGGTTACGAGATTTACAGTGATGCTTCTGGCAAGGGTTTAGGCTGTGTGTTGATGCAGCACGGAAGGGTGATCGCTTATGCCTCGCGCCAGTTGAAAGTTCATGAAAGAAACTACCCAACACATGATCTGGAGTTAGCAGCTGTTGTGTTTGCACTGAAACTATGGAGGCATTACTTGTATGGTGAACAGATCAAGATTTACACAGATCACAAGAGTTTAAAATACGTGTTCACCCAAAAGGAGTTAAATATGAGGCAACGTAGATGGCTCGAGTTGCTTAAGGATTTTGATATGGAGTTGCATTATCATCCAGGCAAGGCAAACAAAGTGGCAGATGCTCTTAGTAGGAGGCCTGAGGCTTTCTTTATGAACACGCCCAAGGAGATATTGGATGATCTCAGAAAAATGGGGATTGAAGTGATATGCCCAGTTGCAGATGGATTTTGGAGAAGTTTACAAGTTCAATCTTCCTTGGTGGAGAGAATTAAGGAAGCACAGAAGAAGGATGTGAAGTTGCAGAAACTGTGGAGTCAAACTGAAGCTGGGGTACAAACTGGATTAATGAAGCATTCTGATGGATCCTTAAGGTTCGGGAGTCGATTGTGTGTACCATATGGAGAACTCCGGACCGAGGTTATGACTGAAGCACATAGGTCTCAGTACTCCATTCATCCTGGGAGTACGAAGATGTACCAGGATCTGAGACAAAACTTTTGGTGGCATGGAATGAAGCGGGAGATAGCTAAATTTGTCTCGAAATGTTTAGTATGCCAACAAGTGAAAGCTGAACACCAAAGGACTGCTGGACTACTGCAACCACTCCCAGTACCTGAATGGAAGTGGGAGCATATTACAATGGATTTTGTATCAGGACTCCCAAGAACACAAAAAGGTAACAATGCCATCTGGGTGATAGTGGATAGACTTACAAAGTCCGCAAGATTTCTACCATTCCGAGTTGGACAATCTACGGAGCATCTAGCGGATATGTACATGAGGGAAGTTGTTAGTCACTATGGGGTACCGGTAAGTATCGTATCAGACAGGGATACTCGGTTCACCTCCAAGTTTTGGAGAAGCTTACAAGATAGTCTTGGCAGTCGCCTGAAGTTTAGTTCAGCATATCATCCACAGACCGATGGACAGTCAGAAAGGATGATACAAATCTTAGAAGATATGCTAAGGACATGCACCCTAGATTTCAGAGGATCATGGGATGATCATCTGCATCTGATAGAATTCTCCTATAATAACAGTTATCAGGCCAGTATCAAGATGGCGCCATTTGAAGCACTGTATGGGAGGAAGTGCAGATCACCTATATGTTGGGGTGACGTCGGAGAACGACAGCTTCTAGGGCCAGAATTGGTCACTCAGACTGTGGACATGGTCAAGGCAGTTCGAAGTTATCTTCAAGCTGCGCAGGACAGGCACAAGATGTGGGCAGATAAGCATCGGAGAATTTTGAATTTCAAACCAGGAGATCATGTATTCTTGAAGATCTCGCCAACAAAGGGAACAATCAGGTTTGGAACCAGAGGAAAGTTGAGCCCAAGGTATATAGGCCCATTCGACGTCCTGGATCGAATCGGTGATGTTTCTTACAGATTGGCCTTACCACCATCCCTAGAAGGAGTCCACGATGTTTTTCATGTATCGCAACTGCGGAAGTATGTACCAGATACTAGTCATATATTGGATCATTCGGAAATCACTATTAGCCCAACACTCCGCATCGAGCAGAAGCCAGTGGAAATCCTGGATCGGAGGCAGAAAATTCTTAAGAACATGACTATCTCTTTAGTTCGAGTATCTTGGAACAAGGACTCACCGGGAGAATCTACCTGGGAAAGGAAGATGAGATGCGGCGACTGTATCCCTACCTCTTTGATGATTAAGGTACTTAGTAACCTATCCTTCTCTACCTCTCTTATCCTTAAATTCCGAGGACGGAATTTAATTAAGGTGGGTAGAGTGTCATAGCCATTTTTTTTTATTATTTGTTGTTTATTTATTTATATTTTGCCATTTCAAATTATTTCCAAAATTATATATATATATATATATATTTTTCAAAAATTAAATTCTCTTTTTCTTTTTGCCCTTGTGCAAATGCAAAATTTACATTTTTGCATTATGGTATATGTGTCTACCATGCATGGAGGAATTGCCACATGGCATTCCCTTCTCATGACAATGTCCCATGGGCATTTTGGTCTTTTTCCTCTCCTTGTCATTCTTTTAATTGGAAGAAGAGAGAGAAGCAAACCATTCTCTCCTCCTCCTTCTTCCTGGTAAGTTTACTCTCTCCTCTCCCTTCTTCTTCTTCTTCTTCTTCCATTCTTATTTTCCTTTCTTCTTCTTTTCCCCTCCCTTGCTGCCATTGCAGCCATTACTGCTGCTATTGCTACTTGCTGCGCTGCTGCTGCTGCTGCTGCCGCTGCTGCGCTGCGCTGCTGCCGCGGCTGCTGGCGCCGGCGCTGGCGTCGCCGGCGGTCGGCCGTCGGCCGACCACACCCCCCTTCCATCCTCTTCTACTTCTTCTCCTCCTCCTTCACCTTATTCTCTTCCTCTACTCCCTTCTTCTCAATTTCTTTCCAAAATATTTCTAGGGTTCTAATTTTAACCCAAATTCTCTAATTTGTGCCCTAGGTGCTGATTTGGGACTCTAGGAAGAACTTCCTCTAGGAAGCACTCTAAGAACTCAAGGCGAGCCCTCCTACTCCTTTCTCTTGATAATTGGTTTTCTAAATTACTTCTTGAGTATTATAGTATATATATATATAAATATACATTTCTGGGAATTCATTAATTCATGAACAAAATCTAATTTTTGTGAAATTTCAAATATGAGTGCTAGGAATACCTTGCTAGAATTCACTCATGATTGTGTATATACTTAAATGAGTGAATTAGACACGATGTTGGGCACATCATGAGAAAGAAGGACACTTCCGGTATTTTAAATTGTTATGGATATGTAGATGTATGTAGTTGTTTTACTATAAACATTTATCTATTTAAATACACATGTATATGTATGTCAAAACCAAATATGCTAGTAAATTATATCCACTCACACTATGACACAACTTGGATACAATCATATATGTAGAATTTATGCATGTAAGGATTAATACATACAAATCAAGAAGTCTTTGTATAAATATACACACATCATATATCCTTGATACACCCTTCCAAGATATGAAAACTTGATCAATTTCCAATTTTATTTAATATTTCATTTCTGTCCAGATTTTGATTTTAAGCTAAAATGATCCTTATTGTCATAAAAACATAACAAGAAAGGTTATTTATGGATACCGGTTAGATAGGTTGCCATACTAGTTAACTCTTCAAGTGAAAAGACTATTTTTGTACACTCAAGAAGTCTACTAAATTATTAAGTTAAGATTTTGTGCTTAGTTTTGTAAACAACTAACATTTGACCTATATTATTCTCTACTTACAAATTTGAGTTTTCTTGAACTTGGAGTATTCAAAAAAAAGGGGGACATATGCTAAAGTTTTTAATCTTATTGCTTGCTTGCTCGCCAAGGTAAGAAAGCTACCTTATTGTGCATAACTTTATTATAAATTGCGTGCCGGTGTTGAGGGTTGCTCCACCGAAGGGGTCGGCGTACCCGTTTATTTTGCGTGTTGCCGGTGTTGAGGGTTGCTCCACCGAAGGGGTCGGCGTGCCCGTATATTGTTTCTTTGTGTTTACTTGTATCGGATTAATTTCCGGGTCAGTAAATACAAAGGAGACTTTGCCGAAATTTTTGAGAATTTCCAGAGTTGGTCTATTTTCGACAAACTCGGAATTTTTGGAAATTTTGACTCCAGTTCTAGACCATTTGAATCATCCATCTCCGACCTATAATACCGGAGGGATTCTTGGAATCATGTTCACTTGGACATTTCAGTATTTTACCTTGGTTCCAATATTTCTTGGACTACTTTAGTTTCGGAAAAGACGAAACTAATATTTGAATGCGACTTGACTTCTAGGACTCCCGTCTTGGGGATAGTCCTATGGTAATTAAAGACTAGATTAGGTTGCATGGGGTTTGGGAGAGAAACCTGGATCACACCCGGCTGACTTCTTTGCAATATGATTTTACACTTTTCATACTGATCAGTCCCTGTTACGGTGTTCGTGCGGCCGCGCGATCTTCACCGGGGTGAGGCTTAGCTCACCTTCTTGTTTTGCAATGGGGCATCTATGCCCTGAGTTTCAGCTCAGATTACCCATTTGCATCTATCACGTGTTTTGCAATGGGGCATCTATGTCCTGAGTTTCAGCTCAGATTACCCATTTGCATTAAATTTATTAGGCATCTATGTCCTGAGTTTCAGCTCAGACTACTAATGAATGGGTTCGATATTCTTGGAAAAGTTCAAGTCATACGAACTTCCTTTTATAGCTCATGATTCGATGATTCGAGCCAGATGATTCGGAACTAACTCATGATGCTATCCTGGTTTAATCACATCAATATGTGATAGTACAGACGGCTGGAGAATCTAAGCATCACCCGTTTTGTGCGAGCCTGATCCCGGGCCAATGGGATTATTGTAGAGATGCTAGGCGTGGGTGTGTGATCCAGAGAGTTTCTCTAAATTTGCATTTAGTTTTAGAAAGTTTGTTTTGTGTCCTTATGACATTAATGTGAGAACGACTCGCTTCTTGACTAGTATTATATGTATGAGCTTTAAAATGATCAAGTTTACTCCATTTTGTATTTACCTGCCTTATCATTCCACCTTCATAACTTGCTCCTTTGACCGAGGGCTTGCTCGTCGTATTGACGACCTAGTTTTGTTCACTAGGGACTGAAGCAGATCAGGATGAAGGCCAGGCATACACTGAGGCAGAACTTTATGAATGATGTAGGACTGAGGGTTGTAGCTTTATTCTGGGAACCTCATAGCTATGTGACTTATGTATTTGAAGAAACATGAATGCAATATGTAAGTTATGTATTTTGAAGAACAATGAATCCAAAATGTATATATGTGTTTGATGATGAGATTTGAATTATGTTGTAACATTTGGGATAAATGAATGTTATGCTCTTTTGTGGAAAATTGTATTATTTCCTTAACCCTATGCCTATCTAGGACCTTACAGGCGACAATCGCGGGATGCAATTGGGTTCATGTTGTATGGTCGCGTAGCCTGGGGATGTTGTACGTACTCGGCTCGCCGTATTCTGGGAGCGGGGCGTGACAGGTGTCCTGTCTACTCACTTGTAAATTAGAGTGACAAAATCAAACTGGAGTCAAAGTCAAAGAAATGTGTCTTCTTAGGATTCAAACATGGAGTCAAATACTACAAGCTGTAGGATCCAGAGAGCTACATGGTGTTTAGTTATGTGATCTTCGATGAGGCTTTCATGTTGAAAGATTTGGAGGAAAAGGCTAAACGGCCTAGTGACATATTAGGTGAGTATGACTCGATAGATGTGGATGCTTCTAGCACTCATACAAATACAGACTTTGAAGCACCTATACAACCTTTTGGTGTGGAAGAGGACGATCAGTTTACATAGAAGGGGGACGAGGACTAACCCCATGACGACCCACAAATATTAGCATTGAGGAGATAAAGGCGTACATACAGAGCACCATTGCGGTATGGTTTCGAAGATATGCTTGCATTTGCTCTTGTCACGAAAACTAATGGTCCAAGTGATTATAAGGAGACCATTAGGCAAGAGGACATAGATTTCCAGATAATTGTCATGACGGAGGAGATGGAGTCACTTCGGAAGAATGGTTGTGGAACTTAGTTCAGCTACCGAAGGGCAAAAGGTTATTGGCTACAAATGGGTAATCATAAAGAAGAATAATGAGCGGTATTAGGCATGTTTAGTTATGAAAGGTTATGCTCAAAAGGAGGGAATCGACTACAACGGGATATTCTCGCACGTAGTTGAGCATACTAATATTTGGATATTATTGGTATTTGTAGTTACTCGGGATATGGAGTTGGAGCAAATGGATGTCAAGACGACATTACTCGAACCTATGAGAGCCATTGGATGTTTGATCCATAGGAGGTGTCGAGAACTACACCACCTTTGTAAATAATTTCTTACAGAAGGTATAGGTGTATTTTGCCAAACACAAGTTTGAAGTGTCTGCTAGACTTCGAGAGTGGAAAACGGCCGTGGAGAAACAAAAGGGAAGAGAAATAAAGTTTTGACGGACATACAAGAAAGGAGAGTACACCTTCATGGAGTTCACAATGCTGAAGAGAGGAGCGCATACAAAGTAATTGAGAGTCCTGTGATGTCCAGAGCAAAACGGGGTAGCGGATCGCATGAATATGCCACTACTAGAGAGATCTAGGAGCATGTGGTTGCAGTCTGGTCTTTCAAACGACTTTTGGATAAACACAATTAGTCATTCCTGTTATTTGGTCAACATGTCACCATTTATAGCCATTCATCTTCAGATTTCTGAAGAGGTATGGAGGGGACAACCAGTCAGCTACGGTTCATTGTGAGTGTTTGGGTGTCCTGTCTACTCACTTGTAAATTAGAATGACAAAATCAAACTGGAGTCAAAGTCAAAGAAATGTGTCTTCTTAGGATTCAAACATGGAGTCAAATACTACAAGCTGTAGGATCCAGAGAGCTACATGGTGTTTAGTTATGTGATCTTCGATGAGGCTTTCATGTTGAAAGATTTGGAGGAAAAGGCTAAACGGCCTAGTGACATATTAGGTGAGTATGACTCGATAGATGTGGATGCTTCTAGCACTCATACAAATACAGACTTTGAAGCACCTATACAACCTTTTGGTGTGGAAGAGGACGATCAGTTTACATAGAAGGGGGACGAGGACTAACCCCATGACGACCCACAAATATTAGCATTGAGGAGATAAAGGCGTACATACAGAGCACCATTGCGGTATGGTTTCGAAGATATGCTTGCATTTGCTCTTGTCACGAAAACTAATGGTCCAAGTGATTATAAGGAGACCATTAGGCAAGAGGACATAGATTTCCAGATAATTGTCATGACGGAGGAGATGGAGTCACTTCGGAAGAATGGTTGTGGAACTTAGTTCAGCTACCGAAGGGCAAAAGGTTATTGGCTACAAATGGGTAATCATAAAGAAGAATAATGAGCGGTATTAGGCATGTTTAGTTATGAAAGGTTATGCTCAAAAGGAGGGAATCGACTACAACGGGATATTCTCGCACGTAGTTGAGCATACTAATATTTGGATATTATTGGTATTTGTAGTTACTCGGGATATGGAGTTGGAGCAAATGGATGTCAAGACGACATTACTCGAACCTATGAGAGCCATTGGATGTTTGATCCATAGGAGGTGTCGAGTACTACACCACCTTTGTAAATAATTTCTTACAGAAGGTATAGGTGTATTTTGCCAAACACAAGTTTGAAGTGTCTGCTAGACTTCGAGAGTGGAAAACGGCCGTGGAGAAACAAAAGGGAAGAGAAATAAAGTTTTGACGGACATACAAGAAAGGAGAGTACACCTTCATGGAGTTCACAATGCTGAAGAGAGGAGCGCATACAAAGTAATTGAGAGTCCCGTGATGTCTAGAGCAAAACGGGGTAGCGGATCGCATGAATATGCCACTACTAGAGAGATCTAGGAGCATGTGGTTGCAGTCTGGTCTTTCAAACGACTTTTGGATAAACACAATTAGTCATTCCTGTTATTTGGTCAACATGTCACCATTTATAGCCATTCATCTTCAGATTTCTGAAGAGGTATGGAGGGGACAACCAGTCAGCTACGGTTCATTGTGAGTGTTTGGGTGTCCTGTCTACTCACTTGTAAATTAGAATGACAAAATCAAACTGGAGTCAAAGTCAAAGAAATGTGTCTTCTTAGGATTCAAACATGGAGTCAAATACTACAAGCTGTAGGATCCAGAGAGCTACATGGTGTTTAGTTATGTGATCTTCGATGAGGCTTTCATGTTGAAAGATTTGGAGGAAAAGGCTAAACGGCCTAGTGACATATTAGGTGAGTATGACTCGATAGATGTGGATGCTTCTAGCACTCATACAAATACAGACTTTGAAGCACCTATACAACCTTTTGGTGTGGAAGAGGACGATCAGTTTACATAGAAGGGGGACGAGGACTAACCCCATGACGACCCACAAATATTAGCATTGAGGAGATAAAGGCGTACATACAGAGCACCATTGCGGTATGGTTTCGAAGATATGCTTGCATTTGCTCTTGTCACGAAAACTAATGGTCCAAGTGATTATAAGGAGACCATTAGGCAAGAGGACATAGATTTCCAGATAATTGTCATGACGGAGGAGATGGAGTCACTTCGGAAGAATGGTTGTGGAACTTAGTTCAGCTACCGAAGGGCAAAAGGTTATTGGCTACAAATGGGTAATCATAAAGAAGAATAATGAGCGGTATTAGGCATGTTTAGTTATGAAAGGTTATGCTCAAAAGGAGGGAATCGACTACAACGGGATATTCTCGCACGTAGTTGAGCATACTAATATTTGGATATTATTGGTATTTGTAGTTACTCGGGATATGGAGTTGGAGCAAATGGATGTCAAGACGACATTACTGTACGAAGAGTTAGAAGGCTCTTCATGAGGTAACATGAAGGATTTATAGAGCCCGGTAAGAAGGACCGCATATGTGAGCTCTATCGATCTCATTATGGGTTGAAGCATCCCCCGACAGTGTTACAAGCGCTTCGATTCATTCATGTTGAAGACCAGCTTCACCAGATGCGAGTATGACATAGGCTCAAGGATGGGCCGTCGATATACCTCCTCTTGTATGTCGATGACATGTTGATTGCTTCCAAGAGCACGACGGAGATAAATGCACTCAAGGCTTCACATTGAGTGCATAATTTGACATGAAGGACTTATGTGGAAATCATAGGAGACAAAAGGGCTAGAAAGCGTCCCAAAGGAATTATATAGAGAAGGTGCTGGAGAGATTCAAGGAAATTGTGTCGCTTTCCACTACGGAGTCGAAGTACATAACGGAAATTGAGGCATACAAGGAGGCTCTGTGGTTAAGGAACATGGTTATCGAGTTTGGGTTCAAGAAGGTGCATATTCCTGTGTTTTGTGACAGTCAAAGTGTGATATATCTCACTAAAAGTTGAGTGTACTACATAAGCATAATTCAGTTCAGGATTCAATTATAAGGTTTCTGCATGATATTGTTTGTTGCTGTATAATATAGTATTAGAGTCCATACTTTCTCCTTTGGGCTTGCCACATCATTTCCCAAAAACTCCCTTGAAGTAATACATCTGTAGAAGGATATGGAGACATTTAATACATTCTAATACCACTTATCTTAGTTGTTATTGTTTCGTGTTAGTTTGTTCTGTGTTAGTGTTTCTTTGAACTCATCAAGAGTTTCCAGTGAAGTGGAGGCATGTTCCCCCTTCCCCTCCAAAAAACACCACCATCAGATGGTCGTTGTCTTCCCCAAATTGCATCATCAACCACCTTGATTGGCACTTAGGACCAATGTGCATTACCTTTCCAGCAGTTTTTATTCATTAAGATTTTCACAATGTTGTTTCCAAAGATGCTTTCATATCTTATATAAGTTACCTTCTAATATTTAATAAAATCTTGAATACTGGAACTCAAATAGCATGTCACATAATATTAACTAAGAGTAATTTTGATATCTTTATAAGGTAACTACTACTATATAAGAGACCACCCCAAAAATTTGGGATAAAGGCTTTGTTGTTGTTGTAAGATTCTCATGATGAGTGGTGCAGATGGGTAGGATATTTTGGCGACAACGCCAAGGAAGAAGTAAGATATCTTAATATTTTTATTCTTATTTCTAGATTTTAGAAGATATGAGGATATCTATGTTTATATGTGTTGAATTTATGCTGAATTTCACCGAATTCTGAACTTTAAAACCTCGCCGTGTTAATCCCGAACATCACACTTGTGACTATTTCTGGAATATCATTCTTATCATGACAGGTTATGAATCTGATACATGTCTTAATACTGAAGTCATGGCTCGAGATCCATATCAACCTTGGGTTAGGGTCGTGACACAAACTGTTCATATAGATGAGACCTGCTACTCCTGTCTAAACTGTCATTGCAGAAGATCTCAAAAGATTCTGTTGTTTTGTTCACAGCTTCATCTATAAAACCGCTTGAATCTGTTCACCCCTGTCTCCTACTCTTGAAACCTTTCTTGCAGGTACATCAAGTCATTGGAACCGTAGTCCTAGCAAGAAACTGGATAAGCTTAAGGCATGACAAAAGACTCATACTTGGAATCTAACATCATTCCCTCCAAGTAAATCACCAATCACTTACAAATGTGTCTACAAGATCAAAATTCTGGGAGATGTTTCTATTGATAAGTACAAGGCTCTTGTAATTGCTTGTGGGTGACAGTAAGGTATTAACTACGATGAGACATTTGTTCTTGTTACCAAGATGACAATGGTAGTCACACTTGTGACTTTGTCATCTATTCGTTGTTTGGCCTATTTCTCAGATGGATGTGAATGTCTTCATCCATAAGAGATTTGCTTGAGGATGTTCTCGTCAGTTTTCCCTACTCATCAGGAGCCATAGCATGTCTGTCTTTTTAGCAAGGTGATTTACGGTCTCAAACAACCTTCTAGGGCATTATTCTTCAGATTTATTACAGCGATTCTTGATATCCATTCACTTCGAGGCCAAATGATCCATCAATGTTCATTAAGCGCTTAGGATCCATGCTCCCACTTTATATAAACGATGTCACCACTGGTGGCGACTCACTCAATCACATTATGGAAGTCAGACAACATTTGCATTGCGAGTTTGAGAAAGATCTTGAACATCCACACTACTTCCTTGGACCAAAAGTCAACCAATCCTAACGAGATTGTCTTCTCCCTCACCGAGATTCTTGCACTTCTCCCACAACTCTGGTGATGAATATTAAACTATTTACTGATGGATGATCCTTTATATTACCCCTGTTCAGAACCGGTGGACAATCTTGTTCTCTCACCATCAGCTCATTCAATCTCTCTCATACAGTACGTATAGATAGTTTGTTTATGCTCCTAGTATTACTCCTTGTGCAACTCTTCTCATTCTATGATATCTTCAGTTTTCTAGTTCCTTCTTTTTTTCGTGCATCTACATCATTACAACTTTGAGCACATAACTACACTGATTAGACTGGTAACATCCTGATTGGGAATCCGTGATGTTTTTTGCATATTTCTTTTTGACTCTGATCTCTTGGTAGTCCAAAAAACAAGGCAATGTTTCTTGTTCCAGTGTAAAGGTTGAGTATCATACTATTGTATTCATTAGTACTGTAATTACTTAGTTACATCTTCTTGCTGACATGAGTGTTTGTATCTCTACTGTGATTATACTACATATGGCAACACTAGTGCAGTTTTTATATTGTCAAAAATCATGCACCGATAGATTGCGGGCCATTTCGTGTGGCACCACTCCCTCCGGCATGATATATTTCTCATTTGTCACGTCCCAATTGTTGCCTTCTTCACCAAAGCCCACAATGAGATGACACTGTTTTCTGGCAAACTCACTCGTAGATCCATTGTTTGAGAGGGATGTTAAGAAGAATGTCTTGTATAGTTTTTATCTTTATTCTCTTTAGTCCCATATCAGTAAGAGTAGTTAGTCTGTCATCTAAATTTGCTATATAGTTGTCCTTGAGCCTCATGGAGACCTATCCCTTGATTTGGGCTGTCCAAACTCCAAATCCATACTCTTCAAAGTAGCTACTGCTGCATGTGGTATGTTTATTTTATATTATTGTTCAATTGTATACTGAGTTCAGAATAAAGTGAGTTAACTTGTCTGCTGTGAACTTGTTCTCATTTCGCCAACTGGTTTTTTCAGGAGGAACTGTACAGTCTCATATTGGAAACAAATAAGGAATGCGTGAAGCTTTGCAAACCAGGTGTGAGCATTCAGCAAATACATAACCATTCGGTATGGCTGGTGATCTTAAACGCCACATATATCTTTTTCTTTCTTTTTTCTTCTGTAAATGGACTTAAATTTGCACTTGTAGTTATCATGTTATGTTAAGAAAACACTACCCTTTTATGAGATCCATGGTCTAACTTCTTTTCTCCGATATTTTGGCTGTGGTACATTCTGTTTCTTATCTTCCTTCAGCAACATGAATGCTTTTATTCATGGACCTTATGAGCACATCTTTCATTAGGTACAACAATTACAAGCAAGACTGTGTCTCAGATTTTTTTTTTTTTTTGGTTGGCTACACGATTCTTTATCTCCCACTCAGATCTGTTTTCCGCTATCTCCTCTGTAACAATTGAAACTGTCATATCCTTTTTTACTGCCGCAATCCACGTTTGTTTAGGTGTTTCACAGTTGACTGTATGAATCCTTCATTTACCTCCAGAGCAGTTAAGAGCAATCTTTTTCTAACATAAACAAATTCATCTCATTTTTAACACCAATCCAAGTCGTTTAGGTACCCCAAGCTCTAGCAGCTCTTACCATAGCCTCTTAATTATTGTATCCTTTTAATGTAATGTCTTCGTAAGCACTCGTTTAGTTGCCCTCATTTTCCAAAAATGTTTATTTATCTATTGTATGAGGTTTTATTGCACAATTTAGAATTTTTCTTTCAGTTACAAAATGAGATGACATTTGCTAATGTTAGGGAAATATTGATGTTAAAAAATATGCTCTAATTCTGCGAACATCTCTCTCTCTCTATATATATATATTCCCCCACCAAAAAGAAGAAGAAGAAGTAATGGTGCAATCTTAACTAGTAGCTAAAAGAATCACTTCTAGGTATTAATACAACAACATGTCCCAATTTTTGGTCTTATAGGATTTTCCTTTCATCTTTGTATTTTATCGATCACAAAGTACTCCTATATTTCAACTATTTTGCTTTAATTCTAGAAGGACTCCTATATCAACTATTTTGCTTTAATTCTATTCATGGCATTCTTCTCAATTACTCCAGAAGGACTCCTATATTTCAACTATTTTGCTTTAATTCTATTCATGGCATTCTTCTCAATCTTTCCGTCACGACGAATGATTGATCCTAAATACCGGAAACTATAGTCCCAGTTATTTCTTCTCCATCTATTTACTCTTTCTTTTTGTCTTTTGGTTGAAGTTGCATTTCATATCGTGTATTTTTGTCCTACTAATTTTAAAATCCTTTAGACTCCAAAGTTTCTATCCATACTTCTATTTTACCATCTGGTCCTTTCACCGACCAACATAATATTATCAACAAACATCATACACCATAGAGCCTCATCCTGGATATGTTTAGTAATTTCATCCATAACTAGCACAAAGGGTAATGACTTAATTTTGATCCTTGATGTAAGCCAACAATTATAGGAAATGGTTTATTATCTCTTCTAATGGTTCGTACGGTTATAACTCCATACATATCATTTATTAGTCTCAATAGAGCTATTAAGACTTATTTCTTGTCCAAACACCACGAACATTATCTTCCTAGGAACCCTATCATAAGCTTTCTACAAGTCAATAAGAATAATGTAAATCATTCTTTTTCTCTCTAAATATTTTCCTTGATCTTCTTAATAAACAAATGATTTCCATAGTAGATATCTCCAACATAAAACAAATTGATTCTCTAAAATACTAGTTTATTTTCTTAACCTTTGCTCAATCACTCTCCCGTAGCTCATGGTATGACACACAGACATAATTCCTTGGTAGTTGTCTATGTCCCTCATTTTTTGGGTTCTATAATACTAATTCTCTGTTCATTGAGCATCTTCTTAGTCTTTAGGATTTGGTTGAACAAATTAGTAAGTCATATCAATCATCACCTAAACATTTCCAAACCTCAATAGAAATATCATCGGTCATACCATTTTTTTATTTTTCATTTTCTTTAAAACATTCTTTAACTTCAAATATTCTAATTTTACGACAATAACAATATGACATATTACTAACTAATTTTGCATCTAAATTACGCTCTTCTAGATTGCTCTTGTTAACTTTTGAAAATAACTTCTCAATCGCTCCGTAATATCATTTTCTCTTACTCGTAACTTTTAGTCTTCGCTCTTGTTACATTTGATATTACCTAGGCATAATGCTCCCCATTTTCCTACTTTTAGCAAGTGTATATATTTCTCCTTCCTTAGTTTCTAACCTCTTTAGAAATCATCATAAGCCTTAGACTTGGTTTTTACCAACCACTTTCTAAGCATCATTTTTCCTAGTATATATCTCTCAGACAAAGTTCTCGTCATTGTTACACCTTTGCCTATCTTTATACAACATCCTTTTTGCCTTGATTACCATTGGACTTCCTTGTTCCACCGAGTTTCTTCGGAAGACAACCATTGCCTTTTAAAGCTCCTAGAATTCTTTTGCTACTTTTAGGTATTAATATGAACTATATTTGTTCCTTGAAATTTTGCTAAAGCCATATTCCATACTCTTTTTTTCATGATAATTTAAAAAATTTAGATTTGAAGGCTTCTTTTTACCACTTCTATTTTGAAAGCTAATACATCCTAGTATTCTAACACTACCATCAACATGGAATCTCAAATGAGTTCATATTGTAATTCATCCATTACTAGTGAAACGAAGAAAATAAGAAAATGCATTGTGTTGATCCTTGATATTCCTTGATGAAAGCTTATGGTAACAAGAAACAAAAGTCAAATATCTCCTCTAATTTCTCTGACATTAGTCCCCAATTCATTATACATATCCTTAATAATCTCAATATAATTTCTAGGGACTTATATTTTCTCCAAAACTGGCATAAGCTATCTAAGGTAATACCAAAACGACTTGGATTTATGTTGTCTTCTGTAAGAGCATTGAAATGATACATTGATCCGTTTTCTTCTATCCAAATTTGTCTATTAAGGTCATGCTGGTCAATTGGATGCAACAACTATTCTTGTAAAAAAAAAATCCTTGGACTTAGAAATGTCTCCAACTATGGCACAAAAGTACCTTTAGATACATGAAAGACAAAGAGTCAGAACTCATGAACTTTGTTGAAGAACTCGAGATAAAGGAGGAAGAGAGAGCATTGAGCCGGAGAAGTTAGACACCTTATGACTTGGCGCAAAGAATTCCAAAAGATCTACATAAATGAAGATATTATATGGAAACAAAAGTTTTGTATCCAATGGCTTAAAGAAGGGGACGATAACACGTCATTATTTCATGAAATTGCTAATTCTAGGAGAAGGAAAAAATCTCATCACTCAACTCTACTATGGGGACGATCAATCAGAAAATCAAAACACTATCCGGGTACATGTAGACAAATGTCTACAAGAAAGTCTTTGGGGGAGAAAAGGATGGTACCTGACAATGTTTTTTTTCTTTTTCTTTCTCTAAAGCTTTGCCCTGTTCTCTGTCCTAGAGATTCACGCCATGACCATATTTATCTGGGTCACAGTTCATTCCATACGCAGTACGACTAGGGGCACACTACTTTCCATGGTATGCAGTACAAACTACAAGGGGGCGTAGCTGGACCAGTATGTTATGGTTCAATTAAGAGCAGTTTGTTAGTTTGTGTTTGTTAGGGGAGAATTTGTAGCGAATCAAACAATAACCTACTCTTTTTATTTATATTTTTATTTATTTGGTCGATATTTTTGTTGAACTTATTAATATAGTCAGATATATTTAGTTCGGCTTGCCCGCCAAACTTGAGTCACTGGATCCGAGGTTCGTAGTCACTAGGGAGAACCATGTCACTGGCCATGACTAATAAGCTCACCCCAATAGTTGATACAACTTTGTAAAAATAAGGAGAACTTTGAGAGATAAAGTAGCAAAAAAGGAAGCTAAGAAAACAGTTAGTGAAACTAAATCTAAGACCGATGATTATTTAAGAAGGTTAGAAACTGAGGATAAATATATTTATCGGCTTGCTAAGAGTAGGAAAATGAGGAGAAGAGCGAGAACTAAAATGTATTAGTAAAAGAAAAATAATATTAAGGAGAGGTGGAAGACTTATTTTCATAAGTTATTTAACAAGAACAATCTAGAAAAGCTTAGCTTAGATACCTAGTTAAGTAGGATAGGTTATATTGCTATTGTCGTAAGATTAGAATTTCTGAAGTTAAAGGATGCTTTAAAGTCAATTAAAAATGGAAAAGCGGCATGACCTGAAGATATTCCTTTTAAGGTTTGGAAATGTTTACGGGAGAAATGCTTATGTGGCTTACCGATCTATTCAACATTCTAAGGACTAAGAAGATGCCGACGAATGGAGAATATTATAGTACCTATATACAAAGAAAAGAGATATATATACAAAGTTCTAAAAACTATCGATGTTAAGCTTATGAGTCATACCATGAAACTTTGAAATAGAGTAATTGAGCAAAGATTGAGATAGGAGGCTAGAATTTTAGAAAATCAATTTTGTTCGATGCCGGGGAGATGTGCTATAGAAGCTATTTACTTAGTAAGAAAATTCATGGAAAGATTTATAGAGAAAAGAAAGATTTATATATGTCTTTGATTGATTAGAGAAAGCTAATGATCGAGTTCCTAAGAAGATAGGGATTTGAAGAAGAAACAAGTTTCCAGTAGTTATATTTAGACCAGGATATGTACGATAGAGTTACGACGACTAGGGGTGCAACTCGGGAGGGTTGGGTCGGGCTTGAGGTCAACCTGAGCCCAACCCGATAAATTATAAGTCTAGTCCGAGCCCAAGCCCGACTCGACCTCGGGTTTAACATATGAAGCCCAAGACCAAGCCCGGAGGATCGGGTTGGGTCGGGTTCATCGGGCTCTAATATGATATTTGAAATAACTTTAAACAAAAATAATATTAAACACATAATCAAATAGCAATCAAGCATTGATCATTACAAAATACAAACTGAAATAAGATTTAGGATAAGGAGTTGAAGAGTTTGGGTGAAAATTTTTAGGATTTGAACTTTTTATTTAAGAAGCATATATATATATATATATATATATATATATATATATATATAAAGTCTGGTTTCGGGTTCTTCAGGTAACCCGACACATGAACCCGATCCCAACCCGATTTTTGATCGCGTTCAAATATTTTAACCCAAATTCGAGCCCGAATCTGAGTATCTTCAACCCTAATCCAACCTAACGGGTTTACCTGATCGGGCTCGGATTTAGCCCACCGAGTTGCACCCCCTAACGACGACCGTGCGAACTATTAGAGGAGATAATAAACCATTTTTTTATTACCATTGGTTTACATTAAGGATCAACGTTAACTCCTTATAATTTTTCGGTAGTTATGGATGAGATTACTAGGTATACCCAGGAGGAGGTTACATGGTGTATGATGTTTGCTGGCGTTATTGTGTTGCTTGATGAGTAGAGAAATGTCAGATGCTAAAATAGAAGTGTAGAAAAAAATAATTTGGAATCTAGGAGACATAAAATTAATAGAGTAAAAATAGAGTATATGAAATGTAAATTTAACTAGAAGTCAGAAATGAGGGGAGAGTTCATATAGATGGACAAGAGATGTCTAAGAGTGATAATTTTTGGTATTTAGGATCAGTCATTTATTATGATCGAGTGATCGAGAAGGATGTTATAAATAGAAGTAAATCAAGATGGTTGAAATGGAGTATTTATGCAGTACTTTGTGATCACAAGATACATTTGAAATTAAAGGAAAATTCTATAAAACAACTTTAAGACCAACCGTGCTTTGTGGATCAAAGTGTTCGACAACAATATGTCCAAAAGGTTCGTGTAGCCGAAATGAGAATTCTATGATGGAGGAGATAATACATAAAATAGGATAAGAAAATGAGTGTATCTGTAAGAATTTAGAGGTGACGCTAGTTGAGAACAATACGAGAGAAAATCGTCTTACATGGTTTAGACATGTGCAACACATACCAATAGATGCACCTGTAAGGATGAGCGATATTATAGTAGTTAATGGATCCAATATTACTAGAAGTAGGCCTAGATATTAAAGTGTTAAAGAAGGATATGAATTTTGTGCATTATAAAGAACATACTGTTACATAGCCGAACGGAGGAAGAGGATTCAAACAGCCGACCCCAAGGATTTGGGATATCAAGAATTTGGGATAAAGGATTTGTTGTTTGTTTATTTTTACAAAGAAGTACCAAAATATACTCTATTCATCTAACATTCTATTTTCAGAATTTGTTTGATTAAATTAGTTGGCTACCTTAATTATTTATTTGTCTTCAAGGCATTTTGATACTCAATAGGTAAATGTCAGGTGCTCTTTGGTTTTTCAGTTTTTTACTTTATGTAAAGTAACTTTTGAGAAACCATGTATTAACATAATAGCAGTAATTTCTACCTCAAACTAATTCGTCTATTTCTGTATCAGTTGTGCGTAGGTTGTTTTCTTTAAACAACTTATAACAATAACTATAACTCGTTAATCAATACCAGTTCTGTGGAGTTCATAATTGCATAAAAGGAGTAAAAATAGTGGCTGCGGCACGTCGAGGTGAGTCATTCTGTCCACCAGGTGCAGGAGCATCGAGGGGAGCACCATTAGCAGAAAAGATCAGTTTCTATTAGAAGGGGTTGCTTCACTTCAGAGCGGCGTTAAGCATTGCAAAGGTGCTTCATTCAGAGAGCGCTTTCCTAGCTTTTGGTCTTCACTCTTATGGTGCATTTGGTACACGGGGATTTTTAGTTCCCCATAATATAAGGATGGAAAATGATTACTACATTTGTTTCGTTTATATCAAATATGATAATACAATTTTCCCAAAAGCGTGGGAATTTTATTCCTTGGAATCTATAATTCCCAGCTATATTGTAATCAATGTGCCAAAAGCACGAATATGACTTCAATCATAGGTCTTTATTAATTTCCTACTCTTAGCAGTTAGCAACCTTATAATTTTCTTTTTCATCCTCAGTTTAGTTACGGCCTATATAACTTATCGTGAGTCTTACATTCAGCTTTACTAATTGCTTTTCTACCCACTTTTACTAATCTCTTTCTCAAACTTTTTAGTGTCCTTACTTTAGCCATTTTTGTAGGGTTTTTTTTTCCTTCTTCCAATTGGGGTTTACTTGTTCCACCACCAATTTCTTTAGATGTCAATATATTTTCATTAGATATTTCCTGAATCAATTTGCTACTTTCTGGCTACAGACTACAGTTAGATAGTTCATACTGCTTAGCATTAGTTTCTTCTTCTATGCCCCTATCTTCTATCCTTAAGAAGAATTTTCTCCTTTCAAGGTCCACCATCTAGTTATTGTCTTCTTGATCTCTTTTTATCCTATTCTTTCTCCACATCTTAACATAACATCAAATACCAGGAATGAATGTTATATGTCAACCTTTTTTGTTATAAATTTTCAAACTTTGCATGTTAACCTATCATCAGCCTCATGTAAGAAGAAAATGTACTAGTCTAGTATTTGTTCCTATCTTGAGAGAAATTAAATGCTCCTCTCTTTATAAAAAAGTATTTGCTACTTTAAGATCAAATGACAAGCAAAATCAATGATCCTATTTCCACTTTCGTTCTTCATCAAAATCCATGAGCTTCACACACTCTTATAATCATATCTTTTTCAACATAACCATTCAAATCTCTTGTATATAACTCTTCTTCTCTTGGTATTTCTTGAATAGAGTTATCTATGTATTCCCTTAATTCTATCTAAATGGTTTCATGTAAACCAACTAGAGTACATACACACTATTAACACTAATCACCTCTTCCTCTAGTACAAATTTTATCAGCAATATCCTATCTCCAGTTCTTTCTATATTGACGTTGCTTTATTTTGATTTATTATCCGTCGGTTCTCTCTAAAGTGTATACTAGAGTTTATATCTTTGTAATCTAAAGTATTGTATCCAATAATTCTCTAGATTTCTCACCTACTTAGTTTCTCACTAACAAGCTATACTAGTCTTACCTAATCATTGTATCTATCAATTCCATTTCCTTTCCCATGAGTTCTTATATTCCAAGAAGCTGATGCAATCCTACTCTCATGCTCTAACTCCTAACACTTCGTTCTACACATTATGAGCCCATCATATGACTCCACATTTGGATCGCAATGTGGTCAGTTATGGGTATGTCCAACCCAACCTTGCTCACTTGACATGCATCCAGGTGTTATTGATTCAAGGAGTCACTTACTGTGATGCCCTAGCATTCCACCCTTGATTATTTACCATTTAACAAGGTAGGAACAGTTCAATTTGTCACTACGGAGGGGGGACTCCCCAATGTGTATACTGTGAGGATAGGACATCTGGTTTAGTGGATTTTTCTTCCCAAATGTGTTACTGACCTTCCAATGTGTTCCTCTTTATTGTTGGGGTGTTTCCTGGCTTATAGAATCTTAATTTATCATCACAATAAATCTGAAGGGTCTGCAAGAAATCCTAGTTGGTCAAGTTTCTGGCCAGGAAGGAACTCCCGTCCATAATTATGCTGCTCAAAAATTGGTTAGAGTGCTTTATGTTCTTTTAAAGAGTTTCTTATAAAACAAATATCGTTTGGATTTTTCCTCTATGAATGTTTGGAGTGACCTCGAAGCGGTGTTATTATCATATTGTTCTATTTGCCACAAATTGTACTTTGTCTATGATTAACGAGACTCTCTTTGATTAAATATCCACTCACGATTAACGTGACTCTCTTTGATTAAATATCCACTCACATCACTGGTAACTTGTTGCAGTCATATTGCTAATTTCCTTCCACCGTATACTTATTTAATTATAGAATGGTCTTGTACATGTGGCTATAATTACTGATGAACTGCCAACAAAGAAATGTTATGATTTACGAGAACGGACAAAATTTTATAATTTGTGCGAGTTTATACTGATCTCTCAATGCTATATATCTGCTGCAGGTTCAAATGTTGAGGAGCGGATTTAAAGAGATCGGGATTTTAAAACGCGATAGCATCCAAGCCTACCATCAGCTGAATCCAACTTCAATAGGTCGTCAAACTCGACTGATATTCTATGATAGCATTAGCTTCCATCGTTTGTACATTTATTTTTAATACACTGCTCTAGTGAATGTTTAAAGATAGGGTTAATTAGCGTTTAGACCCTAGATTTTATACCATCTTAAGAGTTTAAGTCTTGACATGTCCAATTAAAAAGTTTGGACCCTGGATTTTTTTTTTTGGTTTCTTTTTTAACATTTATACCCTTCTTTCCAACATGTGTTGGTTGTTGTCCTTGTACTCATGTTCAGGGTATAATGGAAAAAAGAAAACCAAAAATAACAATCCAGGGTCCAAACTTTCAATTGGACATGTCAGGAATTAAATTCTAAGTTGGTATAAAATCTATGGTCTGATCGCTAATTAGCCCTTAAAGATATGTGGCGATTAACATTATTTCTCACATATGAGCCAGGTCATTATTTAGGAATGGATATCCATGACTCGACCACAGTGGGTAATGACCGCCCTTTGAAGCCGGGCGTTGTAAGTTACTGTCCTCTATTTAACAAATATTTGTATTTACCATAGCAAGAAAATCTGCATAAGTTTATTGAAATTTTATTGTCTTACCATATCGACGTATAATCTAGTCCAGTATATAACCAGTATTTGATTCTATATCTGAGCAGGTGATAACGATTGAGCCGGGTGTCTATATTCCCCTAACTTCTGATGTTCCAGATAGGTAATGACCTATTGTCAACCACCTCATTTTCTATCCTTTTCCAGTTATCTGATCTTTAACCTGCAAATAAAAAAAATGCAGGTATCGCGGTATCGGCATAAGGATAGAGGACGAAGTCCTTATTACCGAAACAGGGCACGAGGTAATTTCCAGTGTCGCAGATTTTCATATTTACTCTTGCAAGAACGTAGAATTACTTTAGCTGCAAATGTGTTTGGGTGTGCAGTTACTCACAGGATCGATGCCGAAAGAGGTTTCACATATCAAGTCCTTACTAAACCTTGGATAGAAATAGAGAGGGATGGAAACCCTAACCAGAAAAGAAGCATTCAGTCCGAAGCTCCGAAAAGATTCAAAGAAAAGCTATTTATTCATGCCCAAGATATTTTTTCCTTTTATGTTGGGTATCTGGGCTGCCTGTGTCATTGTATCGAAAGAATAATCGCGAATCCAGCTAAAAAAAGGGGCAATTATTTTTGTAACATCAAACATTTGTTCATTACTCTCAGACATTCAATGTCATAAAGGGATTCAAGAATAAACTTGAGCTAGGAATGAAATGCTCCACCAATCTCCTGAACCAACTTTTGCATATTGTTTCTCATGTAAATTTGAACTCTGCTTACATATATGATCGCTGCTACCACTGCTTGTTCTTCTACTACTAGTCTCTAACCATGCCAGACTGCATTGTACTCAAGTAGATGGAATTTCATGGTTGCTGATTGAAACTTGCACATTGCCTTCCTTGACAGTAGTTACAGTGTATTTGGTTTTCAGGGGCGGCCCTGGCCCAGGGCAGGCCGGGCGACGGCCTAGGGCCCCATGACGAAAGGGGACACCAATGTGTAACTGCCTATAATAGAATTCGTATATATCATGTGCCTTTTTTTTTAACAAAAAAACATTGTGGTGTAGTTGGTACAATGCTAGACTTATATTTAAGGGCTCTGGTTCAAATCTTGACTACAACATTTTTTTGTTTTATTTATACTTTTTTTATATTATATATGTGAGTCCATTTTGGAAGTTTTGCCTCGGGCCCCCAATTGCTCAGGGCCGGCCCTGTTGGTTTTGGTATGCGGAATATTATATTTTCGGGAATCAAATTTGTTGGAAAATTATATTTCCATATTTGTTGAATATATAAATATTCTTGGGGATATATATTTTATGTATTTTTTATTGATAAGTAAATATAGTTAATAGTTATAATTCATTGTTTTTGACTTTTTAACATGATAAGTTCTTATTCAAGAGAACATTCAAATTCTATTGACATTATATTTTATTTACTTAAATCAATTTTTACAATCCGAAAATGAACCTAACCCAAACTCACTCCGACCATACCACTTGGAAAAAAAGGGAAAAAGAAGAAACAAAGAAAAAGGAAAACAAAATATCTATGGGTTCAACTTGAACTCCAGACTCGACCAAACTCGAATCTAACATGTGATTATTTCCATAAAAAAATAATATACCCACCTATATTGGCTAATATTTTTTTCATGATTCATGAGTATTATTTTTTCAAGCATTCAAAAAATTTCAAAAGTAAATTTTATAATTCAAAACAACCATGGTAATAAAATTCCCCTCTTAATTTTTTTTTTTTTTTTTGGGAATAAAAAAAATTGTATACCAAATGCACCCTTAGAATATAATGTTATTTACATGAAAGCTCGGGCTTGAGTATTTGCAAGGCATCTAATTACCTGTAAATACACAAGGATACAAATGAACAAAAATCAAGAAAATGATAAAAATATATAATGCACAGAAAGGAGTATCATGTACCACAAACAAACAAACTTCACCAGGGAATGATTTAAAGCTCCACTTCAGACCGTCTTAAGAATGAAAAAAATCAACAAGCTATATGAAGAAATATCAAACAAATCAAATTTAAAGAAAAACCATTACCCAAATAAAACAAGATACCTACATTGATGATCATGTCTCATTTCACATTTAACAGACTAGAAATTAGGTGGAAAGCAGATAGAACCATCTTTCATTTCACATTTAAGCATTTCGAAAAAAAACATCGAAGCGATGGAAAATGACTTTAGTTTTCCTTTTTGGCATGGTAATATTTCTACTCAAAAGAGAAGGTTTATGTTCTAAATATAATTCGGCAAGTAATTAAAGGTTCAGAAGTTGATATATAATAGAAGGCTGATCTTGACATGGCATTGATGTGTACAGGAAGGCAAAGAAACTATGACAAAATGCCTGAAGAGTGAAAAATCATTTGTTCCCAAGGATCAGAAACTCTGTTGCAATGAATCAACCAAGGATGGATTTTCACAATGTTTGCCAGTCTGCAGAAAGGGTGGCCTCAAAGGCGCGTTCTGCAGACTGAAGCGCGTTTTCTATTGTCGTTGAATCCGCTCGTAGTTTCTCTACTTCCGAGTTCTTCTCGGATCTCTGTTTCGCAATAGAGTTTCTCAAATCCTGGATTTTCGAAAGAGACTGCTCAAACTCCATGACAAACTTCCCAACTGATTCAGTTTGCACATTTAGCTGATCCCTCTCCTTCTTTTTCTCTGTTAGTGCTGCTTTCATTTCAGATCTCTTAACCATTATAACTTGCTCAAGGTCATCTTTCATCCTTAGCAACTCTGTTATGCGAGATCTTATACGCTCCACATCAAAGCCATGCGCTTCCAGCTGCAGCAGGACCCTCAATCTTTCGTCAAATTTGTTACGGGGATCGGTTATCCGCAACTGGCCAATATTGTTTACCGAGTTGGAGAAAGTGACCATCAGACCAATAGCCAATCCTTCACGAAGTTCTTTGCACTGCTGATTCAAGGGGAGAAAATGTGGTTGCTGTGGTATTCTAGAAAATATTTCCATTGATTCAATAAGTTCCCAAGTGGAAGAGCGTTTCTCGAATGGCAACAAACCACTTGCTTTCTTACCGGGAGCCATCTTTGTTGGCGGTCCTATAGTGTTAAGGAGAACCTCCTTTTGTGTTTCACTTCCGGTCTCGCTAAACTGGACACCTGAGACTGATGTTTCAACACAACTAGCTTCCGGAGAACCTATTGTTGAATTTAACAGATCTAGTGCTTCCAAGCCTTCAGCATTTGTGCCACCTCGAGTTGATGCCTCTGGATGAGAGGTAGAAAGGCCTTCACTTGGTGGCTTGCCTACAGCTTGATTGTCTTGTTGGTTTCTAATTGAATCACCTGCACCAGATGTAAGGTTAATCATTAGTAACTACCCATCACAAGTAACCAAGTACTACCGTTGCAGAAATACCATACTGAGGTTAGAGAGCCTCAGTTATTCTCTAAAGTCTAAACTCATCATAGTGATGAAATGGCTGGAATTTAGAGACGTACTATCATAAATTTATCATATTTTGCGGTATTGGTCGACTATGTTACCTGGACTCGAGTACGGTTGTCGGATACGGGTACATATCCAAGAGTCGGACCCTTCAAACTCATAATTGAAGAACACAACTCGGCTAAAAAGGATCCAAATTTTGGGTACGGGTACAGAGATATGACTATTAAAATAAATATATTTGAACATCGGTTTCATAAAAAGACATCATGTAATTAAATTTAAATTGTTTTATAAAAAGACATGTAATTAAATTTGTGTGGCTTCATAAAAGACATGTAATTAAATTTGTACGGTTTCATAAAAAGATATGGCCTCTAATTAAATTTGCATGATTTCATAAAAAGACATATATTTAACTTTATAATTAAATTTGCCTTATTTCATAAAAAGACACATCATGTAATTAAATTTGTAAAATTTCATAAAAAGACGTGCAATTATAAACTACTAGCAAACTTTACTGACCTAGTTGAATTAAGTCCCTAAGGGACCGTCCCTTATCTCCCCTACTATTTTACTACCAGTCTATCATATTAAAATAAATTCTCTATTTCAATACCACATTAAAATAAACTATCTACTTCACTAGCAGTCCATGAAAGATCCAATTGTCATCATGGAAGATCGAATACGGATCACATTACCCATACCCATGTCCTATCGGGTCGGCATGGGTACTTCTCCTTTAAGTAGAGAGTCTGGGTAATAGAGTTGGTAGATACTGATAGTATACAGCTGATAACAATTTTGGCATGTCACGATACCGATACCGGCGGTTGGGATTTCTTTCCCAGTCAATTATGGAAAGAAAAAATGAACTAAAAGGTTAGAAGAATGGAAAAATAGTTTAAACACAATTATTTAATTGTGCCGAGGACTAACAAATCTACGATGTATCGGTATGATTTCTTATTGATAAACTGTAACCAGTGTCTTTTGTCGAAGTTATTTACAAAATTCATCCATATTAATATTATTTCATTCCTAACTGTTTACTGTAGCTGTACTAAATCTAAAGCCAAATTATATATATATATATATATATATATATATATATATATATATTGTGCAAGTGAATGTTCTTCCATTTAAAACTAACAAAAAACAACATATAGTATATAAAATTGTCTAAATGCATCAAATATCTCTTTAGCTTTTTAAAAGACTTTTTATCATTTTTTTTTCTTTTCGAAACAAAGAAACCCGGTACTATGATCCAAACAGCCAAAACTGCCGATATTGATACTCATAAGCAGGATCTGAAACCGATTACAATATTTAGAACCCTGCTTTTCATTAGAGATACAGTTTCAAAGTGCATAACCGTCAAACAGAAATAGGCAAAAGAAAGTAGGGTTGTATTATATGTTGTTCGTTCAAGCTGCACAACCAAACCGAATTACACTATTCAGTCTGAACCAAATTAGATTATTCAGTTTAGTTTTTGTGAGGACAATTTGGTTTGCAGTTTTGGATTTTGTTACTGTGGTTTGGCCTTTGTTCTCATAATATGGTTCGGTTCAAACAGCATAAACGAACAATATTTACAACTCTTCCACCGCCTATACCACCACATATATATATATATATATATATATATATATATATATATATATATATATATATATATATTGGAATAAGGGTAAATTTTATTCCACGCATAACTCAGTAAAAGTATTACAGTACACAATCTCACATCTCTCCCACCCCGGTTAGGGGGCCATTACAGATACATCGAATTCTAAATTATTTAGAATTCCAACGGGAGGGATAATCAGCCCCTCAAATATACGTCTGTTACGTTCCCTCCAGACGTGCTAGACTGATGCTGCAAGTCGAACTCTAGCCATCCTAGCCCAACCAAGCTCCATACCTCGGCGATCCCTAATCCAAGTGAGGATCCCCCGTATATCTCTAGCCCTGCCAACACCTCTCAGTGACCTCGTGCATTGCTCAGACCAGATATGCCAAGTCATCGGACACTCAAAGAAGATGTGCCAATAGATTCAGCCGCCGATGAACATAGTACGCACTTCGGGTCTGGGATCTGCACCCCAAACCTGATGAGCCTGTCCCTCGTCATCAACCTGCCAAGCAGCAGCTTGTATGCACATAGCTGCATTTTCTGGACAATCCCCTTTCCCCAGATAAAATCGAACTCCGCAATCCTGTCATGAGCGGTCCTGACCAGATTGTAACAACTCTTGAAGTGGAAGGGGCCTGCCCCACCATCCACCCCAGGAGCAGCCCAACTCCAGGAATCTGCATGCTGGCTAGCGTCAATGGTGATCCGACGAATCTCCTCTCCAAACTGAGCAGTATACCAATAGTCCTCAGGCCTCCAGATTCCATTCATGATAATCAGATTGCACTTCAGCCCTCTACTCGCCTCTCTGCCCATCTGTGATTCCAAGGTCTCCAGGAGGGAACCATTACCCATCCACGGGTCTAGCCAAAGATCGGTATTAGTCCCACCTTTCATGATCCTGCATATAGTGGACTGAAGAACCGATCTGCATCTAAACATAGCCTTAAAGGGAACAGAGAAATTGTTATCAATCCTACAGGACCAGAAATTAGTCCGCCTTAAGTATCTGCTAGCCATCCAATCTGCCCAAAAGAGCCGCCTTTGATGAACTGTCAAGCCATCTTCACCCCAGAGGCCTCCCTAACCGCAAGAAGTGGTCTCAACCCCACTCCTCCTTCCTCCCTAGGTCGGCAGAATTTCTCCCATGCTATCGCATGCATACCTCCTCGCCAGATGAAATTGGCGCATATGCTCTCCACCTTCCGGATGGTGGCCACCGAAATCTTTATCGACTGCAACCAGAACATAGAAATGCCCGAAATGACCGACCTCACTAGCTCGATGCGGCCCCCAAAAGATAGTCCAGCTGCCTGCCAGCCTTCTACTCTCCTTTGGGCAAACTCCACCAGGCTTTGGCAGTCTTGGTCCCTAGCATAATTCACCGTCAGAGGTACCCCCAGATACTTAACCGGTAGTTCACCTTTCTTCACTCCCAGCGCAAAAGTCCTTTCCTCCTTGAGTGAGCAATTCGAGTTGAAGTAAACTCTGCTCTTCTCCCTATTCAGCTGAAGCCCAGACAACCGCCCAAACTCCTCCATAATATCTGAAAGCGCACACATCCCCCGCATAGAAGGCTGAAGAAGCACCAAGAAGTCGTCAGCATAAATCAAGTGGGACACCACCGGATTTACCGTCCTGAAGAGAGGGACAATCTTCCTACTATTCACCGCCAGGTCCATCAGGCAAGTGAAGTACTCCATCACCAGAGTGAACAGATACGGGGAGAGAGGATCCACTGCCGAAGTCCCCTGTTGCTCCCGAAGAAACCATAAGGAGTACCCTGGATGAGAACCGAAAAAGTGGAGGAGCATATGCATTCCCTCACCCTCGCTACCCACATCTCGACAAACCCCATGGCTAGCATAAGGTGGCAAATGAAGTCTCTGTTGACAGTGTCGTACGCTTTCCTCAGATCCAGCTTCACACAGGCCTTTATCCCCCCTGACTTGTTGAAATCTCTGATCATCTTATAAGCAAGCAGACTGTACTCAGCAATCGAACGACCCTTGATGAAAGCCGCCTGATTCCGAGATATAAGGCCCTGCATAATCCCCTCCGTGCGCCGGCACATAAGGTGGATAATTATCTTATAAAGATAATTGGGTAATTATCTTATAAAGATAATTACAACACACAATAGGCCAGAAGTCGACGAGGGAAGTAGCGCCCTCTTTCTTCGGGACCAGGGTCAGAAAAGTGTGGTTCAACTCCTTCAGCAGCTTCCCTTCCAAGAAAAACTCCTACACCGCCTCTAGAACTGGGTACTTAAGCACACCCCAGTGTCGCCTAAAGAACCCACTAGAGAAGTCGTCCGGTCCCGGAGCCTTAATGGGATCCGCATTCATCACAATAGCCTCCACCTCCTCCAATCTCACAGGGGCCAACAACAAGCTATTCTCATAAGGCGTCATCAGCCTCTTCGTGACAAGCTCAGGGAACAAGGTAGGATAATCAGTCTGCTAATACAAGTCAGAATAAAACCTGACTGCCTACTCCTGAATTCCCACCGGGTCGCCGACAAGCCTACCCTCGCCATTGAGAAGCCTGGGTATGCTGTTCTGGTGCTGTCTGGTCCGGATCACATCGTAGAAGAACCTGGTGCACCGGTCCCCATCCTTGAGCCAGGAGCACTTGGCCCTCTGCGCCGCACTAATCTCCTGCTGGAGCTTCAGGATGTTGACCTCAGAAATCAGGACCTACTCCCTAGCCGCCAACTCCTCGCTCAACATATCTGCTTGTAAAGCTCCCTGAACCTCCCACAGCTCGGTCTCCTTATCCTCCAGGGAAGACCGCGGCATCGTCTTCACCCAGTTCCAAATGGCTTTCTTAGTCTGTTTGAGTTTGTGAACCATGCAAAACTGCGCCGTGCCCTCCCTAGAGTGCTGCAACCCTCCCATAACCACCTCCTCATAACCAGCAGATAGGTACCAGCTGTTGTTGTACCGAAACGGCCGAGCCTTCCAAGTGAGCCTCGCCAAGAAGCCTACCCGGATAGGGGAGTGGTCACTGGTCCCTGCCGCAAGCCCCTCCGCCATAGAATTAGGGAAGCAACGAAACCATTCACTGTTCCCTAGAGCCCTATCAAGCTGACAGTCAATCCTGTTATGGACCGCCTTATTGTGCCAGGTCCATATGTGTCCAACCCTCTCCAGCCCCCTCAGCCCCGACAGGAGGAGACACCTCTGAAAGTCGTATAAGATCTGGTCAGGCACCGGACGGCTCCCCACCTTCTCATGCCGGTGCAACATGGCATTGAAGTCCCCATAAGTAGCAGAGGGAGATGCAGATACTCCGCCATACGTCCTACACGCACAATGTCCTCCCACAGGGCCTCCAGTAGCCGCCTATCATTGTGCCCATAGACCGCACCCAGGATGAAACGGAATCCTCCTTTATTTACAAATGAGATGCCAATAAGTTGCTCAGTCTTCAGAACCTGATCCCCCTCCCAACTATCCCTGTTCCACCGAACCCAGATCCTTGCCATGTCACAAAGATCTAGGTTATGAATATGGGCCCAATTAGCAGGAGTCCTGCGAGATAGCATCGTCGCCCCTCTTATCTTCGTCTCAAGCAGAATAGAGATGTCACACTTCTCACGCTTCAGCACTCCACCAATCTCCTTCCATCTCCCAATGGAACACCCTCCACGAATGTTCCAAGCGAGGACCGACATTAATTAATTAATGTGGGGTCCCCCTGGACAACACCTGGACTAACATCCGAGGGAAGTGCCTCGTCCATCAAATCTAGATCCTCCCCCCTCCCTGAGGTGAGGGCAAGGTGAACCTGAATCCTGGAAAGTGTAAAGGTCCAATTCGGATTGTCCTCGGTCTGATCATCTTCCCGCGGAGAAGGTGCATGCCTCTTTCTGCAATATACCTTCTCCACCACAGGAACCTCCATATCATCCTGACTGCTACCAAGGGTAGTCATACCCCTGGTCACCATATTCCTCTGGTGTCTGAACGGAACTATCACGCCCTGCGGACTCTCCTAACTCGTCTGGGTGTCTGTCTCCGGCCTCCTGGCAACCTCCATCATAGCACCCTCCTCCTCCTGTTTGCATGTCGTCCCCGCTCCGGGGTTGGGGCTGTGCGCCTTCTCCGGCTCCACCACCTCCATCAGTGCTACCGCGGGCCCAGCAGACTCCTTCCCTCTCTAATGATCCTCTGAAGAAGCAGTTGTGACCTGCTACCCTTGTGTTCATATTTCTCTCCTGCCACAAATGACAAATTGTGGAATTCAGGATATGCCCATCCTGAATGAACTCTTTAGTCCTCTTTCTTGCTTTGTATATCAGTAATGGTATCTACCAAGACATTAGTCGAAGGGATATCCACAGAGTTAGCCATAGGCCCCCACAGTTCCATTGACTAACAACACTAAAAGAGGAAGTGGTGGTTGGTCTCCTCAGCATTATGACATAGCCCACATCTAGTATCTCCAAAGTGACCTTGTTGAGCCAGCCTAGTCTTAGTCTGGAGTCTTCCTTTGATCGTCTTATAAGAACAATAGGACATCTTGCTACAATATCCTGGATACTAGAGAATATCAAACCAATCAACTACAGTAACACCCCTAACAAGTCTATCAGCTGACTTTAAGGAGAATTCCCTGAACTTGTCCAGTTCCAAAACCAATAGTCTCATCCTATTAGTGACTGTAGATGATGCCACAATTTCCTCTTGCATTCATGTAGTAATTCTGGCCACTGATGGTTGCCAAACCACATCATGAATAATGGCCTCCACCTTAACGTCATCATTGTTTAGAGTGAAAGCTTGCCAACCAAATCTATCGATGAGTCTTCCCTAAGCTAGCCACGGATCAAACCAAAGAGATGTAGTCTTCCCATCCACTATAGCCCTGTTGACAGTGAAAGTAGTGTCCCTGACTCTAAGAATACCTTTCCAAGTTGTCGAGGAGTTGTCTTCCTGAACTACCCTGAAACTTTTAGTTTGTAGGTACTTGTTCTTCATACAAACAGCCCAGGTACTCTCTTTGTTAAGCAAGTTCCACGCTCTTTTAATTTGCAGTCCAGCCATAAGATCATTTGATATTTCTGAGTCTGGTTTAGCTAACTCCTCCCATCTGATAGCGTATTTGGTAGACCCCACATGAAATTAGCACAGAATTGATGTATTCTAGCAGTGATGTTCTTTGGCAATTTAAAGACCTGCAACCACTATATAGCGATATTGCTAATGATTGATTTGACAAGTTCTAATTTGCTAGCATAGGAAAGAAGTTTAGAACTCCACCCCTCCAATCTCTTCCTACACTGTTCAATGAGTATAGTTCCTCCTTGACTGTCAAGAGCTTTGTTGGATAAGGGCACCCCCAGATAGATGACAGGCAGTTTGCCTTCTCTATACCAAGTAGCTGACTGATAACAGCCTTGTTCTTGCAGTATTTACTGAAGAAGACTTTACTTTTCATATAAGCAAGCCCAGTCATAGCCTCAAGTTCATTGAAACTCTCTTTGATAGCAACCACAAATTCATAATTGGTTTTAGCAAACACAAGAACATCATCAACATACAGTTCAAGATCATTCTTTATGTTATTACTATCTGATCTCTGATGGTATTTCTATTAATCATAATTTGTTATTAATATAATAATATTTTGGTATTTAATGTGAATAATGATAGTTCTAACATTTCCATCATTAGAATGATATTTATGTTATGTTAGATATCGTGATGGTAGATGTTATGTGACTATTTGGTTCAGTTCAAATTGACCGACTTTTCAATATTGGCTCGTTCATACGATTTTGAGATTATGCAGCTTGGTTTTGTTTGGTGTTATGTAGTTTGAGGTTACGTGTGGTTTCATAAAATTAAAACTATGGTTAGTTGAATAGAATAGACCGAATGCAGACCAAGTTTCTCAACACTAAACATGCGGAGATGGGTTATGTTGTGTATTGTAATCAATAAAGAACTACCCCGTACAATTATGGAATTGGGCAACCCTAATGGATGCAACACCGTACTTGCCGCCCTTTACATCAAAAGCCCAGACAAGGCAGTCAGGCGGTGATACCAATTGTTTCTAAACTCGATTCGCTGATGTTACTGGAAACCCATCATATCTCCAAGTTTAGGATACACTACGACACCTAAATTTAAGTGCTCAGATAAGAATGAGGGAGGAAGTCAATCATGTCAGCTTCAATAGTTCTCTTGTAATCCTTTATTCGGCCTTCTAACTGTTTCAGTGAATGGCAATTTGCTACATGGAAATCCTTATAAACAAATCTACTTATATTGTATGAAACTTCATTTTCTTCCAATATAGGGTTTCTTTATGACTTAAAAGATGTGAAATTTTGACAAAAGCTTCTTGTCTGACTGTTATATGACCTTCAAAAGCTAATTACACAAGACAAATAATTCATTCAGCACCACGAGATCCAAAAATGTAAGAAGCTGATGGATGATAATAATGAGCCAAAAGCTCTAAATTTCAGTTGTATGTGAACTACGTGCACATTCTTGTTAACTTGACCAATAGTAAAGTTTTTAGTCAGACAATGGCCTGAAATGAAATGAAAATACTTACCTTCTAATGATGGCTCTACAATTGTTAGCTTCCGAGGTCTGCTGTTCTTCCTTCTTTTCTCTCCTAATGTAAGGTGTCTGACTCCCTGGATAAAAGGGTAACAAACAATGTAATGTATGTCCAAAGGCAACTTCTGTTAAAGCTAGAAGAGAAAAGAATTTTGGTATTAGATGAACCTCATCTCCTAGTGATTGATGCTTAGAGCCGAGCCTGATTCTCTGTTCTCCATCTACCATGGGGCAAACACCTTCATGTTGTTCCCACTCAGAAGCTCGGAGGAAACCACTGGTTCCTGATAACTTAGCCGCTGGTTCTAAAAGTCCCTCTGCCTTATCTTCCAGTCCAATTATGCTATCAGGTGCATGAAGCAAACTCGATTTTTGACTCAACTTTTCAGGTATGAGAGAATCATCATTGACATCCCCTAACAATATATTTGAGGAGGATTTGTTCGCCGTATCTTGGCTTACCATATTCATAGTTTTTGAGGGGTTTCTAGAATAATGCTTCTCAGCTAGGGCCTTAATGCGAAAGTTAGGTTCCACTTCTAAGGCCGGCGTGGAAACGTCAACCTCCGCATAAACCCGACTAGAAGTATTGGGGTCTCGATCAACCACTAAGAAATCCAACAATCTTCTGTTATCTTCTGTGGTCTCTCCTTTCTTTGACTTCTTGCATGGAGACTCCAGCTTGCTTTGGTAGGTCAATATGTCCGAGTTCTTGTTATCTACATTTCTTGGAGAAGTGGGTAATTTGCAAAGATCTTCATCCCCATCACTACTCAAAGGTCTGATTATAACAGGAACCTTATAAATATGAGGACTACTACTCGCATGAAACAATTTTGTAGGACCATCAGACTTTTTCCCGCCAAAACCCTGAGATTTTATTGACTTGTCCTGAAACATGTGAACAGCATTAAGAGAAAGCAACAAAGGTATAACATTATACAACCAAGCGGTTGCCTAAAATCTTAGTTAAATAACTAAATCCATGAGGCAACTACCTGTGATGCTTGTACCCATTGCCCGTCAACCCAATCATATAGAAGTCTCAGATCTGCACGAGCAAATTCTATTTCCTCCTCCCAATGCAGGAACTTAACATTATATCTTGAACAAGTATTAACCTTAGCAACCACTCCTGGCCACCAACCATTTCCGTAGAATGCTTCGACTTCATCAAGCAAGTTAATTTTTTTACAACGTGATGAACGAGGAGGGTAAGGTCTGACATCTTTAGAAGCAATAATTTCTTTGAGTGACGAGCCATCGGGAGATCTCAAAGTCTCATACTCAACCACAAAAATGTTTTCATCAATCACGAATGTGACAATTGCTGGGTACCAAGCAATAGGAAGTTTTTTACCAACACTAGCAACCTCTACCAGAGTACCTATACTATACAAAGTTTCTGTTGTTTCCTGCAGAGACAGACGTCAAGTTCCAACCAACACCCAAAAGATAATAACAAAAGGATGTAGTAAGCGACAGAAGGAAAACAAAATATACTCAACATAAAACATTTACAATCTTTATCCAAGAAAACATTTTCTTTAACACTAGCATTAGAGAGTGTGCAAAAATGGCCAGGTATATCTTTGACGATATCATCCTTAAAAAAGTCTGGTGAAGGGTGTCTTGTTTATGTATAAAACCAATAATATCAAGTACAGTGTCATATGTTGGAACCATGTTGTAAGTAGTTGTGCATGAATTGGAGTAGGCTGGAAAGACATTCCTGAATGCTACATAAATTGATTACACATATGTTATTAATGGCATACTATGTCCCAGGTGCAGTGCAGCCATATGCCAAAACAAGGTACTCCTAGAACTTGCCATTGCAATCAATTTGGTAGTTCAAACTGTTAGATATATCATTTGTCCCCAGATGTATTGTGTATACTGGAATGCCCTTTCCTCTGTAGTTTTTTTTTAAACATCAATGACTACAAACTTGACGACACCAGCTAATTTGTTTCGGCAATCGGAGCCATCCACCAAGAATTCCTTGTTAGAGACAGTCTCCTGCTTCACATGTCCGTTCCCACTCGTCCCACTCGGTTGGTGCGGAATGTGGTTATAGACAGAGGATTAGGAGGATCCAACCCAAGTTCAGATTTTGTATTTCCTTTTTTATCAGAGCTGTCGTCTCCGGTGGCACATAGATTCGGACTTCCCCATGCATATGAGCAAACTTAGTGCCAAGGCAGGATAGAGTACGGAGGAAACCTCCAGGCTAAGGAGTAAACCTGGAGTTTAAAGCCATGGTATCTTGCCATCGCTTTCGTAGGCATGTGTTTTTGCTGACGCACCAACAGCTAATGCCAGTTCAGTGGTACATGACAAGGTCAAGGCATAGGTACAGGATACACCTAAACCCCCATCAAACAACGTTAAGGTACAAGTTTTCCTGTTGATGGTACATTTTTTATCTGGATACTTATGGTGCTCGATCCCAATTTGCTAAATTTGGCAATTAAATCACTCGTTGAAATCTAACTGTAAACATGTTTTTGCAAGAGATTCTTTAAATGCAAAGAGAGTTGGCAAAAACTTGATATTTCTGGTCAATTTGGGGTTCCATAGGACCATCTGTATTATGAACTTTGACTTCGTACTTTGTATAGTTGTTATTTCTTCATTATCTCCTGAGTTGTGATTCATGGGCCACCTGTCACAGGCTTAGTGATTTTCGCTCACTTTGACCCTTGCGGTGCACATTCTTCCTTCTCAAAGATTCGTGCAGGCCTTTCCCCTAACGAACTGGGCTATAATGGCCAAGTGTACAGGAGAAGTGGAGCAAAGAGAGTGGAAAGTTGGAAAGTTTCACTAGTAAGGTCACAACTTTTGGGTGGTGAGGAACAAATGAGAGGCCTAACCTTATATAGCCTCAAGGGCCTTAAAAGAATGGCTAGGATTGTGCCACGTGTTCATTATCTAATGGATGAAACTCTCCAGATACAAGATACTTACAAGGCTAGTGTAAATATTTACATGGCTAAGCAAAATCTAGAACTTCTAGAAGAATGAAGAAGCCTTGTAAGAAATCAAGAGAACTCTACCATATTCTAGGAAATCCTAGAACCTTCGAACTAAACCTCACTTAAAATGTAGAGTGAAATTTTTTATGCATAACATTCTCTCCCAATATGGTCCAACATTCAAGCGGATTACACTTCCTTGTCCAACAATGTAGTCATCATTGCCGCATACCTTGTCACCATAAATGGACCTTTGAACTCGTTGGTTTACCCCCTTGTGCAGCTCACAAGTCTCGAGTGGTGGGGTACCAGCTTCATGAATGCCATGTCCCCTTCCTCATACTCGATTGACCTTCACCTCCCACAGGCCAAATCTCTCTCTCTCTCTCTCTCTCTCTCTTTCGCAACTCCTCCCAGAATTTCCCAAACAACATCCATCTTCTTAAAACCTGTGGCAAACTAGTTCGTCATAACACTTTTTTCGATGATCCTCACACACATGGCATGAAAAAAGGTCGATGATCCACCTTGTCTCCTAGGTGTACATAGTCCATTCCAACACGCATGCATGACATATAGTAATTCCATTGACCTGGATGTCCAACCTACCTCGTATTGAAATATTCCTTGAGCACTTCCTTGTGTGAGTCATTCCATCTCAACCCGAATACCCTATTATCTTTGGTGTAGAGAAGTCCCTCCTTCGACCAAAAGATAGGCGTCTTGCCTCCTAGAGCAAGCTTTACTAATCTTTATGTCGTGGGATCCTCGACTATGACATCCTTGACACGGTTAAGGCTATACTTCGTTTGCAAACATATAGGTGCCACCTTGGCCTTCTCACTATTGGTGACACGGTTCTACTTGCTCAGTCTCAGCTTCGTAGTACGATCCACCTCCCTCCGCAGAAGTAGATCCGTGGGAAACTCATAGGGCATGGCTTTCTTAGACTCTTAAGGATGTCATTGGTCTCGTATGGAATATCTTCCTCAACAATGCCATCATTGTCTTTAACACCGTCAAGTATATTGTCTCCCCTTTTCGAGCTAAATGGTAGGGAGAACTTTCTCCATCGGCTCCCGCCGTACAACGTCCAACATGGACGACCAACGTTCCTCCGTAACATTGACGACTCCAAATTATGGCAATGGAACAACCTTAGAGGAAATCAGGACATCCATGCCAAGTATCATCTTGAAGTCATTCGGTGTAGTGGTAAAATTGGCAATGACCGTTCAATATCCCACCTCTATCGAACTCCCTTGGCTACCCCGTATAATTGACCGTCTTCATCCTATTTGAATCCTTCTCCAGCACTAGACATTAAGTGTCCTAATAAAGTTGAGTGATCTTTGTATCAATCATAGTCTGTGCACTCTTGTCATTGATCCTCATATCAACATACATCAGCTCCCTGCTTAGAGTCCTCGTCACAGCGGGCTTGCCCTTAACAACATTGATTTAGCGCAATGCTCCTAAATGCTCGTCGCTGATTCTCACATCAACATACATGAGCTCCCTGCTTAAAATCTTTATCATAGCGGGCTTCTCTTAACGACAATGAGTTAGCGCAATGCTCCCAAGTATGCTCTGTAATGTCCCGCTCCGCACGGCGCATTACGCTGAGACGTTGACTCAAAGAGTCGTGTTGACCGAATGAAAAGTAACGATGTGAATCGATACGAGAGTTACGTTGTCCCGAGCAATGCATCGATTGTACGTCGATGCGAAGAGTTGCATTGTCCAAAGAATGTATCGAGTTGAATCGATGCAAAGCGCTGCATTGCCCCGAAGGATAAGTGCGTTGAATCGGCTCGAAGATTCTAAGAAATCGAATCGACCAAGGCGCAAGTCCGAATCGATACAAGTATTGATTTTAGTTAGTTTCATGTACATGCTATCCATTTACGCTGAAATATTAGAGGTCGACATTTTGCCTCATTCGCAACGGGTCCGCAAAACCTAAATCACCGCCTCGCAACGGGCTGGGACTTGGACACGGTAGGCCGGAATCGATCGAGTAATTCAATAAAAACGGAATGGCTAAGTCAGAAGATTTAGCCGTGCAATAAAGTTATGAAATCGAGCCGCATCGGCTCGGCAAACAACAAGGCGTATCAGTTTAAGGTGGGATGACTGACTCTTCTTTTTACTCCTTCATGCCTAAGTAAGAATGTATCATTGTATGCTAAGTTAACATATCGACGCCACGGACGTGGTCCGGTCGGAAGATAAATCATAGTGTGTGTCGAACACTAGTTAGAACAATTGAAATGAAACGTGCATCAAATGCACGAGTCGTTATGGAACATTGAATATCGCAAAGGTGAGCGCCTCGGCGCGCAAGCCACAAGAACATGGGATAACTATATTCGGCGTACACGATATTCGGCGAGTGCCTTCGTGCACGAGCCATTCCGTGCCTTAGCGCACGAGTTAGAAAGGCTAGCACATTGAAAGATTTTTGAAGGCGAGCGCTCTAGCGTGCAAGCCACGAACATTGTACCTTAAGGCTAAGAACATAGAATTATGGTATCGAGGCGTGCATCGCATGCACAACTCGAAAAAATGAGAACAATCGTGTCAAAGCGTGCCTACGTGCACGAGAATCATAAAAGATGGCTTCGTTGCGAAGAGAACAGTTGTGGCATGTAGGTGACGGAACTGTCAGATGTGATATGATGTCTCGAAAGGTGTTCGGGACCTTCGGATCGTCCGGTTGACGAACATTGAGTTGAGGCATGATGCCATTGAACATTGAAACGAAGTATGAAATGTGAGAACATAGAAAGTTAATAGAAAAAATACGAGATGATAAAGTCTGAGTCTCGGACTCAAGACTATGTTTGGTTGTTTGAATAATAGTGCGTTGCATGGTCGAATGGACTTGAGGAAATTGAGATAATCTCTCGTGCACGGGAATGTTTCCTCCGAACGGGTGTGCCGGGGCACCGGGACCGTTCGGCCTAGGAGGGATATAATCTTTGATGGACGTACATCTATAAGACGATTAGCCACCGGTTATAGATATGAAAAGCCGCAAAAGATGGTATGTATACGGTATGTCTTCGATTGTTTGGGATAGCAACCCAACCCGTGAAGCGCCGGACTACCCAATTTGAGAAAGAAAAGAAAGAGAGAAAGAAAAGAAAGATAAGAAAGAGAGAAAGAAAAGAAAAGAGAAACTTTTAGTCCATTTTGGCGCGAATACGCCAACGACCTTCATATGGTTGAGAAACGATGGGTTGAAAGTGCAGGCACGTATGTATCCTGCACACATAGATCCTGCATAGAGAGCACTTATAACATGACAGGGAAGGAATGAGGCGTATTCATCTTGCTTCAGTGCAAGGACGAGTGCGTCTACGTTGGTAAGAAGTCGCGCCACGAAACAAACACGAGATTGCTTGCCTGCTTGCCTATCCAATTCGAATAACATGCATGATAACGTGCTTTACCGCTTTCGAATATGTCATGAAATCGACCATAAAGAGAATATAGCAAGATCATAAGCTAAGTTGCATGATTCAACATAAATACTAAATGTCGGTTTAGAAAGTGAGTCTTTTCATCAGTACATGCGAGGACGAACGTACTGATCCCCCACCAGCTTTCATACAGGGTGCAGGGAATCGATTGCTCGCGGCGAAGCTTCGCTTGATCGCGCAGAGGCATAAAATGCCGTAGCGTTTGAAGCTTGTGATCGCATTGACGCTCGGACTTGCAACATGATTGATGCGGCCGAGATATAGAAGGCATGATGTATAGAACGGTGAAATCCTTTGTGGGCAAGAGAGAACTTGAGTGTTGTAGCAAATCTGGCAAATTCAGTTGGGCTATTGAAAGCCTTTGTAATCTCAGTTCATTATCAATAAAGAGAATTGTTTCGTATACTCTGTTATCTTCCGTTTGCTAATATCAATTCAAAGATAACCATTTTGAGAACTTGTCATCTTGCCTTGCACGAGCGCAACTACAGATTCGTGTGGCATCACGTCCCCTCTGAGGACGATGATTCGGGTGATTTCGGGTCGGGGCGTGACAAATTGGTATCAAAGCTCTAGGCTCAATTTCCTCAGAACGTTTGCTTTGTTTCAATTCCAAAGAGTTGCCCACCACCAATCGAATCACTCTTGACTCTACTCGATGACGCACTGGATGTTCCATACAATAAGTCTATTACAAAGTCGGAAACGTTGCCGCAAGTACTTCGAATTTACATGATGTTGCGGAGAAAGTCGTGAAACGTTTTGTTGCATTGAATGCAACGAGCCGTGAAATGTTAGTTGCTGCAAGTGCAACAAATTGTGAAATGCGATTTGAGATGATGTTGCAATGTAACATGTTGAATGAGAAATGAAACGATGCATGAAGTGCAATGGGTTGTGAATATTGGTTGCACCAATACGGAAACTTAAATAATGCGTTGCAGGAAGTGCAACGAGTTGATTTTGAATGTGCGTTGCAATGAAAGTGATAAGTCAATATCGAATGTGTTGCAATGAAAGTGATAAGTCAATGAAAGTTGATTTTGAATGTGCGTTGCAATGAAACTTAAGGCTAAGAACATGAAATTATGGTATCGAGACGTGCATCGCATGCACGACTCGAAGAAATGAGAACAATCGCGTCAAAGCGTGCCTACGTGCACGAGAATCATAAAAGATGGCTTCGTTGCGAAGAGAACAGTTGTGGCATGTAGGTGACGGAAGTGTCAGATGTGGCATGATGCCTCGAAAGGTGTTTGGGACCTTCAGGTCGTCCGGTTGACGAACATTGAGTTGAGGCATACTCTTATTTACTATTTGTTGTTTCTTGTTTTTTTTAATAGAATGATATTCAATATTCTGAATTGTTCAACCACAACAAAAATTATTGTTTATTTCACTTGTTTTTGGACAAAATATGAAAATAACCCCACGAGAAATAGGTTTCAATGGAATAATATTAAGATGTATTAAAGTTCTAAATTTGTAGTATACAAGTTCGATAAATGATAATGGTTACATCGCGTTAACATAGAATTTTATCGACATTGTAACATGTTAATCTTCGATATGATCAAATAATTGTATATACATTGTTTTTATCCTCTTTATCTTTTTTTTTTTTTTTTTGGTTTAATTGACTTAGGAAGATAGTCCAAATTTTCATGTTTTTCCTATCGGTGGGGGATCACGGATCGAATATGCCAAAACCGATACGACCAATACGTACTCAAGGAGGAAGGAATCTCGAAAAGAGATTTAATTTTTGGAGGGGGGGGGGGGTGTTCAAAGAGAAGTAGATAGTAGTCAAGGATCAGGGTAAATGAGAAGACGGAGAAAAAGTTGGGGTTTAGATAACGAGTAGGGTTTCTAAAAACCCTACTTAACAATAAAAATCAAAATCGATTTGTGTAAAAAAATCGACCAATATTTCACTTTCTCGTATTAGTAGACATGTCATATTTAGGCCGATATGTCGATTGATTTGATTTTGTTATATGTTGTTCAAACCGAGATGTCGACCAATACGTCGAACATATAGTCGACATCCACAACATTAACTATACATTTTGTGATATCCTTCAAAGACTCAAACGTCACCACATCACGGAGGGTAGGCTAAATTGTAGTTAAATACCCTCAACTATTACATTTTGGCGCTTAAATACCTATACTTTTTATGGGAACTTCAATATTCTGTACTTCAAATTACCCTAGTTGCTAGTCAGCGTCCATAATTAACGGTCACACGCAACTCATGTGACCATTCCTGACGATTTTACTAGATGGAGAAAATGGAGAAAGGGTGAAGGACAATGTTTGATTTTGGGCAAATTCGCAAAAAAAAAAAAAAAAAAAAAAAAAAAAAAAAAAAAAAAAAACTTTCAAGGTTTACAATATTGGTAAAATCAGTTTTTGGCCCTTCTTATGAGTATCTATATCAATGGTTTCAGAAATTTCAGCCGTTAAGTTTCAAAGTTCTATGTTTCCAAGGCTAAAAAATATATATAGTTTAAACAGAAATGTATTTGATAGATTTACGCACAATCTTATTTACTATTTGTTGTTTCTTTTTTTTTAATAGAATAATATTCAATATTTCTGAATTGTTCAACTGCAATAGAAATTATTGTTTATTTTACTTGTTTTTGGACAAAATATGAAAATGGGTGTTGTTAAATGCACCCATATTATTATTCACTTTACCTCTTTTGTTGACTTTGTTAAGTTTATCTTGTCAAAAACTCAGTTTACGTTCTTTCTCTTTACCCCCTATATTCATTTTTTCTCTTTACCCCCTATATTCATTAATTCCTTAAATCAATTAAATAGTTTTATTATCATATTAACTTGAAATTTACTGAAACTTTACTTTAAATTTCTACATATCGAGTGTGTTTATGATCTTGTTGTTTGATTTCGAATGAAACTTTCATTGTTGTTGTTGAAAAATATTGATACGGATTCGAGTATTTGAGCTTTATCCCGCTAGCATACTATAATTTTGGATCAAAATTGAATGAGATTTATTTGGTGGTAATGAACATATTTTTGTCTGTCTCAGACCACCACTTTCTTTAAAAACTAACAAATATCCACATTTCTTTGTATGGAACAAAAAAAGAAAGATATACCCCCACTATTTAACTAAAATATTTATTGTTTTACATAGAATTGGGGCATTTTCTAGTTTAATAAAAAAAAAATGGGGGGATATGCTAGTTTTAACATTTAAAAGGGGGGCATTTGCTAAAATATCCCTATAATAAGATCGGTTGAAAAAAATTAAGGAATAAATTGACGTATAGTTAACCAGATTTTGTTTTCAATTAACTATGAGATAAAGCATTATATAACCATGAATATTCTGTGCAAAGCTTGACCAGTTCTCTCAAAAAAGAGAAAATCGATTTATATTTAATCAAAAGTTAAAAGAACTTTTTTTTAATATAGATTTAATTTTTTCAAAAAAGAAGAAGCTAGTTGTTGGGTAAACTAATAGTTTATTTTTGGGAAAAAAAAATAGAGGTAGTTAAAGCTCATAAAGTTAAGGAGGGAGTAAACATAATGAATTCATGGGTGCCTTAATAACTGTAGTGTCCCGTCCCTACATCGTGCCCCGTACTCTGTCCACGGGGTGCGCGAGAAAGGAACACTGTCGCTATCGATTCGGCCGGGACCGATAGGTCGGGATCGACCGAGTCGATCGAACGGGAACGGTTGAATTAAGATCCATTCCTCGTTATGGAATGTCTTCTTCGGAACCAAGTCTCATATTCAGCGGGTTGCGCCTCGAGGATTGACTCTGCGGCTGAGTCGGGAGAGACCTCTCGTTGCTCTGCTTTTCACGCCGCTTGCGTTGGTTTTGGCTTTGTTTTCTGAATGCGTTTCGTGGATGTTTTCGATGGTTTTCATGGCTTGCATTTCGAACTCGCATTTCCTATCGAACTCTTTGAATAATGCAGTGTTCTAATCGGTTGCTTGTGCGATTTCAGGTAATCGCGTAGGCGACGTCTAGCGCGACCAACAAGTTCGCTCGCCAAGGAAAACTCAAGGTGAGTGGCTGACCCTTCTCTTCTCGACCCCCTTCTTAAGCAAAATCGGTAGTGTTGATACGAATAAAAAGATAAATGCAAAGGCACGAAAGGCACAAAAGGCACGAAAGGCACGAACACGGGAAAAAGAATTGAGTTTTCAAAGAGAATGGTAGGCTATGTCTCAATCACTAAAAAGAAGAAAAAATGGTCTTTGCACGGTCATTGGACAACTTGTCGACAAGGTAGAGTTTCCCCGAACGGCAACCCGGGGCCACGGGACCGTTGCGGCCAAGAAAGGAAACAAATACAAAAGCTGTGTTGGGCACAACGTTAGGCGAGGACATGCAGCGGGGCTCGCTACTCGCGCTGAAAGGGCCTCGTCTAATCAAAGCAAAAAGGAGTCCACAATGGCTCTGGGAGCCAGTGACCAACACACGAAGTATAGCACTTAATATGCAAAAGATAATTGAAAGGAAAGAACATGGTAAGTTTCATAAGGCGCGACGCGGTCCGCCGGGGTAAGTTTCAACGTAAAGTTCACTATGCTTGTCATTACTTGTTTGGAAATTCATTAGGATGGCTAGAAACATTCATACTCTAATGTCATATAAACTCTTCAACCAAATGAGAGCTTGGAATTTAAATAGCCACGCACCAGTACAAAGTGTAATGTACTGATCCTCGCTCTCCACGCAGGTACCCCGAACTACTAAGGGCGTGCCAACTAAAGCTCAAGGCGGCGTGCATTCTTTTGAAGCCTCGTCCGTGTGAAGGCTTGTTTTCTGGATTTCCTTTTGAAGAAGACCCGTACATCAGTCCAAAGAAAAATGACGACTCGACTTCCCGCCATAGCAGGTGGAAATATGTATTGGTTTTTGCTTGTATAAAAAGGGTGTAATGTATGGAACGACTATCTCATTGGCGTTCATTTTTGTAAGTCGAAGTCATGTTGTAGCCCGCGCGGCAATGATTGTAAAAAGAAGTCTATGTAAAGTTCATATTATCAATGAAAAGTTTATTTCCATTTCAAAATGTGTTATTCAATTTCTCTGCGTACTCAAATTTGATGTTGTGTTTCGGATAACCTTATAACTATGCCTTGTGCGAACGCAACTTAGGTTCGCACGGCATCACGCCCGGGGGACGACTATCGATTCGACGAAATCGGGGCGTGACATAATGGTATCAAAGCACGGCTTTACATCCTTTGACCTCGCGTCTAGAGTTTCAAACCATTGACCACGCAACGATGAGATAAGTTGTTCCATACAATGAGTCCGTAATAATTTGAGACTGATGCGTTGCCTTCGTATCGCAGAAGTGGCGGAACCCACGGCCGAGCAAGAACAGAGCGCTTCCAGTGGCTCTAGTAGCTCGCATCGTCTGCAGGCCGGACCTTCTAACGATACCATCGAAAGGATGCTGCGCATGATGGAGGCGCAGCGGAACCAGTCCGAGAACCGACATCAACGAGTAGAGGAACGACAGGCCCAGTTCGAAGCTCGCTTCGATGCGCACATCAAACTTCAACAAAAGCAGATGGATACCCTGCAGCAGATCGTCCAGACGTTTGCGGCCAACGGAAATTCTGCGACGGCACCTACCGTCACCGTACCTACTACCACCGTGCCGACGATTCCACCCATTGAAGTCGACACGGCGGAGCCTGAGTTTCAACCAGCGGCACCAAAGAAGTACAACTTCGAAGTGTCAGAATTCAAGAAGGCGTGTCGCACCTCTTTCAGCGGCACCGAGGGTCCTTCCATTGCGATCGACTGGCTGGAAGAACTAGAAGACCACTTCGAGCTCCTCGGCATCGAAGAATCAAAGCAAGTCGCCGGCGCACAACTTCAACTACGGTTGAACGCGCACGACTGGTGGGTCGTGCGCAAGCGAGCGATTCGACCGGACAATACTACCGCGCCGATCTCTTGGGCCACGTTCCGCAAGGCTTTCGAACTCGAGTACCTTCCGTCCGCCGTTCGCCAAGCAAAAGAAAATGAATTCATGTCATTGAAGCAGGGGAGCAGGACGGTACAACAGTACGCCGCAGAGTTCAACAAATTGTCCAAGTTCGCTGGTGCGTTTCTGCCTACTGAAGAGTGCCGCGTGCGACGGTTCGAAGTGGGACTGCGACAATCTATTGGTGCGCATGCCGGCGTCCCGGAGTACAAGACCACGGGCGAGGCTCTGAATCACGCTCTCCGTCTTGAGAGCCTGCTTTCTTCCGGTGCTGAAGACGTTGTGCGCCACTCCAATCACAAACGTCCTAGCTATACGGGAGGCAACAATCACGCGTTAAAGCGTCCACACACTGGCGGCTACCAAGGCAAGAACCCGTTACCACGATGCAGGAATTGCCATCAGCTTGGGCATACCGAAGACCACTGCTTTGCCAAGGCAGAGTGCTATGCTTGTGGGCGGAGGGGTCACTATGCCCGAGACTGCCAGAATTCCCGACCGAATCGCAATGCCCCTTCCCAACAAAACCGTCAAGAAAACCGAGGGCAGGCGCCTCGACCTGCTCAGCCTGCCCAACCAAACCATCAAGACAGGCGTCCGAATGCACAAGGACGCGTCTACGCCTTGACTCGAGATGAAGCGCTTGCCTCAGACACGGTCGTGACAGGTATACTTAGTTTTAATAATGTGCCTGCTCGCGTACTATTTGATTCAGGTGCTTCGCATAGTTTTATAGCGGCAGACTTTGTCGCCGAGCACAAATTTTCGTTAGTATCATTAGACCTCGACCTTAGCGTGAGCACACCTTCGGGCACACCAATACTCACTAATTCAGCCTGCACCGACGGGATTATCTGTATCGGCGGTCAAAAGATCGGTCTGGACGTGATGGTCCTAGACATGAATGACTTCGATATCATTCTGGGGATGGATTGGCTCGGGCCGTGCAACGCAACCATAGACTGTGCCAGGAAGACGGTCACTTTCCGCATACCAGGAGTGCCTGAATTCTGCTTTTCGTGTGGTGAGGCGTCGTCGACCTGCATGTTGATCTCGGCAATATCTGCTCGGAGGATGCTGCATTCTGGGTGCGAAGGCTACTTGGCGTCCGTCCGAGACATGCGACAGGATGGTGCAAACGTAGGTCAGACCGACGTTGTGGCAGAATTCCCCGATGTGTTTCCGGACGAGCTACCCGGCATGCCCCCCGACCGAGAGATCGAGTTCAGCATCGATACATTCCCCGATACTCGACCGATTTCAAAGGCCCCGTACAGAATGGCCCCCGCCGAGCTGAAGGAGCTCAAGACCCAGTTACAAGAATTACTCGACAGGGGATTTATTCGGCCTAGTGTTTCACCGTGGGGAGCGCCCGTGTTGTTCGTGAAGAAAAAGGATGGGTCCATGCGTCTGTGCGTCGATTACCGAGAGCTGAACAAGGCCACCATCCGGAACAAGTATCCTTTGCCCCGCATAGACGACTTATTCGATCAACTGCAAGGCGCCTCGGTATTTTCGAAGATTGATCTCCGCTCGGGCTATCATCAGCTCAAGATCAAGTCGGACGACGTGCAAAAGTCAGCCTTTCGCACTCGGTACGGCCACTACGAGTTCCTGGTGATGCCATTCGGCCTGACGAACGCCCCTGCCGCCTTCATGGACCTAATGAATCGGGGCGTGACAATAACACCCTATGAAAACAACCCCACAAGAAATAGGTTTCAATGGAATACTATTAACATGTATGTAAGCTGTAAATTTGTAGTGTACAACTTCGATAAATGATAATGGCTACAACTTCGATAAATGATAATGGTTACAAATGTCTGGTCTTGGTAGAACTTCGGTTGAGTTTGTTCTTTTATTCAAATACATCCCATTGCAGGTTAGCTCCCTGCTCGGGATGCATGGGCTAGGCACCCTCTTCTTCTCAGCTTCGGCCATCTTGCTTTGGTTTGAATTATGATAATTCGCTGCCATTTGCTCTGTCCCCAGAACGAAGAATTTTGTATTATGAAATAAATAAATAATAGATCGTTTTTCTTTTAGGCTTGGGAGAGGATGCAGACAAAGGGGATGTCTCCAAGCGAGTAGACAAGGTATAGAAAGTCACAAGCTAATAGAATGTTATCGTCATTGAAATATATTGATCTTCGACATGATTGAATCATTATATAATCATTATATAGACATTGTTTCTACCACAAAATTAAGTCAAATTAACGACATTATCAGCGACTACAGAACCAAACCGCTGACTTCCAAAAATTCAACAACTTCATATAATTATGTCGCAATACATCGCTGTTTGTAATGAATTACAACTATTCTTAGGTACTATGAAAACAGACATCGCTAAGAGTCGCTGAACATCACTAAATTTTTAATTATTTGCGACATTTAGCAACGTCATATAGCCGATCATAATTCATTTTCCACCACTCTCTCTATTCTCTCGAAATTTTCGATTCCCAAATCGAAACTCTGTGCGTTCCGGCTCCCCACCGCCGTCTAAAAGACCCCTCCATGCTCCGACTCCCCTCGGTGCTCCCCTTCTGCGATCCTCCAGCTCCCCTTCCTTTCCGCGCTCCTCTGGCGCTCCCATTCCGTGCTCCCCTTCAGGCTCCCCTCCATTTCTCAATCAGGTAAGTCTTCTCCTCTTCCCAAATCCCTCCCCCGAATCAGTTGGATAACTGTTGGACTGGTATGTTGAATGATACAATAATCAAGTTCTCTACTTATAATATGTGGTTGTATGTGAAGTGCGCCTGTTGGAATGGCTTGGACTAGGAATAATTTTGATAAAATTAACAATGGTAAAATTAACAACGGTAAAATTAACAACGGGAAGCTAAAAGCATGTTTGATTTGCAACATAAAATGCATCAATTGAAAGAAAAACATCAAAGCATTTTTGTCGTTGCTTTTTTAAGGGGAACTCCATAATTCTGCTTAATCATCCTTTGCTCTTATGGGATGTTTTTTGCTTTTAAACTTGCATGAACCTTGTTCTGACAAATAGAAAGAAGTCAAGTGTATGCATTTGTGATATAACATTGAGCAACTTAAGGAGGATGCTTGATTCTGGTATCATGAATACTCGAGACTTTTTTCCATTGATACATAAACTAACTATTCTTGCACCTTATTTTAGCATGGGAAGTGAAACATACAGAACTCCATAGCTAGCAGCAAAAACTGGCCTGAACTAAATGCTTAATTGGATTTTTTGATGTGATACAAGCCTAACAATGATCTTTACCAACGGTCCTATAGGCTTCGCCTTTATCTCCCCAATAGAGAAAGTTTCATAATCCAACAAGTTATGTGAACATGTATCTTTGTTCCATCATAGCATTTAGGAATCAGCTTTTGAGGTTATCCATGCAACAGTGCTCTATATATGTGAGGTTACCCATGCAAAAGTTGTGGGAGAATTATAACCTGACAAAACCAATAGACTGAGAATGATATACACGAGTAGAAAATTTAGGAGGGAAACTTCAGAGAATGGTATACACGAGTATGAAATTTATCAGACCATTGTACTACCATAAACTTCAGAATGGTATACACGAGTAGAAAATGTATCTATCTATAAACTTAATATGTCTAGGTATCAAATACCAAATTTCTTCCTCCTCAACCTCGAGTAGTTGCCCTTACCCTCATTTCAATTAGCAGTCTGGACTTGTCAAAAACAAGACGAGGCTAAAATTAGCACTGTGGACTTGTCAATGACCATACGAGGCTAAAATTAGTAGTCCGGACTTGGCACTGACCCTATGGATTTCCCAACCCCGACACTTGGCAATGATGACGCTACGATCCAATACTCTTTTCTAGTGTGCAAATGATTACTTGTATTAGCTTTACATTGTCATGGTGCTTCTAGTTCTGTTCAATAATACATACAAGCAGAACTACAATGGTTCTAAGTAATATATGCAAGAAAGTTTAATTGGACAGAGAAATGTCAAATAGCATTTGACGAATTGAAAGAAAGATTAATTTCGGCCCCAGTGCTGGCATTACCATCTGGTTCGGGTGGATATGAGATATATAGTGATGCATCAGGTAAAGGTCTGGGATGTGTACTGATGCAGCACGGGAGAGTCATAGTCTATGCATCCCGACAATTAAAGACACATGAAAGGAATTATCCAACTCATGATCTCAAACTTGCAGCTGTGGTATTCGCACTCAAGTTATGGAGGCATTATTTATATGGAGAGAGAATCAAAATATACATAGAAAACAAAAGTTTAAAATATGTCTTCACACAAAAGAAGATCAATATGAGGCAAAGAAGATGGTTGGAGTTACTGAAGGACTTCGATATGGAGCTGGAATATCACCCGGACAAGGCTAATAAAGTTGATGATGCTCTAAGTAGAAGGCCCGAAGCTTTCTTTATGAATATACCTAAGGAAATCCTTGAGGATTTAAGAAAAATGGGAATTGAAATAGCATGTCCGGTAACCCAAGGGATATGGCAAAACTTACAAGTGCAATCCTCCTTAATAGATAGAATTAAGGAAGGGCGGCAAAATGATTCAAAACTTCAGAAAATTTGGAAACAAACAGAAGCAGGGCTCCAGACCGGGATAAGGAAGCATCCGGACGGATCATTAAGATTCGGAGATCGATTATGTGTGCCCAATGGAGATCTAAGAACGGAGGTTATGTCAGAAGTCCATAACTCACAATATTCTATTCATTCGGGCAGCACTAAAATGTATAAAGATTTGAAACAAACGTTTTGGTGGCACGGAATGAAAAGAGAAGTCGCCAGATTTGTATCTAAATGTCTCGTCTGTCAGCAAGTGAAAGCAGAACATCAAAGAACAGCAGGACTTCTTCAGCCTTTGTCCATACCCGAATGAAAATGGGAGCATCTCACAATGGATTTTGTGACAGGACTGCCTAAGACCCAAAGGGGTAATAATGCTATCTGGGTCATTGTAGATAGACTTACGAAGTCCGCTCGATTTCTGCCCTTTCGAGTTGGACAGTCGACAGAGGCACTAGCAGAAATGTACATGAAGCAGATTGTCAGTCAACATGGAGTACCAGTAAGTATAGTATCAGATAGAGATACCAGATTCACTTCTCATTTCTGGAAAAGTCTGCAAGAAAATCTTGGCACTCAACTGAAATATAGCTCCGCCTACCATCCCCAAACAGACGGCCAGTCAGAAAGAACCATTCAGACCCTAGAAGACATGCTGAGAGCCTGTACTTTAGATTTTAGAGGAGTATGGGATGATCATCTGCATTTAGTAGAATTTTTATATAACAACAGTTACCATGATAGCATCAAAATGGCTCCTTTTGAAGCACTATATGGAAGAAGTGCAGATCGCCGATATATTGGACCGACGTAGGAGAAAGACAATTACTAGGACCAGAACTAGTAACACAAACTGTGGATATAGTCAAAGCAATAAGAAGTCACCTGCAAGCAGCCGAGGATAGATAGAAGATGTGGGCTGATAAGCATCGAAGAATACTGGAGTTCCAACCTGGAGATCTCGTGTTTCTGAAGATTTCACCAACCAAGGGAACTATCAGATTTGGGACCAGAGGAAAACTGAATCCGAGATACATTGGACCCTTCGACATATTGGAAAAAGTAGGAAATGTGTCATATCGACTTGCCTTGCCACCAACTCTAGAAGGAGTTCACAATGTATTCCATGTTTCCCAGTTACGAAGATATGTGCCAGATCCGAGCCATATACGTGACCATTCAGAGATCACAATCGGACCTACACTACGAGTAGAACAGAAACCCGTTGGGATCTTGGATCGAAGGGATAAGGTACTCCGCAATCGGATCATTCCATTAGTACGAGTTGCGTGGAGCAAGGATTCTCCTGGAGATTCAACTTGGGAGAAAGAAGAAGATATGCGAAGGCAATATCCGTATATGTTCTCTGAGCCAGGTCAGTAATTGCATTTGTATGATGCTATTCAAATTTCGAGGACGAAATTTTTCTAAGGAGGGCAGAGTGTAATAACTACTAAATAACATTAATACTATTATCATTATTAATTCATGCATTTATACTAACATCATATATTTGTATAAGTATAAAATATATATATATATATATATATATAAATAAATAAATAAATAAATAAACAAATATATATATATATATATTGCATATTAAATGATCATGTATCTGATTTCAAATTGTTTATATTAAAAATTGTCACTTTGGGCACCCATACAATTTTAGGTTTTGGGAAGGGGGTTAGTGTAAACTTCACCCCATAGGAAAGCAAAACCATTGGACCCATAGTTCTTCCTCCCTTATGACTCATCTCAGGAGAGGGAGAGCTGGCTTCATTTCCTCTCTTCCCAAGTTCCCATAAGCCACTTGGCTATGCAGGGAAGAAATCCAAAAAAAAATTCCATTATTTTCTTATTCCCTTTCCTCCTCTATTTCTTTCCTCTCCCCTTATTCCTCTCCACTCTTCACAACTGCTACTGCTGCTACTACGTGCTGCTACTGCGCGTTGCTGCTGCCGCAGTTGCCGCCGCCGACCGCCGAGCCACCTCCGCCGACCACCTCGTCGCCGACCACCACCATCTCCAGCATCTTCTACTCCTTCTCCTCTTCCACAACCCAAGAACCCTAGGTAATTTTCCTATTTCCTTCATTTTCTTTCAATTTCAAAATTAGGTCAAGGAATTGGGTTTATACAAATATGTGGATCCATATATATTTGACACAAATTTTGATTTGGGTATTATGCTAGGAGAATTTGGGAAGACAAAATCTAGGTTATCATCATTACAAGGCAAGTCCTCTTTCTTCTTCCTCTATCCCTTTGAAATTTCCTTATTTAATTTCCTAACTAAAGGGAGCAAATATGGATAATTTTTTTTATTCTGAATTTTATCCAATTTTGTTGAGTATAATTGGAAAGTAGAAATTGTTATACATATATTTTTTTTTAATATATATATATATATATATATATATGTGTGTGTGTGTGTGTGTGTGTGTGTATGTAAATAATTGGACACATGAATGAATGTATTGGACCCAATACAAATAAATATGCATATGCTGGACACAACACAAATATGCATTGGGACACAACACAAATGGATACTTGATTGAATATGTAACTTGGACACAAGTGGATACAACACACATAGATACTTCGATTAAAATTGGACATAATATGAGGATACAATATGGATACCTTAGTTAAGTTTATTTTTTTGTATAATTGCACAAACCAATAGTTACGTGTATAGAGGAGGGTGCAAGGTTATAATTCGATATAAATATATTTGAACTATTTTTTTTGTCCACAAATAGAAGTTTACATCATCTAAGGGTATTATCAACTATGAGTACAAATATAAATATATTAAGAAACGTCTTAAATTTGACCTTGTGATAGTTGATTGGCAATTTAGTAATCCAAATTAATATATAAATCTGTCCAGATTTTTAAATTAAGCTTAAAAGACCAAATTATCCAAGGATGCGTGGTTAGAATAGACGTTTATGAGTACCAGATCAACCGGATACCCTACTTGTTAATTTTGCTAGTCTACACTTCAAAAGGGTTAAAATATGTAGTATAGGTTGAGGTTGAGTATGTTAGGTTTTAATTTTGGAATCTATACACAATATGTAGTGTTTACAAGCTTGTTTGATACAATTGTGCAGTAGTTATGGGTTTACTTGAAACTAGGTAGCTCCAAAGAACATTGCAAATAAGTAAACGCTAGCATGCTCAGGTAAGAAGGGAAGTCTTTATATTTTTATATTTTCTTTTATTATTATTAATTATATACTTGCGTGGTTCCGGTGTTGAGAGTTGCTCCACCGAAGGGGTCGGCGAACCCGGAATTTAATTTTTATCATATATTGTCTCTTGCAAATTGTCAGTCTCTAAAAACAAAGGAGACTCTGCCGAAATTTTTGAAAATTTCAAGATAATGAAATTCCCGACTTTCGGAAAATATCGGATTAGCACTTAAGACCTAAAATCAGTTAGAAAGCATTGGGCGGGGGAGAACAAACTGAATATCCCTAAATGTCCCGTAACATAATTACAACAAAAAGCTGATCAGTATTTTGTTTGCTCAAGGAAGGCAAACTAAGCCCAAGGGAGGCGCTTATTTTGTTTGCTCAAGGGAGGCAAACTAAGCCCAAGGGAGGCTCCAGATTTTTTTTTACATCTATTTTGACAGTAACATCGAGTAGATGATTGTTAAGCCCAAGGGAGGCTCCGAATTCACAGCCTGATCCCGGGTTAACGGGATTGTTGACGGAAAATGTTTAGATGAATATTTAGGGTTGTTCTCCAAATTGCATTGCATTTTTGTTCACTAAATTGCATCTTACCTTAAAAGCTATTGCCCCTATTAAAGGATAGGCAGTTTTTTCCGTTATGCTCAAGGGAGGCAAAACTATACCGTAAGCTCAAGGGAAGCTCGGAATTTACATCCCATGATGGGAGAAATTTTCCTATTTTATGGAGTAAGAACGATGCTACATTTCTTAAAATAAATGGAACAAAGGCACCTTCATACAACAATGTAAATTGTAAAAAAATATATATATATTCCTAATCTCCTTAACAGAAAATCTTTATATTTCAATTCTTATTTTAATCTTCTTTCGACCGTTCTTGGCCGAGGACTTGCTTGTCGTTTCTAAACGACCTAGTATTTGTTCGCTAGGGGAAGAAGATGACGCTTCCGCCAAGGCATCACCACAGTACGCCGAGTAGTAGTTACCTGAAGACTTTCAGTTTATGACTAGTGCAGTCGTAGTCAGTTTTTTTTTTGTAAATTACTTTTGTAATAAGCCTGTAAGACGATGTACTGTTAGAAAAGTTTCATGTATGATAGCTACTTCATGTGTGTAATACAATGTAAATTCCTTGTATTTTCCATTCTGATGGTTACGGGCGACAATCGCGAATTCTGCGTGTAGCCTGGGGATGTGTTTATGACGTCACCGTTTGATTCTGGGAAGCGGGACGTGACAATATCGAAGATATATGTCAAATGATATTATTTAACAACAACAATTATATGACATTGATCACAAACATAATTCAAAATATCAAAACCAATGACTAACATGAGTAAGTACAAAGAAAATAACATTGATAACAAAGCATTGCTAATAAAAAGATAGGAAATAAGTTTCGTCTTTAGTTTTACACTTCGTTTAGCAAACCAATAAGGCAAAAGTAGTCCATACTCCATAGTAGTCCATATAGTATGCAAAATAGTGCTAGAAAAGATAAGTAACACGTCAAAAGCCACTCCATGGTTTTAGGGTTTTTCCTTCTCTCTTCATAGGGGCTGATGATCGGAAGGGGAAGGGGAAGGGGAAGATGAAAATCAATACGATTTATATGACTAAAAGAGTGGGGGATTTTGGATCTGACATTCACCCAAAACCTAATGTTCAAATAACCCAATAAACGAGTAATCGGACAGAATAGTCAAAAACAGGTCCGATAACTTGTTTCAACTGATTAATATGTATGTTCAATTAATTAGGGTAGTCTGATTAATCAGGGGGATTAATATATATCCCATGCGGGCTTGGTCCGAGTTTGATTAATCGGGCGAGTAATCTCATTTTTGCAACATTTTTTAAATGTATTGGGACTCGTCCGTTTTAGCATTGTCATTTCAGCTACGCTTATTTTCTGGACATATTTTTAATCAAGACTGATCCATAAAGCATGATTGGTCTTATAGGTATTATATAGAACTTTGCTTTCAACGTTAATGGTATCTTGCGATCACAAAGCATTCCGTATGTATTTTCCATTTCAACCATCTTGATTTTATTTTATGTGTAACATCATTCTCACTCTCTCCATAATGATAAATGATAAAATAAAAAAAACTATCATCTTAACAACCTATGTACATCAAGACGTACTCTCTTATTCTATTTCACCTTTGGCGGCTGAAGTTAAATTTCATATACTTTGTTTTCATCCTACTAATTTTAAAACCCTTAGACACCAAAGTTTTTCTCCACACTTTTACTTTAGAGTTTAACCCTATGAAAAGAGCCACAAATGAATAATTGATGGCATGGAAACAGAAGAAAGAGCATATAGAGGGTTGTGAGCAAGGTTGTAAAAATCGTTAGGCGCTAATCGAACGTGCACCCGATGCCGCCTATTCTAGATGGTACTTAAAAACTAGCTATTGCTTCAAGCTCTATGTTTTCTTATTGTGTTTTTTTTTCTAAAAACTAGAAATTATTATTGCTTCAAAGTAAAAAGAATATATAAATTTTTTAAACATTTGAAGCTTAAACTAAGAAGAAATATATATTTTTTCAATATATGATCAACTCAATAGTCTCAGTTATTTTTTTTTGTTTATTATTTCAGGCATTTCAATTCAAGGCTTGAAGCTTTATGTACAGTGTACACTAAGCAAAAGAAGAGAAAACATAAAACTTCACATGTGAAGTTGGGGTGCCGGTTGTGTCCAGATCCCGACCACTCGCAATAGAGGTGGTCAACATCGACTTCGGGGGGGGGGGGGGGGGGGGGGGGGGGGGGGGGGGGGGGTACCGGCGGCGGCAGATCTGATCTCCGTCGGTGTAATGTCCCGCACCACACAGTGCATTACACTGAGTCGTTAACTCGAAGAAGTATTAAGTTGACCCGAAAAAATATTAAGTTCGATTCGAACAAGTATTAAAATATATTTGAAGAAGTATTAATTGAGTTGGTTTCATATACAGGCTTTACGCTGAGTTTTCTGAGGTCGATATTTTGTCCTATTTGTAACGGAGTTCGCCGAAGATGAAAGTATCACCTTGCAATGGGCTGAGTCTAGGTCGAATAAGTCGGTTAGTTCGAAAGAGCACGAAGTGCTCGAATGGTTTAAGTCAGATGAGATGATCGTGCAACAAAGTTAAGGAATCGAGTTGCATCTGCTCGATAAAACGATAGGCAAATCGGCATAGGTGGGAGGACTCTGACCCTTCTTTCCTACTCCGTTATACCTTAATAAAAAGTACCCTTGTATGCTAAGTAACTCATAAAGTCCATGTGCGCGGCTCGGATAAGTAGAAGTCGTAGTGTGTGTTGAACACTAAGATAGAACATTGATCGTAAAAACATTGACCCTAGAACATTGAATGTTGCATCAATGTACACTAAGTCGTAGAACATTGCAGGACTTATCAACGTGTGCATCAGTGCACGAGTCATAGAACATCGAATAACTGTATCGACGAGTGCCTCGGTGCATGTGCCATAGAACATTGAATGTTGTATCAATGAACACTAAGTCGTAGAACATCGAAGGACTTATCGACGAGTGCATCAATGCACGAGTCATAGAACATTGAATAACTGTATCGACAAGTGCCTCAGTGCACGAATCATATAACATTAAATATTATATTGAGACGTGCATCAAGTGCACGAGTCGTAGAACATTGAACAACCGTATCGAGACGTGCATCGAGTGCACGAATCGGATAACATTGAACACTAAGTCTTAGAACATCGAAAGTATGGTTTCGTACGCGAATCGAGCAGTTGTGGCACAATCGCCACGAAACTGTTAGAAGGGGTACGGTGCTCACGAATTTATCAGATGTGGCATGGTGCCTTGGTGTATTCAGAGATTACGAGTCACTGTTCAGAACATTGTGAATCGATACAAATGAGTTAGGACATGGTGCCAATGGAACATGAGATGGAAGAATGGTATCGTGAGTCGGTGTGATTTCTGAATTTTGGACTCAGATTATGCTTATTTTTTATAGTTTCTTAACTGTTCACGCGTACTGCATGGTCATGGACTTGGATAAACTCTTCACGGATTTTGGCTTCCTCGAACGAGATCGCCGAGGCACTGGGACCGTTCGACCTAGGAGGAAACTGAGATGGATATTGTGGAACATTTCATTAAGAATGCTTGTGACCGACTATTGAAAATGGTAAACGCCACAATATCGGTTATTTGGGGACCTTCGGTAATTGGGCCATTGAGATGTATTCCAGCATGGCTTGGAATGTTAGTGACCTTCATATAGATAAGTGTGCACACCAACGAATGTTTGATGCAAAGGCGGCAAATGTTCGCCTTGTATCAGTCAATGGTGGGAGTATCGGTTATGGAAAGAAGTCACGGTCAGGTGACTTGCTTCGGATTTGTATAACCGTGTTGCTTAGAGATTTAGTACAATATGCTTTCCTGCTTCCAAGTATAATATGCTTACTGCATGCTTTTGTTATTGAATATAACATGCTTATATGCGTAAATATTTTACTGCATCTAAATATGTGCCATGAAAGTGATCCTAAGGCAAAATAGAAAAATCGCATACGTTTAACTGCATATTTCACTAAATTATTTGGTGTCGGTTTAGGCGAGTGGGTTTTCTCATTCACCAGTACGCAATATGTGCTGATACCCCAACCCTCCAGGTACGAAGCGACTTAGACGTGTTAAGGCATCAGGGCTCAAACTTGCAACATGAAGATGTTCGACCTAAGATGCTGCCTGGATATAGAAGGCATGATGTATGGAACAATGAAATCCTTTAAGAGCTAGAGAGATCATGAGTGTTGTAAGCCAACTTGGCATATTCATTGGGGCTATTAAGAGTCTTTGTATTCCTCTGCTTTATCAATAAAGAGAATTGTTTCGTATACTCTGGGTAACTCAATATGACTATGCTTTCTTCCGCTACGAATGTTGCTAATTTGAGATAACCATAAATGATTTAATCTTACCTTGTACGAGTGCAACTCCAGACTCGTACGACATTACGTCCTAGCGAGGACGACCGATTCGGCATAAATCGATGCTAGGACGAATGATTTTGCGAGTTGGGACGTGGCAGTCCGGTGGCGGATGTTGGCAGTCGTGGTTGGTGGCTCCCTCTTCCTTCGACTGCTCGGCATAATTTTTTTTTTCTTTCTGAAGGCTAAATCTGACAACTCTTGGGAGAGACATATGGCCTATGGGTTTTGGGCCGGATTTCGGATATGTATTTGGGCCTGGCTTAGGAAAAACTAAAAACTAACTATATATAAGTGGCTGCCAAGAGGAGTCGGTGACTCCATCTAGGCGGCCGATTAGTGCCAAATTTTGAGGCCAGCACCTAATTACCCGACTACAGTTGAAACTTAGGTGCCCCATGCCCGCCTAGCACCTTGGCGCCGATTAAACCCGGTTTTTTAGAACATTGGTTGTGAGTCAAAGGATGCTGCCAATGACGATTAAGCCATTAATGACTATGACGATAATGATAGGAGGTGTTGAAATAGTTGTCTAGTACAATAGTACATCAATAGCACGGTGACTTGACATTTTATAATTTAATAGTAGGATGATAATGATAGGTAGCCATTTTTTAACTTGTTTCAAGTGTTGTCTTTAAGAATGTAGTTTTTTATTGTAAGAGTATATTTATGTTCATGAATATAATTATTATGTAACTTTAGGCTTTATATATTTGCATATATATTTGTTATTGACATGTGTTGACCTTTAATTGAAGTTTAATACATGGTTCCTGGTATCTGTCAATACTGAAACAAACAACCAAAACACCCCGAAAGTGCTGATTAAGAAGGGTCAGATATTGGTTCTTGTACCAATACTTCCAACAATGGTTTACTTCGCCCATCTTTAAGCAAGGAAAATCAAATAAAATAAGGCACGTTGTACCTCATTTTTTTTTATGAAATTTACACTAGTTTGTAACGATGCCATGATGATACAAATCATATTATGTGATACATTTATTATTTTGAGAAAGTGTTTGTTACATGAAAAAATTATTATATGCTCCCTACAAATATATACTTGATTAAACAGTTTCTATTGTGCTATTAGATTTTGCAAAATCGTAATTCTTTTGAAGGAGCGTGCCTTGCCTCAATGAGGTGCACGTCTCATTCGCACTGGGTATACCTTGTGCCCTGCTTGCACCAAGCGCATCAAAATGAAAACTGAAGAGGCAACTAACTACGTCGTCAACTAAGAATTAATGAAGGCAAACTACTACGGTACTACCAACAATAGACTTTCATAAGAATGCAAAGTCGAAACAATCCATTTTGGTTCGCAAAACCACATCCAATGTGCGAATTTGAAATCCATTGGATTATAAGGCTATCTCCAGTTGGGATTTCTAAAATTGAGTTTATATCCTACTTGGCATTGTACTACAAGAAAACTTCTATCCTAGTTGGCAGAGTTTCTACATAGAAATTGCACCCAAAAATGCACTCTCTAATGGTTCTCTATTTCTATCCTACGTGGCACCGCCTAATATTAAGATGGAGAATTTTATGATTTAGTTTGAAAATGGGACCCAATATTAAGTCCATCTGCAATGGGGATTTCTAAAATTGAGTTTCTATCATACTTGGCATCGTACTTTAAGGAAATTTCTATCCTAGTTGGTAGAGTTTCTACCTAGAAATTGCATACACAAAAAAAACCTCCAAAATGGTTCTCCATTTCTATCCTAGTGGCAACAAATAGAAGGATCAATTTAAGATGTAGGGACCAGTATTAATTGCTATGAGAGATGGAGAATTTCTATAAGTAGAAATTCTTCATTCTACAACACCGCCACATAGGATGAAAATTGGAATAGAAATCATGGTTGAGAGAATTTTTTCTAAAACGGAATTCTACCACAGAAATAGGGGACGTCCAATATTAGGCCATCTCTAATGAGGATTTCTAAAATTGAGTTTCTATCCTACTCGTCATTGTACTTTAAGTAAATTTATATCCTAGTTGGTAGAGTTCCTACATAGAAATTGCACACACACACACACAAAAACACTCTCCAATGGTTCTCCATATCTACCCTATGTGGCAACAAATAAAAGGATCAAGATAATGAAGTGGGGGCCAATACTAATTGGGATAGAAATCATAGTTGGAAGAAGTTTTCTCTAAAATAGATTTCTACCATAGAATAGAAAACCCGATTGGAGATGTCCTTAATTGTTATGAGAGATGGAGAATTTCTATAAGAGTTTCTACATATAGAAACCCTCATAGTAATTCTCCATCCTATATCGCCGCCAACACAAGATGGAAATTGGGATAGAAATCATGGTTGAGAGAAGTTTTTTCTAAAAAGGGTTTCTACAATAGAAATAGGGGAGATAGAAACCCTATTGTAGATATCCTAAGATGGAGAATTTATATTAGAGATGTACTTATAGAAATTCTTCCTCCTACATCAGCGCCAAGTACGATGAAAATGGAGAAGTTTTTCTAAAGAGGATTTCTACCATAAAAATAGGGGAGAGAGAAACCCCCATTGGAGATGGCCTTAACACCCTCCTTTTAGGGTCTGCTTGGATTGAGGGGGAAAATTAAGTAGAGTTAAGTGGGGTTAAGTGAAGGGGAGTTAAGGGTCTGCTTGGATTGAGGAGGGAAAAAATAAGCAGAGTTAAGTGGGGTTAAATGAGAGGAAGTTAAGTGAGGGGGAGTAGAGTCAATACATAAAACATTGTTTGGATTAGAGGAAGAGTTAAGTGGGGGGTGTTTAATAACTCTTGCTTGGATTGGAGGTTTTGAGTGAGAGAAGGATTAATAAAAATATGATAGTTACCAAAATAGTCTTATTACATATGTCATAAAATTAAATTTGATTGAAATTTTAATTAGAACTTGTCAAAATATCTTCACAAATTAGGAAGGTCCTGAAAAACATGTTGAAAATAAGAAAAAAAGGGAAAAAAAATCATGATATTTTATAGAACAAATAAGGAATATTTATGACTTTTTAACCAAATCCTTCAATCCTCTCGTTAACCCTCCGATTTGGGGGGTTAAAAAAATGGACAAAAGAGGGTGAAATAAACCCTCATTTAACCCTCTATAATCCTCCCTTCTAAACCCCCACACTCAAACCAAACATGGTTTTATTTACCCCTCACTTAAACTTTTTTCACTTAACTCTCTTAACCCTCAATCCAAGCAGACCCTAAGTAAGGGAGAGTAGAGTCAATACATATAACCCTGCTTGGATTGGAGGGAGAGTTAAGTGGGATGTGTTTAATAATTCTTGCTTGGATTGAAGGTTTTGAGTGAGAAGAGGATTAATAAAAATATAATAGCTACCAAAATACCATCCTTATTACGTATGTCATAACATTAAATTTGATTGGAATTTTAATTGAAACTTGTCAAAATATCTTCACAAATAAGGAAGATACGGAGAAACATGTTGAAAGCATGAAAAAATAGAGAAAAAAGTCATGATACTTTTTATGACAAATAAGGGATATTTATGACTTTTTAGACAAAACCTCTCAATCTCTCTTGTTAACCCTCCGACTTGGGAGTTAAAAATTAGACAAAGAGGGTTAAACAAACCCCCACCAACCCTAACCCTAACCACCCTCCTAAACTCCCACCCTCAAACTAAGCATGGTTTTTATTTTCCCTCACTTAACTTCCCCTTACTTAACCCTCTTAACCCTCAATCCTAGGGTCTGCTTGGAATGAGGGAGAAAAACATAAGCAGAGTTAAGTGGAGTTAAATGCGGGGGAGTCAAGTGAGGGGGAGTAGTGGGGGGTGTTTAATTACGCTTGCTTGGATTGGAGGTTTTGAGTGAGAGGAGGATTAATAAAATAAGAAGAGTCAATACATAGAACCTTGTTTGGATTTGAAGGAGAGTTAAGTGGGGAGCTTAATAACTCAAAATATGATAGTTACCAAAATAATCTTATTACATATGTCATAAAATTAAATTTGATTGAAATTTTAATTAGAACTTGTCAAAATATCTTCACAAATTAGGAAACTACAGAGCAACATATTGAAAACAAAAAAAAATGGAGAAAAAATATGACATTTTATTGAACAAATAAAGGATATTTATGACTTTCTAAACAAAACCTCTCAAACCCCCTCGTTAACCCTCCGATTTGGAGAGATAAAAAATGGACAAAAGAGGGTTCCCCTTACTTAACTCTCTTAACCCTCAATCCAAGCAGACCCTTAAAGTGTGGTTTAGGACTTGCTTTCCAAAAAGCAGATTTCATAATGGGGAAAAAAGAAATAAGCAGAAACAGGCATGACCAACTAAATTTCCCAACATTAGTTGAAACAATGTAACCCTAGGAATGGAAGAGAGCAAATGAAAAATGTTCGGAATCGGAAAAAAAAAAAACCTAAATTACCTTCTTTTCGGCGGGAACCCACTCCCCGTCGACCCAATCGAGCTTCGGCCGCACCTCCCCGGGCCCGAACTCCCACTCCTCCCTCTTCTCCGGGAAGCACACGTCGTACCTCCACCCCCCGGACGCCGCGTGGACCCTGAAGACCACGCCCGACCGCCACCAGCCGCCGGAGAAGGCCTCGACGAGCTGGTTCGGCCGGAAACGGGAGGCGCCGGGGCCGGGGCCGGCGGGGGAGGGGCGGGGACGGACGCGGTCGGAGGGGAAGGTGTCGTTGAAGGTGCCGTTGTCGTAGGCGACGACGTAGCGGCGGGAGAGGACGAAGGCGCGCACGACGCGGGCCTCGATCCAGGCGGCCCCGTCTGCGCTGCGGACCTCCACGGGCTCCCCCGCCGCGAAGGACATCGCCATGAGGGTTAGGGTTTCGTCTCCTCCTTCTTCCTCCTCCGAATCTTAGGGTTAGGGTTTTGGAGTAGGGAGGACAGTGATATATGATAAACTGTAGCTCTACGATTTTACTCCTTATTCTCTCGAGTGTTTTGTAATAACTCTTTACATTTATATTTATTAGTTAAAAAATATTTAAAAATATTTTAAAAAAATTAAAAAATATGCCATGTATTTTATCTATACTAGACTATTATATAATCCAAATCCCAGAAATATTTAAATTATATAAATTTATAGATACATTATTTAGATTGTATAGATTTTTAGATAAGAAATTATTTATATCTTCTACTATATAAAGAGACTTTGAAACAGCTCAAAAGTGAGTCGTCTAAGTCGTATAAATATCATCAACCATTTAAATAAAATTTAAAAAGTAATAATAAATAACCAAATAACTATCTAAATAATCCACTAATTATTTTTAAAAAAAACAAAAAACAAACTAAGGCATCGTTTGGTACACTGTAATGCAATCGTAATCGCAATGTAATCAAATATAAAAAATAACTTTTTATTTGATTGCATTGTGATTACGATTACATTACACTGAACCAAACAGAGTCTAAGGTTGCGTTTGGTTCATTGTAATGTAATCGTAATCGTAATGAAATTGGATTTGTAATGTAATTGAGTTTGTAATGTAATGGAATTACAATTACATTACTATGTTTGGTTGAAACATGTAATCAAACCATGTAATGTAATGTCAATTGCATTCATATGTTTGGTTTACCATGTAATGTAATTAAGTTTCTAATTTAATATTTTTTAAATACAACATAAAATTTAAACAGTGGATCACTAAAAAAATTTAAAAAATTTAAAAAGAAAAAAACTAAAAATAAATAATAAATAAGGGGATAATGGTTTGTTTTCTGAAAAACGAAAAAAAGACAAAAAATAAAAAAAATACAAAAATGACAAACGAAAAAAAACAGAAGGAAAAAACCAAAAATGAAAAAGCGGTAAAAAAGAAAACGACAAAAAAAAAGATCAAAAATGTGAAAACCATAAAAAGTGACCAATAATGATTAAAAAATGACTAAAAACAAAAAAATTGACAAAGAACAAAAATAAATGAAAGGAAAAAAAAAAATGAAAAATGACCAAAACAAAAAAAGGGCAAAAAATGAACAAAAACGACAAAAAAAAGAAAAAAATGACAAAAAGGATAAAATGAGCAAAAAAATAAAAATCGATAAAAAGGAACAGAAATGACAAAAATGAAAATACGGAAATAGACCAAAAATAAGAGAATTTTAAAACGAGCAAAAACGACAAAAAGATTAAAAAACTTGCAAATAAAAAATCCAAAAAACGACAAAAAAGGGAAGAAAAACGACAAAAACAACAAACAAAAGAAAAAACGAGCATAAACGACCAAAAAGAAAAGTGAAAAAAGACCCCAAAAAAAGCAAAAAAGGATAAAAAAAAAACGACAGAAAACGTGCAAAATCGACCAAAAACGATAGAAGACGATAAAAATGTGAAAAATAGTCAAAAACGAACAAGATCGACAAAAATCGATAAATAACATGCAGAAATGGCAAAAAATGTGCAAAATCGACAAAAAACGATAAAAAACAAAAAATTTGACCAAAAACGATAAAAAAAGAAGGCAAAAAATGAACAAAAACGACAAAAAAAAAGGCAAAAAGAACAAAAAAAAGGACAAAAACGACAAAAAAAACGAACAAAATGACAAAAAAGAACAAAAACGACAAAAAAGGACAAAAACAAAAAAAGGACAAAAAACAAACAAAAAAAGGACAAAAAAAGGACAAAAAACAAACAAAAACAACCAAAACGAACAAAAATGACAAAAAAACGAACAAAAACGACAAAAAACCGAACAAAAAGGATAAAAACGACAAAATACCAAACAAAAATGACAAAAAATGAACAAAAATTTAAAAAAAGAACAAAAACGACCAAAAAAACCAAAAACGAACAAAAAAGACCAAAAACAACAAAAAAGGACAAAAACGACAAAAAAACAACGAAAAACGAACAAAAACGACAAAAAAAGAACAAAACGACAAAAAAGGACAAAACAACAAAAAAGGACAAAAACGACAAACAAATAAATAAAAACAACAAAAAACGAAAAAAAAAATGACAAAAAACGAAAAAAAAACGAAAAAAAAAAAAGGACAAAAACGACAAAAAATCGAAGAAAAATGACAAAAAACGAACAAAAATTACAAAAAACGAACAAAAATGACAAAAACGACAAAAACGAACAAAAAAGGACCAAAAACAACAAAAAAGGACAAAAACGACCAAAAAAAATAAAAACAACGAAAACGAACAAAAATGACAAAAAACGAACAAAAACGACAAAAAAGGGACAAAACGACAAAATAACAAATAAAAACAACCAAAAACGAACAAAAATGACAAAAAAGGACAAAAACAACAAAAAAAAGGACAAAAACGAGCAAAAAAACAAACAAAAAACGAACAAAAATAAAAAAAATGACCAAAAACGACAAAAAACAAACAAAAACAACATAAAATGACCAAAAAGAACAAAAACGACAAAAAAACGAACAAAAATGACCAAAAACGAACAAAAATGACCAAAAATGACAAAAAACAAACAAAAACAACAAAAAATGACCATAAACGAACAAAAAGACCAAATTATAGCATACCAACTAGGGGTGAGCATATAACGGTTGAAAACCGAACCGAACCGAAATATGACAAACGGTTAGGCTTTTCGGTTATCGGTTCGGTTTTCGGCTTGAAAATTTTAAATTTTAAAATAACGGTTCGATTTTCGGTTCTTTATCCCGATAACCGAACCGAACCGAAAACCGATTTAGATTTAATAATTTATCAAACTATCCTCAATCTACATATACTAATATTTTGTAACTCTTAGCCGAGGACACTCTCCTCTTATTCTCTGTCGGTACTTTTTTGAGCACTCTCTCTCTACCCTCAATCTATATATATACTGATACTTTTCACACTTTGTAATATATAATTCATTAATACAATATATTTTTAAAATAAATTGTTATTTAAATAGGTATATTTTGCTAAAAAATTGAAGGTCCGGCACATTGGTCCATGAAACCGAACCGACCGAAAATCGAACCGAATTAATTCGGTTCGATTTTGTTCGGTTTTTATAAAAAACGGTTCGGTTTTCGGTTTTGAGAAGTACGGTTTACGGTTATTTCGGTTTTCATATATACGGTTCGGTTTGAACCGAACCGAACCGTTGCTCACCCCTAATACCAACCTTCCGCTTAAATTGTAATGTAATTGCGATTACATAGGTTTTATGATGTAATTGAGTTTAGAAGAAACTGATGTAATGTAATCAAACTTGTAATCGCGATTACATTACATCTAATTTTTTTGTCCAACCAAACACCCAAGTTAGATTGACAACGTAATGGCAATTATATTACGTTGTCCAATCATGCAGACAAAACGGATCCTAAGTATTTAACTATCCTAAGTTTGATAATATTTTATAATAAACTTATATTTATTTTTTTAACTTTTTTCGCACAGTCATTTGCACGTGCACATTACTATTATAGATTAAAAAAACCATTGATCTTCCGCTTATTTAAAATTTAAAACCATTTGTAACTCTCCCATTTATAAGTGTAGTTAAATTTACATGCCACTAATATAACACCTTCTTCTATCTTATCTGTGATTGTAACATCCTCTCACTTTCTCTTTCTCTCCGAAGGAAAAGAAAAGTTTCTCAAACTTCTCCTGGAAAAAGTTGGTTCCTTTCTCTTAAATATATAAATATAATTTATTTTTCCTTCTATTTTGTGTTTGGCATCGATCCTCCTATTTTGGAAAAAAAAAAGGGAAACAAAGTTCTCCAACTTACCTAAGATTGGTTCTTTTATCATAAAAATTGATAATGTTTCGTCCTTTTGTACTTATTAAACTATTTTTATATTATAAATTAAGAAATTCTATCTACTGTTGGAGTTTACATATTTTCCGATCCTCAAATTATATATCTTTTTATATAGGAAAAATTAAAATTATATTTAAGTTATGAATTAAAATAAATTTTAAATTGATCTACATTAAGTTAAATTAGATTAAATTTTATTGGTTAATTATAAGGGCACATCAAAATCTTATCAGAGGTATCCAGATTGGGGCTAGCCTATGTTTGTGAAAAAATTATTAGGGTTATTCCAATTTTCTAATCAAGGGGCTGCCCAAACTCCACAACCCCCCCCCCCCCCCCCCCCCCCCCCCCCCCCCCCCCCCCCCCCCCCAAAAAAAAAAAAAAATTCCAAATTCCACTCTCATTTGTATAATTCACTCTCTCTCTTCCAAAACCCTAACTTTCTTCCTCCTCCTCTTCTTCTTCTTCTTCTTCACCATTTTCCACTCCCCAAACTATAAATCTTATTCTTCATCTTCTTCTCCACAAATTCTCCACTCTAAACCCTAGTTTTATTCTCCATCATTTTCATCAAAATCCTAGTTTTTCTCTCCACAATTTTCATTCTCATCATTTTTATTTCTCACAAATAATGCATGAAAATAAACCCTAACATGTTTATTTCATTCTTTCTCACAAAAAATGCATGAAAATAAACCCTAAAATGTATATTTCATTATATTATCAAGATGAAAATGAATCCTAACATGTTCCTAAAATGTACTTGCTATACAGCAAATTTCTTTCAGGACTGCCACAATTTCTGACAGTCCTCAATACTTTTAGGACTGCCAGAAATTGTGGCAGTCATGTTGTATAGCAAAATCCTTTCAAGACTGCCACAATTCTTGGCAGTCCTCAATACTTCTAGGACTGCAAAAAATTGTGGCAGTCCTGTTGTACAGCAAGTCCCTTTAGAAACTGTGGCAGTACTGATATAATTTCTTCTATTAATGAAGAAATTTTGATTAAAAGATTAATAGATTAATAGATTTGATAGATTTGATAACCTAATTTCTTCTACAACTAGGATTTCATCCATAAACTAGGGTTTGGAGAAAAAAATATGAGATATTAGAAGGAGAAGAAAATATGAGATATTAGAAGGAGAAAAAAAATATGAGAATTAGGATTTCATCCATAAACTAGGGTTTCATCCAATTTCTTCTTTCTTCTTTCTTCTTGTTCTTCTTGTTCTTCTTCTTGTGAAGAAGGAGAAGAGAGAAAAAAATTTAAAAGAGTTGTCTTTTATACCTAAGAATTGGATAGCCCTGAGTAAATTTTTCAGTGGCAAACTTGTAAATAAATGAAAGTTAAGAATAGACAGCCCTGATCAACTTTTGATGTGCCCTTATAAATAGCCATTTTATTCAACTAGATTTATAAATAAGGTTAAATTAGATTAAATTTTTAATGTGTGGTAATTATATGTTTTGAATAACGAATCATATTGATTGAAATGGAACATCGTTAACATTCATTTTACATTAAGAAAAATAAAATATATAGACTTCCTCAATTATATCCTCTAACTAAAAAATAGTTATTTGACTTCATTGAACATTTTTAAATAATATAATTCATATTGGGTATAATCATAAATTAGGATATGCTTTCACTTTTCGTTCCAATTTTTTTTTTTTCCATTTTTGTAGTGATTGCATTTCTTAGATTATGAGGAAAAAGTAATTCCTCCACTTTTTCTTATCCATTTAAACTTCCTATACCAAACGGAACCTAAATTAGGTGAGGTACATGCAAATATATCGACTAAAATGCATCCATGTCCCAACAGGAGGCCTAGATTACAATGTATGTACACGTACCACGCGTATTCTTTTGTTGAAGATAAATACCTTATGAGTGCATCCATTCTGACTTCATTCTCTTAGGGCCTGTTTGGTAAATCGTATTTGGAGTTGGATTTTAAAATTTTATGGATTTTGAGCCAAATCCATAAAATCCTATGTTTGGTTGGAGATAGATTTGGATATGGAAAGTAAGACCAAATCCAAAATTTCGATTTGGAAGAAAGAGATTTGATTTGGGAGAAAAAAATTAGTTATTTTTTAATAATTTCGTTAAATATTTAATTTATAGTTTATTCAAAACTAACTAATAGTTAATTAAAAACTAGTCATTAATATTATTTTTAAAAATACTTTTTTATAAATAAAAATTAGTTATTGTTTTTAATAAAAAATTAACTAATAGTTACTTATCATAATTATAATCTAAGTTAATAATTATTAATTAATAATTTTGTTATTTAATAATTATAATATCTTAATTAATAATTTATAACTTTATTAATCATAGTTATAATAAATTTATTAATTATAACTATAATCTTAATCAATAATTTATTAAATAATACCAATTATAATCATAATTAATAATTTATTAGTCTTATTATAATATTAATTAATAATTCGTTAATTACTTTTTATTATAATCTTAATTAATAATATTTTTATCATAATTATAATCATATTTAATAATTTATATTTTAATAATTAATATATTATAATAGTTTAATTAATAATTTATTAATCATCATTATATTAATTTATAATTACTATTTTTAAAATATTTAATTTATAGTTAATTAAAAATTAGCTAACAGTTAATTAAAAATTAGTCATTATTAATATGTTTTTAGAAAAATTTATAACCAAAAAATAGTTATTATTTTAGTAAAAATAACTAATAATTAGTTATCATAAATTATCATCGAAAGTAATAATTTACTTTTAAATAATTTAGTAATTAATATATTATTAAAAGTGTCACTTCCCGTTTCCGGAATACGTATTCTAAATATATGTACAGCTGGAATGTATTTATTTAATATTTATCATGTATTGTTCTGTATTTAAATTCCTTTAATTTTCTGCTAATTATTTTTCTGTATTTTACTTTCAGCATTTTACTTTCTGCTTTGCTTTTGAGTTCGACCCGAGTTGGTTTATTTTCCGGCCTTGGATGGTTCAACATGAACCCAAACCCCCACCTACCACCACACCTTCATTTAAAGCTCATCCCCTTTCTCTCTCTCTTTATTATTTCTTCTCATTACTCTTCTTCTTCCTCATAACTCCCCCGCCTAGGAGGGCTAGGCAAGTGCCAACTTGCTTCTTGATGGATTCCCATTTTTGTTGTTCCATTGTCTTCCTCTCAAGATTCTTAGATACTTTAGTACTTAGCATTTTCAATTCCCATGACTCATTTCATGTAGATCTAAGTTTAATTCATTTTCGGAATTTTTAGATTTTGATCTAGTAAGTTTGTTATTTTTCAAGTTTTGATGGTTCCATGTTGTAGGGAATTTGATTCTACCCAATTTTGACTATTGGAAGTCCTGATTTCGACTTATTTTGAGTGATTTATGGTCTTTTTGGTTCATGGGTTTTCATGGCCATTAGAGGCTGGTTGGAGAAGATGAGCAGTACATGTTGTCCTAGCGCATGTTGTTTGCTGGCAAAAAGCTGTTGTCATGCTGTTTGCTGGCGCATGCTGTCCTGGCGCATGCTATTTTTCGTGGCGCATGTTGTTTGCTGGCAAAAAGCTGTTGTCATGCTGTTTGCTAGCGCATGCTGTCATGGCGCATGCTGTTTTTTGGCGTATGCTGTTTCTGGCGCATGCTGTTTTCTGGCGCATGCTGTTTCTGGCGCAAGCTATTTCCTGGCGCTTGCTGTTTCTGGCGCATGCTGTTTCCTGGCGCGTGCTGTTTCTGGCGCATGCGGTTTTCTGGCGCATGCTGTTTTCTGGCGCATGTTGTTTCTGGCGCATGCTGTTTCTGGCGTATGCAGTTCATGGTGCATGCTGTTTCTGGCGCATTCTATTTTCTGGCGCATGCTGTTTCTGGCGCATGCTGTTTCCTTGCGCATGCTGTTTTCTGGCGCATGCTGTTTCTTGGCACATGCTGTTTTCTGGCACATGCTGTTTCCTGGCGTATGCTGTTTTTCGTGGTCGCATGTTGTTGACTGATGTTTTCCGTAGCCGCATGACACTTCCTGGCCGCATAAGATCCTGACCACATATGCATTCTCAGCCGCATGAACTTCTATAATTTTTCGGCCGCATGAACTCTAGCCCATGATGCATTTTGACTGATTCTTGTCTCGAATTAACATTAATTGATATTGATTATGACCTTGACTAAAAATTGATCATGCGTTTCTAGTTGGAACTAAGAGACTGGCTAGTCGTCTTATTGGATTGAATGAATGAGACACGTTCATATTAATCATGAACTATTGTAAATCGATTGGCCGATCCCGAATATTGACATACATGCATATGCAGACTTCAATTATTTATTTCTCTACAAAAGCAGCATGTGTAGTTTATGGTCAAGGCATGATTATTCCGTGGCTAGTTTTGATTGTTGCATTACGCTATGTAAGACCTACAACCTAACCGCACGGGTATCGTTGTAGAGATGTGCATATCGTACCCCGTATAAAAGTACTCATTCTGAATGACCATGATCCACGGCATGGGATTTCACTCAACATAGAGGCTATTAAGTTAAATAAAATAATGATTGCATGGAGAGAACGGATTCCCGAGTTCTTACATGGCAGCCCTCTTTGGGACTATTAAGTGCCCGACATGCCGGCTGGTTCCCACAGATACTGCAAATCTGCCACACGGGCAGGGAACAGTATCTGCTTATATTATTTATTGTATATGGTATATTGATGACGGACGTCCCGCTGGGACTCGTCTAATTCATGATTGGCGCAATTGATTGACTGGGTAAACTAGCCTTGCTTGCACATAGTAAGAACTGAGGAATCCTTTATCGCATAATTCCAAGATAACTTGGAACCCACAATAGCAAGCCGTAGTAGTTGCATGGCCGTTTCAAATTGATTTGGTTGTGTACTGTACCTACTCTGTTGACTAACTGAGATGATCAGAGTGTCGGGACATGACGGGCAAACTTCTGTCCTTGTTTGGTTGGGAGGTTGGTTCGAAGTGTCGTGATGTGAATCCCAGTAGCAAGCAGAGATCTATTATTATATTATATTCTCTTATTTACTGGTTCCAGTTTCTCATATCGTGCTTCCTTGCGGTACTTGCTATTAGAGGTCTAACCTCTCTGGTTTTGCATGGCCAGATCTAGAGTCGATTCCCGAGGACTCAGCTTACTTTCACCTCCAAGATGGTCAATACTAGAGGGATGATCGCAGGAGAACTCGAGTGGGTTCCTTACTTCCCATCTCGTTTTGTTACTTTATATTTTGCCGTTTGACACCGACATGTTAGTCGGATTGTCTTGTACTTACTTTCACATAATTGTAATTAAGTCAGACTGCAGCTGATAACAATTGTGTATACTTTGCTACATCATCTGGCTATATTTTGTAAAGCCAGATATCGAGAACATTTTGACTGAGCGTTTGGGACGCCTTACTGCTTTATCTTACATGTTCTCTATTTCTGTTTCTTATTTGAATGATCGAGACAATAGATGTGAAGTGACCATAGTGAGACTTTTATGTAGTATGCACCCCCTCGTCTTTTAGACAGCATTGATCGTATTATACGGTATTCATCTACCCGTAATACGTAGCTGGTTGAGTCATTCCCCCGCTCTCCAGTATTCTGGTTCTGGGGCGTGACAAGATTTTAGTGGTGGCCCATGCAGGTCTGATTTCAGACTTGTGGGGTGTTTTAATAGTATGTCTCAATCACACATGTTCCCCCTTGATCTCATGATTCGTCAATTCTCAACTCCAGCTTGACATTCCAGTATCCCTTGACTTCATTGATCCTTCGAATCCGGTCGTTTGATTGTTCTCTTGTCCCTTTTCTTAGGGGCACTTCGTCCGCACCTGTCAGAGCTGGACAGCAACAACATGGACAGCATGGACAACATGACCAGGTTGGTCAGCAACAAGGGCCAGTACTACCTCAAGAGACTATTCAGGAAGAAGTAATAGTGGAAGCAGCAGCTGGATCGCGGTATCCGGAGGTTCCACCACCACCAACAGTTCCACCTACCCCAGTGGAAGTGGACACACCGGCCCTTCTGGAGATCATGAGAGGGATGATGGCTACTCAGCAACATCAGATTTTAGCCCAGCAGCACATGCACGCTCAGTTGCAGGAGCAGAACGTACTACTCAACCAAGGGTTGCAGACAGCTTTGGAAAGAGGGGCAAGGCCAGATTCAGGAGCATCAACCAGATTTGCAAGTTCAACCCCCGCCGTTTCGAGGGCATGGAGGATGCCATCTCAGCAGATGCATGGCTTAAGGATATTGAGGCTATTCTGACGGCAGCTAAGGTACCGGCAGAAGAACGTGTGGATCAAGTGAAGTTATTACTTCAAGATCTCGCACGTGATTGGTGGAAATCAGAAGAAGTAGGCATCAGACGTCCTGTTGCTTGGGACGATTTTACTGCAAGATTCAAGACAAAGTACTATGGAGTTGTGGCGCAGTTTGAGCTACAACAGAAGTTCATCAACCTCAAGCAGGCCGGCAAGACGGTAGATGGTTATGCAGCAGAGTTTTGCAGATTGAGTAGGTTCGCCCCAGAGATGGTAGCAACGGAGAGCCAGAGGGCTATGAGGTTCCAGCAAGGGTTTCATCTTGAGCTCTTGCAATTGATAGAGGGGCACAATTACCAGACTTTTGACGAAGTATTGACGGCAACCCGAAGGCATGAGATCACCATTCAGATGATCACGGCAAGGACTGGAGGTCAGAAGAGATCCCACAGTTAGATTGAAGGAGGAGGGGGAGCAGCGCCCCGAACAACATCACCATTCCTTGGTATTCGCATTCATGATGTGGCAATACGAGGGCCAGCACCACCACCAAGGCAGCAGCAACAGCAACAGAGGAAGAACCAGCAACCCCCAGCGGGCTGCACTTATTGTGGGAAGGTAGGACACACTAGAGATGTGTGTCGGACATTGAACGGACAGTGTTTGATATGTTGAAATTCAGACCATCGAGTTACCACCTGTCCCATGAATTCGAGGTCAGGAGGACCAGTACAATAATTTCCTGCTCTGCCAGTACCAGGGGCAGGCCAGTATCGAGGACCAGCGGTAGCAGTGAGACCGTTGGCACAGCGCCCGTTCATGACACAAGCTCAGATGTTTCGGCAGCAGGGACCACCGATGCAGCAACACCAGTATAGACCACCCCAGCATCATCAAGGAAGGGACCATCAGCCGCACCAGGCTAGGCCGCAACATGGGAACCAACAAGGAGGTCGAGGGCAGGCATTCACTCTTCCTTGGAAGGGGCATTAGCATCGGAAGATGTTGTGGCAGGTAACATTCTCGTCGCCTCATATCCCGCAGTAGCATTGTTTGATTCGGGAGCATCACATTCATTTATATCTGCACAATTTGCGACACGTCTAGGAATGGAGTTCGAGGCATTGCCAGGGAGGTTGAATATACTCACTGGTAATGGGCTCGTAGGAGTTAGTAGAGTTATTCTAGCATGTAGCATTGTAGTTTGTGGGCATTCCTTACCCGTCCGGTTGATAGAATTTTCTGTCAAAAATTTCGACGTTATCTTAGGCATGGACTGGCTGAAAGACAGTCATGCGACAATAGATTGTCGTAGGAGGAGTGTATCTTTTGATATTCCAGGCATGAAGAGATTCACCTTAGTCAGATCAGTGGCAACTCAACAAGAACATGGAGTAGTGACGGCAATGGAAGAAGTTCAAGTTCCGAAGGTAGTTGAAGAGTTTCTGGACGTATTTTCCGAAGAACTTCTAGGTCTACCACCGGTTAGGGATATTGAGTTCAGCATAGAATTGGTACCTGGAACTAAACCGATATCAGATCGGGTTTACAGAATGGCAGATTCGAAGCAGGCCAAGGTATATCAGTACATAGAGGAACTGAAGGAGAAGAAGTTTATCCAAGCTAGCATATCGCCATGGGCAGCACTAGTGGTACTTGTGGGGAAGAAGGATGGATCGTCCAGGTTGTGCATCGATTACAGGAAGCTTAACGCGGCAACAGTAAAGAACAAGTACCCACTACCCAGGATCGACGACTTGTTTGATCAGTTGAGCAGAGCTAGAGTTTTCTCCAAGATAGATCTTCGTTCAGGGTATCATCAAGTAAGGGTTAGGAAGGAGGATATTCCCAAGACAGCATTCAGGTCGAAGTATGGGCATTATGAATTCTTGGTAATGCCGTTTGGTTTGACCAATGCTCCAGCAATATTTATGGATTTGATGAACCGCATCTTTATGCCATACTTAGATCAATTTGTCGTTGTATTGCTTGACGACATTCTTGTCTACTCAGTTAGTGAGGAAGAGCATGAAGGTCACCTCAGGAAAGTGTTACAGGTTCTGAGAGAGAACCAGTTGTATGCCAAGCTCAGCAAGTGTGAGTTTTGGTCGGACCACATTTTATTTTTGGGGCACATCGTATCAGGAGCTGGAGTAGCAGTGGATCCCAAGAAGGTAGAAGCAGTAGAGAGTTGGCCAGTATCCAAGACCGTAGAAGATGTACGGAGTTTCTTGGGATTGGCGGGATATTGCAGAAGGTTCGTATCAGACTTTACAAGGCTTTCAGTACCTATGACCCGCTTGACACGGAAGGATGTACCATTCGTCTGGTCGGCAGAAAGTCAGGCATCATTTGAGAATCTGAAGCAGAAGTTGATATCAGCACCTATTCTGACATTGCCAGTTGGGCTCGGAGGTTTCACTGTATATTGTGATGCGTCAGGTAAAGGACTTGGATGTGTCCTTATACAACATGGGAAGGTGATAGCGTATGCATCTAGGCAACTTCAAGACCACGAGAAGAATTACCCGACTCATGACTTGGAGTTGGCAGCAGTAGTGTTTGCTTTGAAGCTGTGGAGGCATTACTTATATGGTGATCAAGTGGACATGTACACAGACCACAAAAGTCTGAAGTACATCTTTACTCAGAAGGAGCTGAACATGAGGCAGAGAAGATGGTTAGAGCTGATCAAGGATTATGACGTGGAGCTTCAGTATCATCCAGGCAAGGCTAGTGTGGTAGCAGACGCTCTCAGTAGGAGAGGCGGTGTATTTATGTTGACAACACAGAAGCATATCTTAGAAGACCTTCAGGAGATGGGCATCGAAGTTATACTTCCTAGTGATGTAGGAATTCTGGCAAGTCTACAAGTTTAATCTGACTTGGTAGACAGGATCAAGGCAGCTCAGGCACAGGACCCAAGGATTCAGAAGCTTAGAGCAGAATGTGAGTCAGGACTCAGAAAGGAGATACAAATTCATGAAGATGGTACCCTTAGGTTTGGATCGTGCCTATGTGTGCCTAGTGGAGATATTAGACAGGAGGTTATGACAGAAGCTCACAGTTCTCAGTATTCTATACATTCTGGATAGACCAAGATGTACCAAGATATCAAACAACACTTCTGGTGGAATGGAATGAAGAGGGAGATAGCTAGATTTGTTTTCCGTTGCTTGATATGTCAGTAAGTGAAGACAGAGTAGCAGAGGCCAGCTGGATTATTGCAACCGCTTCCTATCCCGAAATGGAAGTGGAAGCACATCACAATGGACTTTGTGACCGGTTTACCGAGATCACCAAGTGGTAAAAATGCTATTTGGGTGATAGTGGACCGGCTTACAAAGGTAGCACACTTTCTTCCTTTCAGAGTAGGGCAATCTACAGAAAAGTTGGCAGAGTTGTATATGCAACAGATAGTCAGGCAACATGGAGTCCCTGTCAGTATTGTGTCAGACAGAGATACCCATTTCACATCACATTTCTGGAAGAGCTTACATCATAGTCTGGACACCAAGTTAAGATTTAACACGGCTTACCATCCACAGACGGACGGGCAATCAGAAAGAACAATTCAGACTTTAGAGGATATGTTGCGAGCTTGCACTCTGGATTTTGGAGGATCTTGGGAGAGCTACCTGCACTTAGTCGAATTCTCATACAACAACAGTTATCAAGCCAGTATCCAGATGGCGTCATTTGAAGCACTATATGGTAAGAAGTGTAGGTCGCCACTGGCATGGGATGATATCGGGAAGAGGAAGATGTTAGGCCCGGAAATGATTGTCCAGACAGTTGAAGTGGTCAAGGGAGTTAGAGAGCGACTTCGAGTTGTGCAGGATCGACATCGTCATTGGGCAGACCAGCATCGTTGGCCGCTAGAGTTTTCCGTTGGGGACCACGTGTTCCTACGGATCTCACCTACCCGTGGGGTCATTAGATTTGGCGTTCGCGGGAAGTTGAGTCCGCGGTACGTGGGCCCGTTTGTCATCCTTGATCGGATAGGCGATGTTGCTTATCGTTTATCCCTTCCACCTTCGTTACGAGAGGTACATGACGTGTTCCATGTATCTCAGTTACGTAGGTATGTATCGGACCCAAGCCATATTCTTGATCATTCTGAGCTGGTTGTTGGTACCAACCTGTCTTACGAGGAACAGCCTGTGTCTATTTTGGACCGAAGAGAGAAGATACTCAAGAACCGAACAATTAGCCTTGTCCGGGTTGCTTGGGGTCATCACTCTTTAGGAGAGTCAACGTGGGAACGTGAGGATGATATCCGATCACGGTATCCGCACCTGTTTGACTCATAAGGTATATCTCTTTCTGTATACTTTGATTGTCTTAACTCCTCATGCTTGTCACCTTATGAGTAGAATTGCTTGGTGTCGTCGATAGTTAAACATAGATATGTTACTTGCTATTGGTATTGTAGAATGATTGCTTACTCAATTGCTTATGCTTAGAATAGTTTAGCTCCGATGTTTCTATCATGCTTGTATTTGAAATTCCGAAGACGAAATTTTTCTAAGGAGGGTAGAGATGTCACTTCCCGTTCCCGGAATACGTATTCTAAATATATGTACTGCTGAAATATATTTATTTAATATTTATCATGTATTATTCTGTATTTAAATTCCTTTAATTTCCTGCTAATTATTTTTTTGTATTTTACTTTCAGCATTTTACTTTCTGCTTTGCTTTTGGGTTCGATCCGAGTTGGTTTATTTTCCGGCCTTGGATGGTTCAATATGAACCCAAACCCCCACCTACCACCACCCCTTCATTTAAAGCCCATCCCCTTTCTCTCTCTCTTTATTACTTCTTCTCATTATTATTCTTCTTCCTCATAACTCCCCCCGCCAACCTAGGAGGGCTAGGCAAGTGCCAACTTGCTTCTTGATGAATTCCCATTTTTGTTGTTCCATTGTCTTCCTCTCAAGATTCTTAGATACTTTAGTACTTAGCATTTTCAATTCCCATGGCTCATTTCATGTAGATCTAAGTTTAATTTATTTTCGAAATTTTTAGATTTTGATCTAGTAACTTTGTTATTTTTCAAGTTTTGATGGTTCCATGTTGTAGGGAATTTGATTCTACCCAATTTTGACTATTGGAAGTCCTGATTTCGACTTATTTTGAGTGATTTATGGTCTTTTTGGTTCATGGGTTTTCATGGCCATTAGAGGCTGGTTGGAGAAGATGAGCAGTACATGCTGTCCTGGTGCATGCTGTTTGCTGGCAAAAAGCTGTTGCCATGCTGTTTGCTGGCGCATGCTGTCCTGGCGCATGCTGTTTTCCGTGGCGCATGCTGTTTGCTGGCAAAAAGCTGTTGCTATGCTGTTTGCTGGCGCATGCTGTCATGGCGCATGCTGTTTTCTGGCGCATGCTGTTTTCTGGCGCATGCTGTTTCCTGGCGTATGCTGTTTCTGGCTCATGCTGTTTTCTGGCGCATGCTGTTTCCTGGCGCATGCTGTTTTCGGCGCATGTTGTTTCTGGCGTATGTTGTTTCCTGGCGTATGTTGTTTCTGGCGCATGCTGTTTCCTGGCGCATGCTGTTTCTGGCGCATGCTGTTTTCTGGCGCATGCTATTTTCTGGCACATGCTGTTTCCTGGCGCATGCTGTTTTTCGTGGTCGTATGTTATTGACTGCTGTTTTTCGTGGCCGCATGGCACTTCCTGGCCGCATGAGATCCTGACCACATATGCATTCTCAGCCGCATGAACTTTTATAATTTCCCGGCCGCATGAACTCTAGCCCATGATGCCTTTTGACTGATTCTTGTATCGAATTAACATTAATTGATATTGATTATGACCTTGACTAAAAATTGATCATGCGTTCCTAGTTGGAACTAAGAGACTGGCTAGTCGTCTTATTGGATTGTGGATTGAATGAATGAGACACGTTCATATTAATTATAAACTATTGTAAATCGATTGGCCGATCCCGAATATTGACATACAGGCATATGCAGACTTCAATTATTTATTTTTTTACAAAAGCAGCATGTGTACTTTATGGTCAAGGCATGATTATTTCGTGGCTAGTTTTGATTGTTGTATTACGCTATGTAAGACCTACAAGCTAACCGTACGGGTATCGTTGTAGAGATGTGCATATCGTACCCTGTACGAAAGTACTCATTCTGAATGACCATGATCCACGGCATGAGATTTCACTCAACATAGAGGCTATTAAGTTAAATAAAATAATGATTGCATGGAGAGAACGGATTCCCGAGTTCTTACATGGCAGCCCTCTTTGGGACTATTAAGTGCCCGACAGGCCGGCTGGTTTCCACAGATACTGTAAATCTGCCACACGGGCAGTATATTATTTATTGTATATGGTATATTGATGACGGGCGTCCCGCTGGGACTCGTCTAATTCATGATTGGCGCAATTGATTGACTAGGTAAACTAGCCTTGCTTGCACATAGTAAGAACTGAGGAATCCTTTATCGCATAATTCCAAGATAACTTGGAACCCACAATAGCAAGCCGTAGTAGTTGCATGGTCGTTTCAAATTGATGTGGTTGTGTACTGTACCTACTCTGTTGACTAACTGAGATGATCAGAGTGTCGGGACATGACGGGCCAACTTCTGTCCTTGTTTTGGTTGGGAGGTTGGTTCGAAGTGTCGTGATGTTATGTGAATCCCAGTAGCAAGCAGAGATCTATTATTATATTATATTCTCTTATTTACTGGTTCCAGTTTCTCATATCGTGCTTCCTTGCGGTACTTGCTATTAGAGGTCTAACCTCTCTGGTTTTGTATGGCCAGATCTAGAGTCGGTTCCCGAGGACTCAGCTTAATTCCACCTCCAAGACGGTCAATACTAGAGGGATGATCGCAGGAGGACTCGAGTGGGTTCCTTACTTCCCCGCTCGTTTTGTTATTTACTTTATATTTTGCCGTTTGGCACCGACATGTTAGTCGGATTGTCTTGTACTTACTTTCACATAATTGTAATTAAGTCAGACTGCAGCTGATAACAATTATGTATACTTTGCTACATCATCTAGTTATGTTTTGTAAAGCCAGATATCGAGAACATTTTGACTGAGCGTTTGGGACGCCTTACTGCTTTATCTTACATGTTCTCTATTTCTGTTTCTTATTTGAATGATCGAGACAATAGATGTGAAGTGACCATAGTGAGACTTTCATGTAGTATGCACCCCCTCGTCTTTTAGACAACATTGATCGTATTATACGGTATTCATCTACCCGTAATACGTAGCTGGCCGAGTCATTCCTCCGCTCTCCAGTATTCTGGTTCTGGGGCGTGACAAAAAGTTTAATTAATAATTTATTAATCGTCATTATAATCATCATTATATCTTAATTAATAATTTATTAATCATAACTATTATCGTAATTATAATAATAATTTAATTACTAATCATAACTATAATTATAATTATAATAGCTAATTAATAATTTATCAAATCCTATGTTTGGCTAGATTTGGATTTGGATTTTGGATTTTCAAATTCAAATCCAAATACAAATTTATTTTACCAAACAAGCCCTTCAACACATTCTCTACCAAACAGGTGGGCTAGGTGACTCTCACACAACACGTGGGCTACATCCTTAGGTTACATGTTACAGTTACTTGTCAGGTAAAGAACGAGACATATTGGACGTATATTTTGTCAGAAATGATGGACAGACCGAGGGGGGACCGCGGTTTAAACCGCGGTGCCACGTGTCCCCCCCTCATTGGTCGGGTCCCTGCCGCTGACGTCAGCACCCCCTGCTAACGTCAGCCCGCTGGATCCGACCAATGAGGGAGGGACACGTGGCACCGCGGTTTAAACCGCGGTCCCCCCCGTTCTGTGTATCACTTTTCATATTTTGTTAGGTAGGTATGGGTCACATCCTCAACCCTTTTGTGGGGCAAAGAATGTATAACCCGCTAAAACACGTCATACATTTAAATTGTAATTTGCTTTCATTATTAAAAATGATACTTTCTAAATATGTGAGGTTTATATATGTTCGATTTTAGACCAAAAATCGAATCGAATCAAACCGAACCAAAATAAGAGATTCGGTTCGCTTTCAAAAAGATTCGGTTCGATTTTAAAAATTCTAAAATTTCTTGTTAGGTTTCAATTTTGGGCTTCGGCTTCTGTCCAAAACAGAAAAGCGAATAAGGCTTATGAAATTATGTAAATATTCTCAATTTTATACACATTTTGTGATTAAAAATGTGCATATACTTTGAAAACAACAATGTATGTATGTGTTTTGAAGCTCAACTTTGGTAATTTAACTATTAGTCCAACTTTGGACGCAGTTTTAAAATACAACAAATATGTGTATAAAAATTGCACTTTTAATGTAATCACGATTCCAACTTTTGATCGGACCCATTAAACAATAGAAATAGCCCCAACCGAACAAATCAAATAAACTAAATTGATTGTTCGGTTCGCTTTTGACTAATTTCGATTTAATTTCGGATTTGGATTTTTAGAATTTCAGTTTATTCGATTTTGAATATTTTGATTCAGTTGAAACCGAATAAACAGAATGCTCACCCCTACTAGCAAGGAGTGGGTCACATCACTTGACCACCTATCAAGCAAAGAAAAACATCTTGCATTCAAAATACATTGAAATCTATTTAGAAGCATGAAAACATCCAGATCCATGAGCCAAAATCACATCAAGTCAAAGCCGCATACTACCAACACTATGCGGCAGTAAACTCTCTATGCGGTAGGCAACAACTCTTTTGTCTATGTGGTCTGTGCAGTGATTCTTACGCCTCGTTTGGTTCGCAGAATCTCCGGGTTGGGAAAGGAAAGTGATTACTTTCCTATGTTTGGGTGCCAAAGGAATTGAAGAGAAAAGGAAAGTGATTTCCAATGGAAGAAAAATTAGGGGGAAAAGTGATTTCATCCATCCAAGCAAGGAATCACTTTTCTACATTGAAGTAATCACTTTGCTTTTCAAATTCCTTGGCATTTCCAAACATCGAAAAGGAAAATCAATGGAAAATAAAATTTTCTAAAGGAAAGAAAATGACAAGGAATTGATTTCCTCTCCCTTCCATTCCGCGAACCAAACGAGACCTTAGAGCATGCGGCAACTCTAGGCAGAACGCCTAGACGAATACAACCTAGCCGCATAAGGCTAACAACATTAATTGCTATGAGCCCTTCGTAATTGGTGCAGACGGCGCACGTCAGCTTACGTCATCGTCATGATTACCTTTTGTTAGTATACAATTGTGCAGTGCCACGTGCATGCACAACAGTTTTCCTTCATGCGGCAGTGTTCCGATAAGCCCTCATGCTGCAGTCTTCCCATGAGGCAGATGATCCAATCTCGCATTTATGACACATGCGTTTTAACCTCCATATCAAACGAGGGATTATCTTAACAATTATGACGTGTGCCACGTGTCAAGTTGACCATGTCGTACGTGCAACAGGTGTAACAACCCATATTACGTGGGAACGTCCCAGTATTTTTGCAGCAATTTGTCCCAACTAATGCCATGTGGTAGTTGGACCGCAACATGCGCGCACAGTTGCAACCACATTCTGTTGAAGGTGCTATGTGGACTAAAAATAGTGATTTTTTAGGTCTATATACGTGCATAGCCAGTCCCAGTGAGGATGGCTATAAATAGAGGGGCATGTGGTTCCCACACGGAGGAGGACGAACAAGAGTAGAGACAGAAAAGACACACAAGCACAGAAAACAGAGAGCATAGGAGTCCAATTGTTGTCCTTCTCGCCAGTGAGCCAGAGACTTTGCAATTTTGCTTTGTCGATCGATCGTCAACATAGAATGGAGTTAGCTGCACAATTCGATCTTCATTGTCACACTTCCCCGGATTCTTTTTTTTTTTTACTTAGAATCCTCAGTGTTAGGGTTCATTTGTACTTTCTTTGTTGTAATTCGCAAAATCAAAATTAGTAAAGCTTCATTTTTGTGATGTCTACAATCTACTAAATTGTTATACTTTCCAAACGTCTGAAAAATGTATTGTATGCTAAGTTGGGGGCAATTCTCTTTAACGCCTGTTTGGTAAATCGTAAGTGAGGGAAGATGTTGGATTTGCACTTTCAAGGATGAAAATCGTATGAAAATTTATTCACTTTCTTGTCCTCTCCAAAATACCAAAAGGTGTTTGGTTGGACAAGAAATTAGAAAATGGAAGAGCGCAATAGACAATAGAATAATAATAAATGGCAACGAACGAACAAATAATTATAATCGTTAAATAGTTGTGAATAACAATAACAGAGTTATCTTTATTAGTTAATTATGACTTTAAAACTAATTAATTAACTTAAATATTAGTAAATTGTCTTATTCGTAATTAATTATTCTAATTACATAATAATATAATAGTACATACTATTTTATTATCTAATTAAAGTTAGACCTTTTTTTATATATATTTAAAATATTTGGTATTTATATTAATTAAATACCATAACAATTTATACTTTTTAGTCTAAAATTTAAAAAAAATATTAAGTAAATATTTAATAATTGACCAAATATGAATTAAGTATATTCATTATAGTAATATTTGAATATTTTAATTAGCGAACAATAATTAAGTCAGTTAAGCATCTTAGTTATCTTAATTAACAATATTAATTAACGTAAGACTACTTAATTGTTTTATGAATTTTACAACTAGTTAACTAATTAATTAATTACTATTAATTATTATTAAAATGATTTAAAATCTTACTTTCATCTCAGATCCCTCTAGAATATGATTTGGGATTATCAAGATTATCCCAAATTCAATGTTTACCAAACAAAAAAAAGAGGTCCAAATCCACCTCCTTTTTCGGATTCTGACCAAAATCCACTCCCCATTTCTATTTACCAAACAACCTCTTAATGTTAGGACGAGCCCCAACCCACCCCCCCCCCCTCCCCCCCTTAGCATGTATTACTTGTAATTGTGATTCAACAAACCAATGAAACTTTCTACAATACCCATTAGCTAATAGCTACAAGATAAATCTCCAAGCAATATGGATATTTCTCCAAGCAATATGGATCTTTGTGTCACAAGTAGGAATCATTTACTTTTTATATGTGGTATCAGAAAATACAACTCGATTGAAAATTTTATCTAGCCTAGTGGTATTAGAGCGGACATCAGGAGGGGCCGGCAAGGTTCGAGCCCCCCAATTGTGTGTGTGCGTGTGATTTCAAAAAAAAAAAAAAAAAAAAATATAGCTTAAATATATTCTCTTTTGAAAAGTTGGCAGAACTTGATGGACTTAATTTCATTAAGAATAAAGGGTACATATTTAGAGCTTAGTCGGAAATAAATAAATAAATAAATAAATTTAGAGACTAGGGGGACAAATTCTTTCTCGAGTCTATATGATGTGGGGCTAAAAGTAAGGCAAAATAAACAAGAGAAAATTTGAGTCGCACACCACTTTATTGGTCATATTTCAATGTGCATCCCAGTGCTTTACCATAATGTAAGTTACCCCACATATTTTACGGATTCCGTCCAATATTGATGGTTAACTGGGTTGACCCAATTTTTGGGACCAAATTACCCCCATAATTTGTGTTTGTAGTAGCAGCCGGTGTGGGGAGGCGGGAGAGCGCCGTGGGGGAGCGGGAGCGGCGCCGTGGAGGAGCGGGGGTACGAGGGAGGGGGGCGGCGCCGTGCGCAAGCGGGGGTGGTGGTGGTGTTGGTGGTGATGGTGAAGGTGGTGGTGGTAATGGTGGTGGCAAAGGTGAAGATTGATGATGGTGAACTTGGTGGTGGTGGTGGTGGTGATGATGGTGGTGATGGTGAAGGTGGTGGTGATGATGGTGGTGAGGGAAGATGTTGGATTTGCACTTTTAAGGATGAAAATCGTATGCAAATTTACTCACTTTCTTGTCCCCACCAAAATACCAAAAGGTCTTTGGTTGGACAAGAAATTGAAAAATGGAAGAGCGCAATAAACAATAGAATAATAATAAATGGTAATGAACGAACAAATAATTATAATTGTTAAATAGTTGTGATTAACAATAACAGAGTTATCTTTATTAGTTAATTATGACTTTAAAACTAATTAATTAAGTTAAATATTAGTAAATTGTCTTATTCGTAATTAATTATTCTAATTACATAAGTTATACTTATTTATTAGTATATATATTTAAAATATTTGGTATTTATATTAAATACCATAACAGTTTATACTTTTTAGTATAAAATTTAAAAAATTATTAAGTAAATATTTAATAATTGACCAAATATGAATTAAGTATATTCATTATAGTAATATTTGATTACTTTAATTAGCAAACGATAATTAAGTCAGTTAAACATCTTAGTTATCTTAATTAACATAAGACTACTTAATTGTTTTATGAATTTTACAACCAGTTAACTAATTAATTAATTACTATTAATTATTATTAAAATGATTTAAAATCTTACTTTCATCTCAGATCCCTCTAGAATATGATTTGGGATTATCAAGATTATCCCAAATTCAATGTTTACCAAACAAAAAAAAAATGGTCCAAATCCACCTACTTTTCCGGATTCTGACCAAAATCCACTCCCAATTTCTATTTACCAAACAACCTCTTAATGTTAGGACAAGTTCTTATAGTTTTGCCCCTTGCCCCCCCCCCCCATTCAACAAACCAATAAAACTTTCTACAATACCCATTAACTACAAGATGAATCTCCAAGCAATATGGATCTTCGACCATGTGAGCTCAAAAATCATGGGTCATCGAGCGATACTCAGCTTCGATAAAAGAGCGGACAACAACAATTTGTTTCTCGCTCCGCCAAGTAACAAGGTTACCACCAAAGTAGGTACATAATCCACTCATCGGACGATGATCATCCGCAAATAACCAGCATCTAAGTAAGTGGTAAAGGAGAGTGAAGAGGAAGACTGAAAACAAAGCCGTGACTAAAAGATTTCTTCAGCGCTAGCGAAGGATACACTGAGCAACCTGAATATGAGAGAATGCATATATTGGCTCATAGTACTCGTAACAAATAAATTGTATGGACGAGTGATAGTCAGATATCAACTTTTCCACAAGACGCCTATAGTAATCAAGATTGGATAGCAAAGAATCCGATGCAGAACCAAGCAAAAAAAGCATCAAGTTTTCATCCATAAGAGTATCGGTTGGGTATACCACCAAATACCAGTCTAATACAGAAAATTCATACAATATTTCGGTTGAGATAAATTAAGGGAATCATCACATCAAAAAACCATGATCCTCAAAAAGTAACAAAAAGACCTAAATCCTTGGTATGAATGAGAGGACAATTACTCATTAATCGAAATACTAACAATATCATCACTAGTATCAGAATATCATCAACATAAATCAAGAGAATCGTTGTCCGTGTTGTCAGTGAGGGGTGAATGTTAGATCTACCCATTGATTCATAAGATGAAGAAGATAAACTATTTGCAGAAGCATACATGAATCCATCGTTGCCTATATTGATCTTGAAGCGAACATCACTTTTGTGTGGTTTGATCTTCCAACTTGATATAACCCCAATTGACAAAGATGAATTCTTTGTCTCTCTCTATTGATGGAGATGCAGAGCAGATGAGAAAAGAGAAAACTCTCTCTTTTGTGGCTGTACAAAATAGAGACCATAACCCTACTACCAAAATACAGGCAATTAGCGACGGATTTTTTCCGTCGAAATTAGCGACGGACTTTCGACAAATCATCGACGGATTACCGACGAGAAGCTGGTAAATTTTTATTTTTATTTTAAGTGTGAGAAAAGGTCGCCAGTCCGTCGTTACGGCGTCGGAGAAATAGCGACGGATTTACATTTGTCGCTATGTAGTCGAATATTTGGCGGAAAATATTGGAAAAAGTGACGGGACAAATTTACGACTACGTAGCGACGGATATTCCGTCGGCAGTTATGTTAGTATAGCGTCGGCTTAGCGACGGATATTATCCGTTGCTAGTCCGTCGCTAAATGTACGACCCTACTTAAATTGAAACGACGGAGGAAATTTTTTATTCCCCCCAAAATTTTACTCTCTCCTCCGACGGCTCTCTCTCTCTCTCCCAAAGGTGATCCTCTCTCTCTCTCTGGTGGCTCTCTCTCTCTCCAGGTAATCCTCTCTCTCTCTCTCTCTCTCACGGTGGTCGGGGCGGCGGGGGTTGTGGGTGGCGGGAGGGCAGCGGGTCGGGGCAGCGGGGGGTGTGGGTTGGAGGGGTGCTGCGCGATTCAGGCTGGGTGGTGGCATGGGTTTAGGTGATGGCGGAGGTGACGGAAAAGATGGTGGTGGTGTTGTCGGTCGGGGCGGCGGGGATTGTGGGTGGCGGGGGGGGGGGGGGGGGGGGGGGGCAGCAGGGGTTAATGGGCATCAGCGGATACTCTCTGTTTTAGTAAATTGGACACTTCGTGTCCTGTTTGTTGGACATGAACGCACCCCTGACACGTACACGTGTGTACCTAGCTTCTGTGAACATCAATTTGATACAATATTAGGTTTTTTATTCGAATTTTGGGATAATGTTCAGTTCGAATACACGTTTATTGTACATTGTATTCGAATGAGGTTTAATGTGATTTAATTGATTTTAAATGTTTTAAAAAAATGAAATTTCATGTTAGATACGAACTGTTATGATATGTAATAACTGAGTTTTAAATATGATTTGAGTTTTGTATAGTTTTCAAATCAATATTGGGTTTTGCTGTCGAGTTCATGTAATTCTGAGACTGAGAAGTGAATGAGGTATCTTAATATGTTTAAAAAATCGATTTTGATTGTTTAATATGAATTTAAATGTCAATTGTGAACTGTAATGATAGGTATATAAACTGAGATTGATAATATGAATGCATGAATTGAATGGAAATACAATGCATGAACTGAAATTGGTTCGTTAGACTGAGATTTGATTGGGATATATGTTATGTTAAATGATATGTTGATTGCATAAAATGAGAATGTATGCAAAACCTGAGATTGGTTTATAAATCTGTTTCAGTCCATTGTCCCATTTTCCCTTCCCTTTTCATTTCATTTTTCCTCTTTTTACATACATGATATGTAAACATGTAAATGTTGAATGAAATGAATAGGCATGTAGGTATCCTAACTAATGTAATGCATATGAATTGAACTGAGAACAGCCCCTTCACTTCTAGTTTCCCCCTCACTTCACATTGACACCCTATCCCACTACCTACATGTATTTGCATTACCTATTGCTGCTATGTTCACTGTATCTCTATACACACATGTACACTAGTGTATGTTCACATCTAACCCCCATTCATGTCCACTTCACATTGACACCATGTACACACATTTACACTTTACCTTGACACTTTCCATTTTGCCATGAACACATTGAACCCCCTACTGCTATGATACACACACACACAACTATGCCACTCATCACCCCCTCTCTATCTCTGTAATATATATATATATATATATATATATATATATATATATATATATATATATATATATATAATGCAATACAGGTATGCATGTTAGATAATGCAATGTAGTGAAATATGAATGCAATGTATCAATCCAAGTATGCAAGCATGTATGTTATAAATGTGTAAATGCAATATAATGAGTGATATGAATATGATATGCAAGTACCTATGTATCCATGTAGGTAAGCTAGTGTATTGGTAATATAGTCATACATGAATGCATGAATAATGTATATATGTATACATATGTTATGTTGTATGATAGTTAGTAATTGAATGAGGCTTGATTTCATATAGGTTTAGTGTTGTATTGGTATAGGTAGGCTTACCTATAGGCTTGTCCTATATACACTAGTTAGTGTATATATATGTTGTGATTATATCCTAGTGTTGACCATAGTTTGACTTCATGTTGACCATAGTTGACCAAGAGTTGACTTTGACCCAGAATGACCTAGAATTGACTAAGTGACTACACTTATTCTTATTCTCTAATTTGACTTCATGTTGACGATAGTTGACCAAAAGTTGACTTCGGTCCCAAGTCAGTACACTTGCACTCGTTATAATCTCTAATTTGATGAAGTAAGTGACTACACTTATTCTTATTCTCTATAATAGTGTATTTAGAGATGAAGTCAAAATGAGGACACCCGATATTACCGATGAGGGACTTCAAAGAGAGGTTGATTGTACATTTCCGTCCTGGTTTCACAAATACGTAAGTAACTGAGATAATATGTTATGCGGCTACCATTAAAATATATGCATCTAAAATATTTAAATTATCAATATTTGTTTACAGGTTTTATTGCCTGAAACAACACTCACAAATGAGAGTGTTCGTTATCTGGCATTGGGACCGAAGAAGCAAGCAAAGACTTGGCCAGGCTATGTCGTTAATGGCTTCAAGTTTAAGGCAACTCAGAATGCTATAAATGTCGAATTTATCAATGACGGCTTCAATACCAAGGATTCCGGTGTTTGCATAAGAGGCACCATCTATGACGACGAGCCGGACTTTGACTATTATAGAGTGCTTCGGGATATTATAGATTCAAGATTAAATCTAGAAATACATTCAACGTTGGAGATCCAGCATACCATGAGGACCAGATCGAAAAGTCCCAATACTTGGGACAACAGTCGGATACAATGGATGTTGAAGATATTGTTGAGGAAAATAGAGGGGAGGAAGAGCTTGATACATAAGACTTAGCTGTCAACCAAGAGAGAAAGAGGTATTTTGTCCCAAATATTGAGGCAGAAGAAGAAGATGAAGAAGAAGAAGAAGAAGAAGAATTTGATGGGGATGAGGATACAGATGAAATCGACGATGAGGATAAGGATAAGGATGAGGAAGAGGATGATGATGAAGACGAGGCCGAGGATGAGAACGAAGACGATGACGATGATTAGATTAATTATCGTTGTATATTTCAAACACTTCCAATTACGTGAATTCAGTTTGACCTCATAAAAGCAATTACGTGAATTCATGCTTTTTTCGTTCGATCATCTACTTATTGTATAATTTTCTTTTTGCAGATGGCACTCCTAGTCCTTTTCGTCGCGGCGGCACTCGTCGTCCTGCTGGTGGTATATATATTTTAGTTTAGAATTTTATATTCATTTACACTTCTATATTGTTAATTATGTTTATGTGTTCTATTTACAGGTCATGATGGCTGGCTGTGGCGGTGGTGCTGGTGGTGGTGGTGCTGGTGGTAGTCGTGGTTATGGTGGTACTGGTGGTCGTGGTCGCATTCAATCTTCCCGACATATGACCCCATCCAGCGAACCCGACCCGGAGAGTACCCCGGGCACAGACTCATCCCGCCGTCGATCGACAACTTCATCGAGGCATGAGTCTCCATCCGCTAGCGGATCCGTTTCGCCAGCGGACCCACCAGCGGATCCACCAGTTACTGCACAGTGGGCCCCAGAGTACCACAATACTCGGTTCCATCCGGTTACTGGGGAGTATATGCACGGACCCGCGGATCCTCCGACGGCACCAGAGAGGCTGATAGACGAGTTCCAACGAGAGCTATCGCCCGCGGGGTCCTCGTAAGTAAATTTAAGATAATTTATTAAATTTGTTTCATTTATTCAAGTTAATAATCCATTCGTTGCTTCTTTGTAGATTTTTTCCGTTTAATGTTGCCAGGTCTCTAGGGGAAATTATCCGGGCTAACTTCCATGGCCCCTACCTCAACTTTTTGTCGGTGCCCCCAAACGTGAAGTATGTCTGGCTCGACGAGTTGAGGATATATATATATATATATATATATATATATATATATATATATATATAACCATTTTTTAATTACGTGATAATTGAATTTGTATGTTAGACGACGTTCTGGTAGCCCCCCCATCGCGAGGACGCGATCCGCAGGACCTACAGAAGCGCTGCCTCAAAGAAGATACGGAACATGATTCATGACCTTAAAATGGGGCAGATGAGGCCGAATTGGATCCAGCAGGACTTTTACGAGGAGATCTTGGATAAGATGGATACTCCTGCGTACAAGAAGAAATCGGAGAAAGCAAAGACGAACCGACGGGCCGCGGGGCTTCATACGGGAGGATTAAGGCCCCACGCAGCGGCGCTTGCAGATCTGGTAAGATACCACAAATTTATTTCACTATCGAATTCGATATTATTAATATACGAAGTTAATTAAATTATACGAATATTTCGTATGTAGACGCAACGGACGGTGAAGGAGGAAAAAGCGCCAGAATCGGTCACCATGGACGATGTGTTCCAGCATGCGCACAAGAGCCAGAAGGACGGGAGCTTCGTCGACGAGAGGGCCAAGGAGACTGATGTAAGTACTTACGTTTATGAGATTTACGTTAGAATTAAAAGTATTCTGACTATAACTTAGGCAAACTTAGGATTCACACTATAACCTAGGGAAACATAGGATTTAGATTACAACTTAGGTAAAATTATAGTATAAACACATTCATTTGATAGGTTGCGTATCGTGAGGCCCATAGTCGGTCTCAGTCATCTGTTGTCGAGGATGTCGGTGAAACGACGCCCTCTTCTATGGCCGCTCGCAACGACTTGTTCGTACATACCATTGGCGACTTTAAGAAATAACGCATGTATGGAGTCGGCTCCCTAGGGCCGTTGCACATGGTGACTCAGAGATTTCTACCGACTTCGCCTCCTCCCGCAGCCCCGACAGACGATGATGTGAGGTCACAGCTTGTGCAGCTGCACGAGGCGGGGTCGTCCTTACGGGAGCAAATTGCCACGTACTTTCTGCCTCCTTCTACTGCTGCCAGTCCGTCTGCTGCTAGTGCCCGTCCGTCTGCTGCTGGTATCGGTCCTTCTTCCGTCGGTCATCTTTCTTTCAACCCTGCTACCCCTCTGGTACCGCCTCCGACTGTGACGACACTCCTTGACCTGATGTCGCCAGAGCAGCTACGCCGACTTTCGGACAATGTCTTCAACGGATTGCCGCCATACATAGTGGAGCAATATTATCGTCGGTCGTAGCAGGGAGTACTACCACCGGACGATCGAACTCCTCCTCGTCAGTGATGTATTGTATTTGAATAGTTTTTAAATTTTGAATATTTGTGGGAATTTCGAATATTATAATGGCGGATATTAGTTTTGATTTTTGGATAATTGGTGTGTATTTTATATTAGTTTGGGTGATGCATATTTGTGATGCATTATATTCGTGTGTGATTTATATTGGATTATATATTGGTCTATGTGATTGTACATTGTGATTTTCTGATGTTTCGGATGTTGTGTGAACAGGGAAAGCTCTGCAATTTTTTTTATAAAAAATCTCAGTTAGCGACGGACTAGTGACGGATTGGCGACGGACAACCTCAGTTACCGACTATATTTCGACGAAAAATCCATCGCTAACTGAGGATTCCCAATATTTTCCATTTAGCGACGAATAGCCGACAGATTATCCATCGACAAGATTCTGATGGCATGAAAGCTGCATAGAACCTTAGCGACGGACAAGCCGTCGGTAAGCCGTAGGTCTCTCGTCGGCTTTCACTTGGCGATGGATAATCCGTCGCCAAATGTAGCGGCTAATTCACGACTGTTTGGCGACTAAGTCCGACGGATTAGCGACGGAATATCCATCGCCATGGTTCTGGGAAGGTCAAACATATCTAGAACCGGGTCGACGGACTATCCGTCGCTAAGCCGTCACGAGGTAGCGATGAAAAGCGACGGACCGATACTCTCTGATACACAGTAACGACGGTTTTTTCGACTGACTAGTCCGTCGGTAAGAGTCTCTATAATTCACTATCTGATACTTGAATTCGACAAAAAAAAGTCGGAAAGCCGTCGCTAATGTAACGAATACTGACGACGGAAAGCCATCGCTATTCCGTCGAGTGGCGACTACCTAGGCACGGACTTTTTTTAGCGACGAGCTGATTGCCGACTGATTGTTTTGATCCAAATCCGTCAGTGATCCGTCGCTAAGCATACGGGATTTTTTTCTTTTATTCCATTGTTATGTGGTGCCAGATTTAGGGGCAAGGGTACATCAGATTTGACTCACTGTATACATTCAGGAAGAGGAGGAACGAAGTCACTCGACAAAAGAAAAGGGAGAGGTACTTAATAAAAGGGGGGAAATGGAACATTTTGCCGATATTAAAGCGCCATGGCCACACTATCGAGAAATGTTGGACACGTGTTCAGTCCAATGTTGCTACCTCATCTACTCCTCCACCTTTGGAGTATCATAGATCTCATAGAGTTGCAGGGTGTTGTGCTTATTTGTATTTTGCTGTTCCTTCTGAGTCAGGTCCTATTACTCTGGAGACTCTTAAGCAATTGATGTCTGCTATCACTCAGAAGATTGAACAACGAGGGCCTCTTTCCGTTTCACTTTGAAAGCCAGTTCCCTAGAGGGAACCTCCTTTCTTTGCCGCCCGCTGTGCTCCATCTTCTGTTGATCGTTGATCGAATAGCGGCGGATGGGCGACGGATGTGGTCGTCGCTAAAACAACAAATTTTGGTAGTGCTAATGAATATATATATATATATATATATATATATATATATATATATATATATATATATATATATATATATATATATATATATATATATATTACATATTTCTATATTTGGACCATCTTCAAATTTAGTTTATCTCTAAGATATCTACACGTTATCTCCACGGCAATAATACCCTAAAGCCTATTTTTCAATTTGACCACTTTAATTTGGCTTAATTATTTAGATAATACACCGTAATAAATTTTACATATGTGGCCCCTTAATCTCGAATAACTCTAACAATCTCCTACTGGACTACATATCATGTAACCTTACAAATGTGTTAATTTTATGAGCTAAAAATTGCTATTTTAACCTTAGGGTATATCCGGACAATCTCGTCCATTAACCACATATACATGCAATGTGATCAACACGTCTATTTCCAAATGACCCTCATTTACTTTAATGAGATCAATATACTTTAACAACATAAAACTGAATAAATTGGATTTTCCATAAGTCTGATCAGAAAATATCCAAATACATAAATGCATATATGTATCCAAGCACCAAAATACATAAAACACAAACTCCAACTATATTGACATATCCTCAAACAATATAACACTCATATGAGCAGTGTGCACATGAAAGACCTTGGGTGGTAACCCTTTTGTGAGCATATACGCAAACATGAAGTTTGTCCTAATGTGCAATATGGACCATTGTCTACTCTGAATTCTCTCATTCACAACTAGGAACTTTATGTCAATATGCTTTGACTTATACGGGCTCTTGTTGTTATTGGAATACAGTACTGCTGATCTATTGTCATAATATAATGGGCGGCCTTTCAATACTCTCAAGTATGCGTAACCCTGTGACAAAATTTCGCAACCATATTCCATGCTTGGGTGCCTCACAATATGCTATAAACTTTGCTGCCATAGTGGAAGCAGCTACGAGTGTCTGTTTAACACTCTTCCAAGATATATCTCCACCAGTCAACATGTAAACATAACATGATGTGGATCTTATAAGTTCTTGAACTCCAATAAAATCGGAGTCAAAATACCTTATGATTTCCAAATGATCTGATCTCTATAGGTGAGCATGTAATCCTTTGTTCTATCTAAATTACTTACGTAATCATTTGGTTGCTTTCCAATGATCCATCCTAGACTTAAATATCTGTCTAGCATCCCAACTATGTACGTAATATCCGGACGCATACACACTTGAGCATACATTAGACTCCCTACGGCCAATGAATAGGGAATCGATTGCATTTGTTTAATTTCAAAGCTATTCTTAGGGTACTGACTGAGACTAAACTTGTCTCCTTTAGCGACATGGGTGTCACATGGTTTGCATTTCTGCATGCCAAATATTTTTATCACTTTATCGAAGTCTCAAGCAGAAGATCGGGTGATTGGGCTAGTGGTGTTGGAATTGGCTTTCGAAAAGTCACTAATACTGAAGTGCATGTAGCACGTACAAATGATTTCAAAGGACTCGATGTCAGAAAGTCTGTGGCACCATGCAGGCTTGAGGATGAACATCCATACTGGACAGATGGTTATGACATGGCAAGAATCATGCTTCGAAAGGCTTTCAGCATTGAAGGGATGTTCAAACTTCTGTTTATAACTCCTTCTGATAATGTCAGTGTAATTTCTTCATTGAATTTTGGCATAATAGACTAGGACATGTGCAATGTAATAGCATTAAAAATGTATACTCTATGTCTTATCTCCAAATGTGGGTGTAATAGGGTGAAGAATTATGAAGTCTGTGCACAGACAAAGACTGTCAGGAAGCTGCTCAGACGATTGAACTGAAGTACAGAACTTATGGAGTTGATGCACTCATATTCCGTGGCTTCTAGCAATTCTCCACAAAAATCGGGATAAAGTTTTCATCGACACTTATCAAAGTACGCATTCATATATTGAAAGATGAAGCGTTCAACAAATTCATAGACTTCAAGGCTGAAGTTGAACGTCAAATCGGTCATCAACTCAGGAAATTCAGAAGTGAACGAGGCGGAGAGTATCGTTTTCTTAAATTCGCATCGCAAAGAACATGTAATTGTCAATGAAATGACTGTTCCGTATTCTCCCTAATTCAATGGAGTTTTATAAAGGAAGATCTGGACGCGGTCAGAGATGATAAAATCTATACTGCGGGTCTTTCAAAATAATTATATATGGCGATAGATTGCACTTATGACTAACATTTTTTATGAATAATGTACTGTTCATATGACATTACTTACGTAAGCCCTCTGATTTTTTGGGATTTTTTTATTTATTTAATCTAATTATTTATTATGAAACTATATTTTATTTTCAGTTATGACTATAAATATACTTTATCGTAGCTTTGATTTTTGAAATATAACATTGGCCAATTTCTCAAAACCAATTTCATATTTGTGTTCTAGACGAGTCCACCTTAATGTAGGCATATGATGTCCCAATTAGACATATCCCCTTGTGCTCTATTTTTCTTGTACAATTTTCGGGTCAATTAGGCCAAATTCATTATCTACACTGTTGTATTTTTCAATTCCAATTTGAGACCAGATCCGATCCAAACTTTTCTATCCAACATATAATTTTGACCTATTTTGAGTCTACTACACACATGCCACTAGTGTCACACTCAATTAAGTTCTCATGTGCTATTTATATTTAAATGACACAAAAGACCTTTTCGGACATTTAGAACCCGATTAATTCCAACGGGCCGCCCCGACTCGAAAGTGACTCAACAGGTATCAGTACAACCTATTCTAGGTTGACCTAGCCTAAAGTGTGTATATATATATATATATATATATATATATATATATATATATATATATATATATATATATATATATATATAAAGCCTTTTAGCCTAAAGTGTGTATATATATATATATATATATATATATATATATATATATATATATATATATATAAAGCCTTTTTTTGAAGGGATTATGCATATCTTCAAAATAATTATTGAGGAGGGGGTTTATGCAAATAAACAAATCTATCTATTAATGTTAAATCTTTCCATATCCTCATCTTAGATTCTCATAGAGCAGAATTCTTTGAAGACAAGTTTGTAAGGGACAAAAAAATTATTCTCGCAAATGTTTCGGAGAATATTGTTAGGTCCGAAGAAACAAGTACTTCTAAAGAAGATGTAGTCAAGGAGATAGTTGTCATTGATGATACAACGCTTGAACCAGTATCCTCTGAGCAGTTAGCAAAGCTAGTAAGGAAGGCAAAATATTTTCGGAGATTACTTTATCACCTACCGCGTGGAGGCTGATGAGGTGATGAAGACCAGAGACACGATCCTCTGTGAGGATTCCACCTTTCTTTATAAATAGAGCTCCGAGGCCTTCTTTTGGAGACACTGAAAATGAAATTAAAAGGAGTCCAGGGAGTCCGTTCGAGCCACACACAAAGATGACTACGAGCGTTCCAGAAGTTCTCTTGTGAACTTGCTGGTTCTTGAAAGCGAACCGTGTGGGGGTCAATCTTGCTTTGAGTAACGGTGGTTTTCACCGCCCCAGCAAAAATAATAATTATTCTTTCTTCTTCTCCTTCCTTCTTTTAATTGTAAACATTCTGTCTCAATTGCAATATGTTTGCAAGGAAGAACGTATTTTGATTCGAGAGAAGTAATCTAAAAACTTTATAATGTTCAGTTGGAATCGAAGCACCGGAGGGAAAACTTGTTTTTTTGAACTTATGATCTCGACTATTCAGAATCAGAACAGAGAGCAAATATCCTGGGAGGTCTTGCGTGATATCTCTGTGCCTCTATCTTGTGATCTGTCTCGGGACTTACATTTATGAACACTGTTACGCAAGCAACTGTGGATATCAATTCTACAAGATCACTAGTTATTGTCATTTTGGCATGGTGTGCCCCCTGAGAAAGGAGTTGATGAGCACAAGGGACTCCATGGGCTTGTTGAGTGGCACAAGGTGGCCTGCCCCTCTCACTGTCACCATTGTCAGGCTTTGGTACTCCACAAACCTCCCTCCAACCTGTAAACCCAAAATGCTCAATATTGTTCAGTTATCAGCTAAACAAGATTTGTCTGGATTTGAACATGGTCAGTACCTGCTTGTTGTGGTACCATGTATGCCACTGAGTTTTGAGTGGAAGGTCCAAGGACTCCACCCAGTATCTGGACCCAATCACTGGCACCCTACCATCTGCATCTCCACTGTAATAACAGTTCAGACCAAAAATGAGGTGAGACTCCAAAGTGCTGGCAGAACAAAAAGATATGGAGAGAGTAGCATGCATGACTCTTGAAAGATAAAATGACAGTCCCGTCAGTAGTGCTATTTTTTCATGATAAGGCAAGGCCGTTTTTGAGCTTGTGCAAGACGATCGTACATGGCCCCAAATATCGGAAGGCCCCAAATTTTTTAACCTCCGTGTATATTACTAATGTGACATCTTCATTTCTCAGATTTAGTTCTCCCTATGTTTTAGAAATTGCAGTAACATGGCCCTTATAATGTCATAAAAAGGCCATTTTTTGGTGTTTGTAGAGGGTCCTTAGAATGTTAGAAACGGCACTGTGATAAGGTTCAAGATACCTAACAATATTAGGACAGTCGTGATAAGTTTCATGTGAGTCTGGGACAGATATCTAACAACATTAGGACAGTCACTCATATTTTTAGTTCGGTAACAAGTTGAGATCTATTACTCCAGTTCATTGAGTTGATGAAGAAATATAAGATGGGGTGTCTATTTTTTACAAGAATATAATTGTTTTCTTCTTTGCGTTTATGTCAGATTAGCTTTAGTTTTTGGATCATGGGAGTCCAAAAACCCAATTTCTTATTGCCATTTTCCTAGGAAGCACGAACACTCCAAAAATGCGGGTGCTGTCGTCTAGGACACGTACCAGGCACAATAGGTGTCGTATCCTTATCATGTCGTGTTGTACCTGTGTCTGGGTGACATATCCATTTTCTCTTGCTTTTCCATAATATTACCTATATATATGTCTAGCGGGTGAGGCTCTGTTCTTGGTTATAGTACACAGAAATCAAAAGGTGTATATAGGCCATGGCACAAACCTGTACACCCATATCCTTAGGCCAGCATTGATGAGCTTGGAGTAGATTGGCAGAACAGAAGACACATTGAAGTTGTAAGTGTTCAATATTGAGTCACTGCAAAAGAAAACAAAGAACAATGCATAAGTAATATAGGTTATGATACATATGCAGAGCTCTTTCTCCAATAAACAACATAGGAATGGCCCTAACTTTTGCACCTACAACTTACTTGCAAACCTTCCATCGCCCTTTGGTCCTTCCTGTCACATTTGCATGGATTAATCTTTGCACATCAACCCTGTTGAAGTACTCCTCGACATAGTTAGAGAAGCATGGATCATAGCCTGCTGGAATTCTTATCCTCCTTGCGAAATTCTTCTGCAATCAATTTCATAGACGGAAATTCTTCTCACAAGGTTGTATACCAAATGCCAAGTGCATAATTCCTTACTTTCATGATATGATTGGGAGTTATGTAACTTACCTTCACTTGGAAGTTATTTGTGTAATCAACATTCGATGAGGTATTTTCAGCAGTATTGCACTTGGGTGCGTATATATTGTAGATATCAATCTTATGATACTCTTCGTACACAATGTTCATCACATCGTTGCATTCATCTGTCAGATTGAAGAGCTTGAAGTTGCAAACCTTTTTAACAAGCCTGTAGACTTGGTCCGATATGATGGTGTGGCTCCACGCATAATCTACTAGCCCCTTCATGTCGTAGTAGTCATCTGTTTCAGGGTTCCCAACCTGGATTGTGAACTACTCCCATCATCATCGTCGACAACAATAGCAATCACAACAAGCGCAAGTTTATTTTATAAAAACAAGGTACGCTACAAACACAGACATCGAATTAGTAAGGGCTTCACGAATATATGGAAGTTTATGATCGATTAGGGGCAAGAGATGGTCATGCCATTTAATTACTCTCTTTTTAGGGGAAGAATTTTGTTTACGGCTAGTTCTTAGAAGTGGACTGAAATCCATCCCAATAGTCGAGAACTTAGGTTTGCTTTTGAAACTAGGGGTCTATTTTCTAGAACCAACTGGAGGATTCTTTGAGATGTCAAACCGGATAAATGTTCTGTTATTTACATCTTAAAAACTTGCAGAAGATGATATGTGATGTAGTTCTTGCAAATTCACTTGATCCTAACATGCTTTTGTAAAACGTTGTTTTCCATTTCCTGAAACAAGATAAAAACAATTGTTCCTCTAACTTTCCGAGGTTCTAGAACCCTATCTGACTATTCAAAGATTATATATAAATTTCTTATATGAAACCGAGATAGTTACCTTTCAGAAAGTTCTAAGGATATAGGGTATTAAGACATTTATGTTCAAGAAACTCGTGTAGCAGGTACGTACTTTTAACTTATAAAATTGGTGCAGATTGTTCTAATGTATATCCTGCACTATGTAAACGAAAGGAAAAGGCACAAAAAGCTTACTATGAAGCCTTTCAAATTGATATATGGGTACTTGTTCTTCTCCTTGTTGCGTTCGTAGACAAGCTCGGCCAGTTGGGGTACATAGTGACCTGAAAATGTTGACCCATAAACAAAAATCCGTAAATATTCCTATTTAGTCCCTCAAATGTGCACAAAAAGGCTTTGAGATCAACACCATTGTCAAATAATTCATATTAATTTCCTTCATTATGTTTCAAGAGTTCCATATGATGATAATCAAAATTCTGTTGGTTAACTTTAGTATGTCATTTGATCAATTGTGACCAGAAGATGAATGCTCACCTCCATAACTCTCTCCTGCTATATAGAAATCATGATCTTGATACTGTCGAAATCTTTTCAACCAGTTGACGAGGAAGCTATATGCATCGTTAGCTACGTAGATTATTTGCAACAAAGGTTTAATTAGAAATGCATCTTTGTGTACTTAAAAAGGAATGACACAAGAAGAATATCAGAAAAAAAAATTGATTACCCACAAATCCATCTTCAAGGTTTGTGAGATCAGAGGATATATTGGTATAGGAGAAGCCAACTCCAACAGGGGACTCCAAAAATAACAAATTTGCTTCTGCAAGAAAAAGAAAAGAAAAACTTCTTGAGCACTAATATTGTACCAATTATAATGACAAATTCCAAAAGATTAATATCTATGAATATTAATATAGTAGGTGAGCTTGGTAACAGAACCTTTATTCCATGCATATTTATTGAACTCAAGCCCTGTGCCATCTCTCTTGACCCTGAGAGGACCCAGTTCAACAGCTGCTCCATAGCCTATGGATGAGCAGCCTGGGCCTGCGTAAAACAACCAGAGATTTTCATACACATCATTAAAGTTTAATGAAATTGTGCAAAACAGAAACTTTCGACAAATTGCCAAAAGAGAACCAAAACGCCCATTCGTTGGGCATTTTCCTTGAAAGTTGAAACCACACAATCAATGAAAACGCGGTTGGGCGTTTTTTTGGGCACGTTCGACTAATGGGCGATTTTCTTACCACTTATTTAAAATTTTCATATATATATATATATATATTTTTGGAACCAGGTAAATTGTTTCTGGAATCGCTCCCACTGGGATTCGAACTCCTGACCACTCGAGCCGCATGCATCTCTCTTAACCACTAGACTAGAGGTCATTTGCTATATATATATATATATATATATATATATATATATATATATATATATATTGTGTGTGTGTGTGTGTGTATTAAATGCATATGTATTTATAACATCATAACACGTGGGGATTAAAATCCAAGAGGAGGTTGAGGGTTCTCTTAGATCTTATTACTTCATGAGCTAACCACAAACTCCCAATGGTAAGGCATTTTTTACACAAGTTGTGTTCTACCTATGGGCGTTTTTTCAACAAAATAAAAATAAAAATAATGTAAGGGAAACGCCCATTTGTAGGACGTTCTTTGTGTTCAAAATACCCTTCCAATTGGCGTTTGTTTTCTTTGATTTTTTTATTAGTGTAAATTAGTTAGTTGTTAATGCTATTAATGCTAGTAAATGGGAAACTAATTCCCAGAACAAACGCCCTACCATAGGGCGTTTTACCTTTTATTTTGTAATTTCGCAAAACTTTGTTCTTTCGGCTCAATTTCACAAAACTTTGATGCTTCCAATGAAAATTTCATAAAACAAAACAAAACAAAAAAAGTACAAAAGCATTACTTGCAAAGTGATGAAAATAATTAAAATGCTAATGGAAACTATATATATATGTACATGGGCTGGCTTTTAATACATCTTTACTAGTATAATGGGGAGTAAAACTTTGATACATAAGAAGGTATCAAAGTTTTGATACCTCCTTTGTATGACAAGTTGGCCCATACACTAATTTTATGTTCACACATTTTACGAAGTGAGAGGAGGGCCCACTTGTCATACAAAGGAGGTATCAAAACTTTGATATCTCCTTCTGTAACAAAGTTTTTTCCTATAATGGACTAAAAAAGGAGCATTCTAAGCTGTATGTATATCCTCAATTAAGAAAAAAATACCGAAGAAAACAATTCCAAAACTAACTTCTAATTGTAACTAAAAATTAGTCTAAATGAGCCGACACAATTATAAAAAATTCCCTAACTATTAGCTTAACTATATGATATTATCTAACTACCTATGCATATATCTATAACAAATTCTAATTAAAATATAAACATATCTATAACAAATCCTAATAAAATATATATAGAATTAGAATGCTAATGGAAACTATATATATATATATATATATATATATATATATATATATATATATATATATATATACACACACACACACACACACACACGGGCTGGCTTTTAATACATCTTTACTAGTATAATGGGCTCAAAAAGGAGCAGTCTAAGCTGTATGTATATCCTCAATTAAGAAAAAAAATACGGAAGAAAACAATTCCAAAACTAACTTCTAATTGTAATCCTTGTTAGCAATTCGGCAAATGAAAAAAATTCGGAACGACAAAAGTACGAGTATAAATCGGCACAATACAAGTAAAATACGGTCAAAAATTCGGTCAAAAATTCGTCTAACGAAAAACATTCGGATCAGATTTAATTCGTGTTTAGTATGTTTCATATGAACCAATTCGGCACTAAAAATTCGGCATATATATATGGCCCATCCACTTCTACTCCTTCATAAACAAGGGTTCAGTGTAAGAATAAGAAGAGGTTGGATGATGAAAAACCGAAAGATTTTTCTTTGATTGTTGCAAGCAACATGTGCAAAGACTCTTGGGTTTCTTTTTTTGGTTACTGTGAGACTTTTTCTTCTTTTCTTTTGATAATTTTTTAGAATTGTGCCGGTCTTAATATCTAATAGCAGCAAGAGTCAAGACTGTTGGGTTTCTTGGTTACATTTTTTTGGCCAAATTTTTTAAAAATTTGTACGGTACGCGTTTAAAACGCCACAGGCTTAAAATTCGCGTACAAATCCAAAAATTTCAAAAGTACGTAAGTATTATACGTTTATGTAAGATACGGAAAAATTCGCGTATAATACGCGTTTTATTCGGGTGATTGCTAACAAGGATTGTAATTAAAAATTAGTCTAAATGAGCTGGCACAATTAAAACAACTATCAGCTTAACTATATGATATTATCTAACTACCTACACATATATCTAAAACAAACTCTAATTAAAATATAAACATATATATATATAACACATCTTCATTCAAATAACAGATATTTGAGTTGTTATTGACCTCCATTGAGCCAGAGGAGGAGGGGCCTCTTGGAAGGGTGTGCCTGTGCCTCAAAGAACCAGTAGAAGAGTGCCCTCCCACTCTCCTCACTGGCTGTTATGTAGCCAGAGAACTGGGACACTGGTGGGCTTTGGGGCTGTCCAGGGAGGCTGAGCACTCTATCAGGCTCCTGCAGGGGAGCTCCTTCAGCACTGCATGATTGGATTTGAATGAGGCAGAGGAGGCTGAAGAGTGTGGTGACAAGAGTAGTAGCTGGAGATGCCATTCTCCCCCCTCACAACAAGAGGAGATGATGATTGTTTTGTACATAGAAAGTAGAGATAAGTATGGGAGTAGAAGTTGTCATCTGAGGGACCAAAAATAAAAAAAGAGTTGCAGAAAAAGTGTACAAGCTTTTGGAGTACTAGAAGCCAAACTAGGGAAAGTGCAGGGATGGGTTGTTAACCCAAGTAAGTGGTTGCCTTTTGTGAAAAAATAAATACGAAAAATGATATTTTGTCCGTAATTTGTAACCGCGGACGTGACCACCGACAGACATAGCGGCCACCCATTAGCCTCATCTGCTATCTCCAGGCCCCACCCAGACCGGAGGGCAAATGATCGGCCGCCACATCGGCCGGCAGTCACGTCCGCGGTTACAGACCGCGATCAACGTAGCAACTCCGAAAAAAATTAACTCGATGTAACCGCATTGGTCTTTAGCTGCCATTGTCCTTGTCAACATATATCTGCATATCCTTCAACTGTTGTGAAGCTTATATTGAATACAGAATATTTTGTTGGCCGAAAGAAAGTTTAGAGAAATAGACGGAAGGAAAAGAAGGTTTTAAATTTTTTAAGTCCCAATACATTCTGTCAGTCGGACTAACAGAACATGGTCAGACGGCCTGGCTGAATTCAAGCAACATTTAATTTTGGATCGCGGCGGTTGAATGGCTCTATGGTTGGATGGCGGGCTGCAATATATAGGAGATTAGGAATTGCTTGATTTTTGTAAGACGGCCTGACGGAATATGAACTTACTTGAATTTTGTCGGACCGTCTGGCAGAATGTATTGTCACTTCCAAAATTTTCAAACATTTTCTTCCTCCGTCTATTTCTGTAAAGTTTGTTTCGTCCAAGAAAATTACAGTTTAGTTAAATTCATAGAAAAATCGTAAAAGATGAAAGGGCTCAAAGAAGTTAAAAGGGGCATCAAATTATGTATTAGTTACTGGTTGATGTTCTGTTGTTGAGAAGTTGTCAAAGTAATTTCCAGTAGTCCATGGTTGGCTTTGGAAAGTGGATTACTAGAGGCACTACAAAACGTGATAGGCTGTCACAGGTTAGGGTTCAACGCACCAATTATTAGGGGACATCATACTACACACCTCTCTTCTTTCTTCTTCATCTTCATCTTCATCTTCATCTTCCTGTTCCTCTAACTACTTTGTTCTTTCCTCTTCCTTTTTCTCTTGCAACCATGGACAGACAGTAAAAAAAATTGGGATAAACTGATCCCACTAAAAAGAAAAGAAAAGGTTTTTTTTGTTGAACTATATATACAGGACGGATACACTAAGGGACAAGTGCGGATACAGTAAACCATGCATTGTTTCTTCAATAATTCCTACCGCACCGACGGAGGACCCCGCACGCGAAAGCGAGGACACGTGGCAGCCCCATAGGTCCGGGATTGGACCCACAAAAATTGAGCCCCCTGTTATCGCCGTGGTCCGGCCCGGACCAATGGGGGCCGCTACGTGTCCTTGGTTCACGTGTGCGGCCCCCTTGTCCCTGCAGAAGTGTTATTTATTTTTTTTTTTTTTACATTTGAGGTTGATCCCCTTCTTAAATTTTCGCGTCCGCCCCTGCTTGCAAGTAAGACTCCTTCACAAGCAAGATAAATCTCTATCATTTGAAATAGATTTAATAGGTTCTAGGATTTTCCAAATGTAGGGGGGACAACACACCAGTTGTTAGGATTTTTTTCTAACTGATTCTTAGACTTCATGTTTAAGTAATCTATACCCCAAATTGAGACTATTTCTGAAATTTCGAACCCTATAATTGGGGTTTCAAAGCTTCAAAAATCGGAAAAGCCATGTTGGGGACGACGCGGGACTGCTACAATTTTAACTGTCCTAAAAAGAGACTACGTATTAGAGTTGCCAAAAATTTGACAGTCATGTTCATAACAGGACTGCCAAATTTTTGACAGTCCTACTCCTAACATTATTAAAAGAGTACTATGGAAATAAAAAAATTTAACAAATTTTGTGAGTGCCTGATGTAGCGTGGATTCCAAATTCTTCTACGATTTTTTTTTTCTTTCCTTTTATTTTATTTTTTTAGCTTTATCTTTTTTATAGAGTTGTTAAGAATCCTTTGTTAAGAATCATATTTCTTTTGGGAATCTTATTTTGATTCTATCTTTTATTAGAAGGCTTTATTCTTATTTGATTAGGATTAGAATTTATTTTTTATTAAGATTAGGTTAACATAAAAGTCCTGTAAATAGGCACCTTTTGTATGCAATTGAGGACAACTTTTTAATCAATAAAATTCTTCTTTAAGTTCTGAGATTTGTTCTCTTCTTTTCTTTGTCGTGGACTCGACTGTTCCGTGCATTCGGAAGCCTCTCGCTTGAGGTTCAAGCAACCTTCGTGTTGACCCCTCACAAGGCCATCCGTCAGAGTTTTTGCGGCATTGCTTTGCTCTGACCAAGCAACGGTGGTCCAATTATCGTCATCACCTATCGACTTGGTTGCTAAGCACGAAGATAAGTCCGTTCCGCTATCACGCTACGTCAAGCGGTATCAGAGCCCTACAGATCCATGATTCTGTTGGGAAAGAAATACGGAAACCTTTCCCCAAACCGGAGAGTACCTGCGAGAGGACCGAGCAATACAACGCACGAACCCAAAAACAACCACACAAAACAATCCACGCAGACACAGAGAATTTTTGACGTGGAAAACCCTTGCGGGAAAAACCACGGGACGATCGGAGTCCAACCCTGAGAAGCCTCCACTAATGGAATAGAAGAATTACACCCTCTACAAACTCCTCCCGATCCAAATCGGATCCCCACAACACTCAGAGATAAGAACAATGATTACAAGGCTACGAAGAGCGAGAACGACGAGTAGAGATTACCCGAACACGATCTCCTTCGAATAGCGACCTTCAATCCTCCGTCTTCTTCTCCGAAGTTGCAATGGCACTCTTGCCTCCTTCTCTCTCCAAGTTGTGTTACGTTGCGTTATGAATTAGGGTTGAAAAAACTCAACTTAACTCCCTAATCCCGCAACCAACCTGAACCGTTGGATTAGATCCAGTGGTGAAAAGTCACCCAAATTCCCGTATCAGCCCCGACGACACAGAGTTCGGCCAGAACTCTGTGTCGGGAAAACAGAACCTATTCGCCAAATTCTGGAACAGCCAGACCGAGTTCGGCCAGAACTCGGCCTGGGACCGAGTTCGGGCCGAACTCGGCAGACCCAGTCCAGAACCTCCCTTAGGAGCAGCAACAGCAATAGCAACTCCTAGTTGCCTACTTCTCGAGCTTCTTCGACACACGAATGGCGCTCGTCGCACTCCGGGGTCTTCTCCACATAGGTTGGGAATCCCACCCACTCCAACAAATCTCCCCCTTGTCGTCATCCCGACGATCTGCCTGCAGTACTCAAACTTCCCTCTTGGTAGAATTTTCGTGAACATATCAGCTCCGTTGTCATCTGTATGAACCTTCTCAAGCGCCGCGTCCTTCTTCTCAACCACATCCCGTATCCAATGATACCGAGTCTCGATGTGCTTGGACCGGCTATGAAACGTCTGATTCTTCACAAGGTGGATAGCACTCTGACTGTCGCAAAGCAAAGTATACTGCTCTTGCTTCAGTCCCATTTCCTGCAACAGCTTCTTCATCCACAACAGCTCCTTGCAAGCCTCCGTCGCCGCAATGTATTCCGCCTCCGTCGTCGACAAGGCAACACACTTCTGCAATCGCAACTGCCACGACACTGCTCCTCCCGCAAACATCATCACGTAGCCCAAAGTCGATCGCCTCGTGTCTACATCTCCAGCCATATCAGCGTCGGTATACCCAACCAGCTTCGGCTCGTCACCACTACAGGAAAGTCTCCAACCAGCAGTGCCCTGAAGATATCGTAGAATCCACTTGACCGCACTCCAATGTACCCTTCCAGGATTTGAAAGATACCTGATAACCGTACCAACTGCATGAGCAATATCTGGCCTCGTACACACCATGGCATACATCAGGCTTCCCACAGCTGAGGCATATGGAACCCGCTCCATATCTTCCTTTTCGTCCTCGGTAGATGGACACTGCTCCTCAGTGAGCTTAAAGTGAGCCGTAAGAGGGGAACTCACTTTCTTCGACCCGTCCATCCTGAAACGCTGAAGTACCCGATGAATGTACTTCATTTGGGACAAGTGTAGCAGCTTGGACTCTCTCTCTCTCGGCTGATCTCCATCCCAAGAATAGTCTTCGTTGCGCCCAAATCCTTCATAGAGAAGGCTGCACCCAGTTGGCACTTCAGCTCCGCTATCCTAGTGGCATTCCGACCCACTAATAGCATATCATCAACATAGAGCAATAAAATGATAAAATCATCATCGGCAAAATATCTCACAAATGCACAGTGATCCGACGTCGTCCGTGCATAACCATGCTCCCCTATAAACGACTCGAACTTCCTGTACCACTGCCTCGGAGCTTGCTTCAGACCATACAAGCTCTTCCTCAACCGGCAGACCAAATGTGACTTGCCCTTTTCACAGAATCCCTCTGGCTGCTCCATGTACAACTCCTCCTCAAGATCACCGTAGAGGAATACCGTCTTCACGTCCATCTGCTCGACCTCCAAGTCGAGACTGGCTGCTAATGCTAGCACCACCCGAATAGACGAATGCTTGACGACAGGCGAAAAGATCTCATCATAATCCATGCCTTTCCGCTGACCGTAGCCTTTAACTACCAGCCTCGTTTTGTATCGAGGGTGAGTAGCATCATCCGTCTGCTTCACTCTAAACACCCATCGATTCTTCAAAGCTTTCTTGCCCTTTGGCAACCGCACCAGCTCATAAGTGGAATTAGTGTGCAAGAAACTCATCTCCTCCTGCATAGCCTCCATCCACTCCTGCCTGTGTTCGTCTTCCATAGCCTCTGCAAGACTTTCGGGCTCTCCCCCGTCAGTCAATAGCACATACTCATCTGGTGAGTATGTCGTAGATGGTCGACGATCCCTGTCACTCCTTCTCAGTGGAGCCACTGGTGCTGGCTGTATACCGACAGCCTCCTCCCCTTCAGGAACTGCCTCCCCTGCATGCTCATCCTCCTGAGGGACACCCTGACCACCATCAGCAGGCTGATGATCAGGGTTGGGAGCAACTCCATGTACTGGCTCCCCCATAACTGGATCCTCTGCGATGTCCTCTGGAAACTGCTCGAAGCGAAATGACTCTAACTCAGGCAATTCCTCAGCCTCAGAAGGCGTCTCGGAATCCTGAGTGTTGGTCATGGTCTGATCCTCGACGAACACCACGTCCCTGCTTCTGTAGAGCTTTTCTTCCACTTGATCGTAGAGTCTATAGCCAAACTCATCCCGACCGTAGCCGACAAAGACGTATCGCCTCATCTTCGGCTCAAGTTTGGTCCTCTCGTCCTTCGGTACATGCACGAAGGCCTTACAACCAAACGCCCGCAGGTGATTGTATGACGGCTCTTTGCCGTACCATACTTTATCAGGCACATCACCCTGCAAAGGAGCACTAAAAGACAAATTAATAACATAAGCAGCTGTGAGAAGAGCCTCACCCCAGTAACTGCCCGGCAAGTTTGCTTCTGACAGCAAACACCGCACCCTCTCCATCAGTGTCCTGTTCATGCGCTCCGCTACACCATTGAGCTGAGGTGTCTTTGGCGGAGTCTTCTGGTGTCGTATCCCCTGCTCTTTGCAATATGCATCAAAGGGACCGATGTATTCGCCGCCATTGTCGGACCGAACACAACAACTTCTTGCTCGTCTCCCTTTCAACAGAGGCCTGAAACTCCTTGAAAGTAGGCAGCACCTGATCCTTGGTCTTTAAGGCATAGATCCAAACCTTCCTGGAACAGTCATCAATAAAGGTTACAAAGTAAGAAGCACCACCAAGAGATTTTACCTTCATAGGACCGCAGACATCCGAGTGAATGAACTCGAGCAACGCCGGCTTCCTCGAACTTGGGTGACATTGGAAAGACACCCTACTTTGCTTCCCAGCTAAACAGTGCATGCACTTTTCCAACTTTGTAGACTTGAGCCCCGGAATTACCTTCCTGTTCACCAAGTAGCTCATCCCCTTCTCGCTGATATGGCCGAGCCGCCTGTGCCACAACTCGGTAGACGCATCACTGACTGCGTTCACCTTCTGTGTCCCCTGTGCGCTCCCCTCCATATAATAGAGACCGGACTTCTTGCTTCCTCTGGCAATCACCATCGAACCCCTGGAAAGCTTCCACTGACTATTCCCGAAGAGACTGAAGAATCCCTCGTCATCCAACCTTCCAACCGACACCAGGTTGAAACGGATATCAGGGACATGATGAACATCTTTGAGAACAAGAACCGCACCCATCTTCGTTCTCAAATGCACATCTCCAACGGCAACCGCCTTCGACACATCTCCGTTGCCCATCTTCAACACGCCACAGTCGCCTATCGTGTAAGTGGCAAATAGTGCCCTGTTGTGAGATACATGTGCTGAAGCCCCTGAGTCCACCAGCCAAGAATTGTCATCGCAGGCGAGGTTAGTAATGACCTCATCACCTACGACGATCACATCGCCTCCGTGCATCGAGGCCGCCGCTGTAGTGTTCTCTTCTTGCTTTTCCTTGTCGTCCTTCTTCTCTCTCTTCCAAGCAAAACAATTCCGCTTGATATGGCCCTTCTTACCACAATGGTAACACTCTGAGTCCTCGTAACGACCCTTGGACTTCCCTCTGCACTTGTCTCTGCCACCACCTGGACCCCTGCTTTTGCCCTTTCCGCGGCTCTCTGAAACAAGTGCCTCTGAGTGGTGGGATGTGGATGAAGTGCCCTGAGAACGTCTCTGCATCTCTTCATTCAACACCCCGCTCTTGGCAAACTCCAGACTGACCACGCCCTCTGGAGCAGAAGCGATCATAGATACTCGTACGGTCTCCCACGAGTCTGGCAAAGTACACAGCAGCCACAGTCCCTGAACTTCGTCGTCGAACTTGACTCCCATAGAAGATAGCTGGTCAACCACGCCCTGGAACTCACTCAAGTGATCCGAAATAGATGCCCCATCCTTGTATCGCAGACCCATCATCGTTCGGATCAGGAACAATTTGTTTACCCCGGTCTTCTTCGCATACAAGGATTCCAGCTTATCCTACAACGTCTTTGCGTGCTCAATATTGGCAACGTGGTTGTACACGTTCTCGTCCACAAACTGCCGTATGTACTCACACACTTGTATGTACTCGAATGTCCAGTCCTCCTCGGATTTATCACTGGGCTTCTCGGATGTAAACACGGGTAGATGCAGCTTCTTGACAAACAGCAAATCTTTCATCTTGCTCCGCCAATAGTGATAGTTTGTGCCGTTCAGGTTCACCATGCGCACCGGCTTCGCGTCCATCTCTCCTCTCTGGTTTCTGTCAACTCCTGACACCCTTCTGAATTCCAGAACCTGGCTCTGATACCACTCTGTTGGGAAAGAAACGCGAAAACCTTTCCCCAAATCGGAGAGTTCCTACGAGAGGACCGAGCAATACAACGCACGAACCCAAAAACAACCACACAAAATAATCCACGCAGACACAGATAATTTTTGACGTAGAAAACCCTTGCGGGAAAAACCGCGGGACGATCGGAGTCCAACCCTGAGAAGCCTCCACTAATGGAATAGAAGAATTACACCCTCTACAAACTCCTCCCGATCCAAATCGGATCCCCACAATACTCAGAGATAAGAACAATGATTACAAGGCTACAAAGAACGAGAACGACGAGTAGAGATTACCCGAACACGATCTCCTTCGAATAGCGACCTTCAATCCTCCGTCTTCTTCTCCGAAGTTGCAATGGCACTCTTACCTCCTTCTCTCTCCAAGTTGTGTTACGTTGCGTTATGAATTAGGGTTGAGAAAACTCAACTTAACTCCCTAATCCCGCAACCAACCTGGACCGTTGGATTAGATCCAGTGGTGAAAAGTCACCCAAATTCCCGTATCAGCCCCGACGACACAGAGTTCGGCCAGAACTCTGTGTCGGGCAAACAGAACCTATTCGCCAAATTCTGGAACAGCCAGACCGAGTTCGGCCAGAACTCGGCCTGGGACCGAGTTCGGGCCGAACTCGGCAGACCCAGTCCAGAACCTCCCTTAGGAGCAGCAGCAGCAGTAGCAACTCCTAGTTGCCTACTTCCCGAGCTTCTTCGACACACGAATGGCGCTCGTCGCACTCCGGGGTCTTCTCCACATAGGTTGGGAACCCCACCCACTCCAACAGATTCTAATTTTTCAAAAATTATGGAATACTTGTTTTGCAAATAACAATAGTGAAATCTGTCACGCGTGAGGAGTTTGATATCCTGTCTGGCATCGTAGAAGCCTTGTCAAACAAAGTTGATGTTCTGTCTAGCAATATAGAAGCTTTGTCAAGCAAAGTTGATGTCATGTCTGACAAACTAGACAGAGTACTGGGATGCCTTGGAACAAAATCCAACAATGTGGTTGATATCACGAAAATACCGCCTATAGAGATGGAAGGCACAAACGCTCGTCCTACTATCGGTCGTCCACAATAGAGTCCACATCGTGGCCACAACCATGGGTTCCCTCACAAGGAATACTGCAAAGACAGCGACGAGGACGATTCGAGCCTATAGGGGTCCCATTATCAGGGCCCCCAAACCATCTATACAAACCAACAACGACGGGGCTAAGGTACAATGAAGGAGGAGGTAGTTTCAAAATGAAGATGGATCCTCCCTCTTTTAACGGTCGACTACACATTGAAGACTTCCTTGATTGGCACACAGAAGTAGAACACTTCTTCGAGTACATGAACATTCTTGAAGAGAGGCAGATCCACCTCGTAGCCTATAGACTCAAGGGAGGCGCCTCTGCTTGGTGGGAACAACTCGAGCACATCCGTGCGAGAGTTGGCAAAGCTCTTGTATGGAGTTGGCCCAAGATGCGATGATGGTTGTGACAAAGATATCTGCCTCCGAATTATCAACAGAATCTTTATCATCGATATCAGAATCATACACAAGGTGCACGACCTTTAGCTGACTACACCGAAGAATTCTTCAGACTCTTGTCCTGCAACAACATGTAAAAGACGGATCTCCAATATACGACCCGTTATCTTGGCGGCCTAAGACAAGACATCCATGATCAACTCTACCTACAGGATATATACACACTCAGCGAAGCAATCACCTTAGCAGAGAATGTGAAACAACAAGTTGAGAAGTTCAAGAGTCCACAAAAACACTTACACGCTAACAAACGTGGACCAACAAATAAAAGATGATTGGACGCAAAATCAAGTTGTTAGCTATTCCAACAAGGACAAAGGACCAACAGATCCTAACTCTCTTCCACCAACTATACCTCCAAGAGTACAGGCCTTGCAGCAAGTTGTCAAACCTCAACAAGCTGTCAATCCATACAACAAACCAAGAGGAAACAAGTGCTATCATTACAATAAAATTGGACATCTATCCAACAATGCCCCCTCAAAGCACAAGTTGTCTTTGCTAACTATAAAGACAACATATCCTAATTCTCTTCCACCAACAATACCACCAAGAGTACAGGCTTTGCAACAAGTTGTCAAACCTCAACAAACTGTCAATCCATACAACAAACCAAAAGAAACAAGTGCTATCGTTGCAATAAAATCAGACATGTCCAACAACTTCCCCCTCGGAGCGCAAGTTGTCTTTGCTAACTATAAAGACAGTAAGGGGAAAGAAGAACATCCAAGAGAAGAGGAGGTCCTTCCTGAAGATGGCGGCGAACATCTAGTGTGCTTCGTTAGGCGGCTACTACTAGCCCCAAAGATTGAAGAACCACCCTAGCGCAACAATGTCTTTCGAACCTGATGCAAGGTCAAATACAAGTTATGTGGCATTATTATTGACAACGGGTGTACAGAGAACATTCTTTCAAGAGCAGTGGTAGAGAAGATGAGAGTGGCCAAAGAAGCACATCTGACTCCATACAAGATTGGCTGGATTCAATAGGGCCACAACGTGGTCATCTCTGATGTTTATCGCATACACCATCGAAAAGTGTCATGTCCCGGTCCCGTAGGATCGATCGTCCTCGCTAAGGTATGATGCCGTGTGAGCCTAGGTTGTGCTCACACAAGGCGGGTTCCATAACGGCCGATTACAGGCTCAACGACAGGATCGTCGCAATGAAGTCCCAAGCAGAAATATTGAACAATAAAGGCAACATAAGTATACGTAATGATAACTCTTTATTATTATTGAAACGAAGATTACAATATGGCACGTGCCATGATTACAATCACTCAGTGTCACTCTTCTCACAACACAAGTCACTCTGCTCTCTCTCATCTCTTGATACAAGCTTCAAGGCTGTAACTTACTGATACTTCGGAAGACGATGTCCAGACATTATGTCCTGTATAAGTTCACTCCATGTGGCCGCATGCCTCGAAATGCCAAGGAAATCCATGTCTCGACGTATCCAAGCAAGCTCTGTGCCGATTAATCTTCTACATGTGCTTGCACATAAGCTCTGTATGGGTGTCAGTACTCAACTGTGCTGGTGGTGTGAGCTCCTCGCCCACCCATACAAAATCGATACGTAATTTTACTTTGTGCAACATATCCTTTTGATTGTCTTTCTAATCTTGCCTTAGGATAAGTTTTAGGACATAAATGCCTGACCTATTTGTGCCTCTAGATCACCATGCTTGCAGCATCAAAGTACCGACTCGTGCTTGTCTTTCGTGTCATATTTCGAGATGCTATAACAGGGTCGTGCCATAACTTTGTTTGTGCTTCAAATATCGAGGCCGTGCTTCACAACTCAACGTGACTTAACCAAATTTGCCCTTACGACCTTTCCAGACTTAGCTCGAAATGACCAACCCAACTTGTGGAACTTGTGTGGACGACTCAAATACGACGTCACATTTCGTGTCGAAGCACGTTTCCTTGCTATAGCCAAATCTTAGGCTCCAAAATGGTGTTACAATCGTGCACACCGTCTTAACTCAATTCGTGTCATGTTTGTACTTACTTTGATCCGACTGACACCGTGCATGCGGATTGCCGCTCAGCACACCGATTCATCTATATGAAAGGTCACTAGCAATGTCAAGCTATCTTTGTAATGCTTGTGGTTCATATTACGTATTTTTGGAATACGTGTACGTATTTTATTTTGTATTGCATGATTCCTTGCATAGTTTTCTTTATGGCTTGGTTTATTCTTGGGTTGGTTCGACTTGGCTCGGTTTGCTTTGGTTCATTATGAACCAAGGGTAAACCCCCTACCTACCACTACCACTACCATTTATTACCCATTCTTCTTTCTCTCTCTTCATTACTCTTTTCTTTCATCCATTAACTTCTTCACCTACCGATCGTGTAAGTGTCATTGTTCCGATGGATGCTATACTCGGGATATTGAAACGTGTCGAGGAAAAGATAAACTTGGCTCGAGGATTTATCTAGTTGAATGAATGACGGTCGGACTATCGAACTTGGATTGGATGTAAATGAATTACTTGGATTTGCTTCGACGATAACCCCAACGTCGACATTCTTGTCTTATGCGAGCGCAACTCCAGCCTCGCACATGCGTCACGCCGATTAGGGCGATCACTCTGCGTGAGCGCTGGTATGGTGATTCATACAGCGGGGGTGATCGAACTTGCATGGCGTGGCAATTTGTATGCTTCGACTTATGGTTTGACGCAAAGGTGACTCGAGAATGGATTTGTGTGCTCGAAGAATTGAATTGAGGATTGAGTAGGCCCAATCCGCGTATCGAAAATGAGTTAGTCTAAACTCAAACAAGAGTTACGCCCCGATGAGAATGATTATTCCGTGGGTGCATTGCATGGTGATTCATGAACCACCGTGGATAATCAGACTCGCGTGAGATTAGGGCACAATATATTGTCGAGCTAGATGATCTCGTGATCGAATACATGAATTGGTTAGAATTGGGTGATTTGAATGGATTCGAATTTGTTGCGCTGCGCAACGAATGTCTTAATGTGAATAGGTGATCATGCTCGATGTTTAGAAATCTGAGTGACGCGAGCTTGGGTAGAAATTCCTGTACTATCGACTTGGTTTGACCCTAGGATTGGGGTCAGTGTTGGCATTATTGTTGGGGAACTATGATTCCAATCCTGACATTGACTTAGCCTCGCAAAGATTGGCCTAGCGGTTAGGCGAAACGCCCCTGTTGCAAGAGTTATCAATCGAAGAATTGATCTTGAGGATTGGTTTGAATGGATAGCATGAATCACGAACGTAGAAAACCCTGCTTACGAGACTCGGCTGACATGCATATATTTCAGGGACGCCTGGGTATGTGCATGAGGCGACTCGAGTGAGAATAACAAATTCTCTATCATGCGGCTTGGCTGAATGCATGTATTTTGGGGACGCTTGGAATGCGTGCACGATCCAGCCAAGTGATACAATGAGTTCAAGCAAGACTTGAAAGATGGAAGTGTGTCGAGATCTTGAAATCATGTTAACGAAAGGATTGAAGAATAGTACGAGCGTGGCTCGGAATTGAGGAAACGCGTAGGCGAAATGTGTACGATTAAGTCTTGGCCATAGAAATGGTAGGATGGCTTGCCTTCAGGAAAGTCTCGAGGACGAGACTTGTTCTGAGTGGTGTATGTTGTAGTGCTCCGTCCCGCAAAGTCAATCGGAGGAATCGAATCGCCGACGGCGTTCGGACTTAGCCTTGCAACGGCTACTCGAAGGCTCGTTCGGTCGAGGCGACACCTCGCACAGGTGGGGTAGTTTCGGTGAACTTGCCTCATCTTAGCCTTCACATAATAACTCGCAATGTTTTCAACTTGCACTGGTAGGCTAATCTAAAAGCTACGCACCAACATAGCTAAGGGAAAAATCCCGTCGGGTCGAAATGTCCTAGAACATGGAAAATGGTCCCACGGTCACCTTAGAAGTCAGCTCAGCGTGCTTTCAAATGACACTCGATCCTTCGATCCCGTGGCTTGGGAGAAGTAAGTTGGCCTAAGTTGCTAAGTTGCCCCGACACTTGAAATAGCCTAAGTCTTAGGCGTCGCCTGCGTAAATGCTTGTTAAAGCAGGCACGGTCCCGTTGTGCAAGGCTTGGCATAGCCTTCGCATATCCCGCACGGCTTGGAATAGCCTTCGCATGTCCCGTTGGTCCCGTCGATTCGTCCCGACACTCGAATTAGCCTAAGTCATAGGCGTCGCCCGTATGAATGCTAATAAAGCATGCACGGTCCTGTCCCGCAAGGCTTGGCATAGCCTTCGCACGTCCCGTAAGTTAAGTCATCTCGCACGGCTCGCTGGCTTAAGTCTAGGCACCCAGCAGTTGGTTGTTCAAGTCGACCCCGTGCCTAGCACGTTCCCTCGATGCGTAGCTCGGCGTAGCCTTTGCTCGTCAAGTCGTTGCCCGAATAAGTTAGACAAGAGTTGTGCTGGGCTATCGAAGCCATTTCTAGCACTGTCCCGCTCTAGCTGCGGTTGTCAAGTCGCGTAGCCCCTTGAGAATAAGGCTCGTCGTGCAAAGTATATGATTTGAGTGTTAGCGTCGCCTAGAGAACCAGGTCCGTCTAAGGCACGAGCTACGGTCGGTTTAGTAAAAAGTTTGCCACGAACAAAGGAAGTCCACGCGACTTGTTGTCGCCGAGATCGGTCCCGCTACTTGGGAGTCTCGCTAAGTCTTGATAGAAAGAAGGAAAACATGGTCATGAATAAGAAAGGACTTGGTAGATCGAGTTGCATGGTCATTGGACAACTTGTCGACAAGGTGTAGTTTTCTCGAGCGGTTGCCTAGGCCAAGGGACCGTTTCGGCCCGGAACGAACGAGGCGGCTCACAGTAGGATGCTGGATAACCGCATGGGAGATACAAAGCGCCTTCGGGCTAGCTACCCATGAGGGACGAGCCGAGATCTCGAGCCGAGTCTATGATAGCTTGACATTGCTAGTGACCACTCATGTAGATGCGTCGGCAGAATAGCGGCACACCGCATGTTTGCCTTTGGATAGCGTCAAGTACTAGCACGGCGTCGGTCGAATCATGAGACAGGCTAGCACGACATGTATCAAGTTAGCAAGATACGTGCTTCGGCACAAAGCATGGCTTTCGCGTATCAAATATTGGCATTCGCGTATTGGCTTTCGCGTAGCAGCATTGTTGGCTAAGTCAGGGAGTCGTTAGGCACGACCTAATCTTGAAGCACGGACAAGTCTAGACAAAGTCTAAGGGCACGACCTGCACGAGTCGTCCCATTGTCGTCTTTGGCATTTGAATCGTGGCACGAGGATTGGTCTAGAGGCGCTTGAGTTCAAGTTAAGGTCTTGGCATGGTCGAGTTCGTGTGAGTTGCTCCTCGGCATAGCAAACTCTTGAATATGTCTAAGTCGCAAATAGAATGTGGCACGATCCTGCCATCCCGAGTTGTAGTTCGGTAAAGCACTTGAGTAATGAGGCTCTGCCTCGATCGAAATATACGTTGGCATTATAGCACGACCCTGTCGTTGCACGACCTTGTCGTTGCATCGCTAAGTATAGGCCGAGACGTCTTGTTTAAAATGCACCCTAAGGCAAGACTAGAAAGACAATTGAAAGGGTTTAAGCTGCACAAAGTAAATAAAACGTGTCGGTTATGCATGGGTGGGCGAGGAGCTCACTCCACTAGTACAGTTGAGTACTGACACCCACACAGTATTTCATGTGCAGGCACCGGTAGAAGCTCGTGGCGCGGAGCTCGCTTGGATGCGTCGAGGTACGGAGTTCCTTGGCGATTCGAAGCGTGCGGCCGCGTGGATTGAAGACTTATACAGGACATAATGTATGGACATCGCCTTTTGATGCTTCCGCTGACATCAAATATTGTATCGAGAGATGAGAGAGAGCAGAATGAATTGTAAATGAGAGAAAAGTGAGCACGAGAGACTTGTAATTCGGCCTTGTGCCCACAAATATAATTTTGTATTCAATATCAATAAAAGAGTTTCTTTTGAATGACTTGTGTTCATGTGTTCTTGTTTCTAATTTTTGCTGCATATTCAATGTATCTGCTTGGGACTTCTGTGCGACGAACCCGTTGCCGCCGCTGTAATCGGCCGTTATGGAACCTGTCTTGTACGAGCGCAATCTAGGCTCGTACGGCATCACGCCTTAGCGATGACGATCGCTCCTACGGGAGCGGGGCGTGACACCTGACATGACATGACCTGTATAAGTAACCTGGACACCGTGGGCGATTGTGCTTGTACAAATAATCCAGTCCTGTCTTGCATCATGTCTAGGAGGGGACTCCTGAGTACCACGGTCAGGAGTACCTACTGAAATGGACTAAGGCTAATAACTAGATTAATACATTAGTCATAATGAGATCTCCCAGCTACAGACAATCCCGTTACCTGGGCGCGCCTGGGATCTGTAGCCTGCCGTCGAGTAGGGCACATTTCCAGCACACTGTCATGTGTTGCACCCTTCAAGCTACCTAAGGGTACATACATTTCCTGGACGATATACCCACCTGAATTCAACCCCTAACTTTCGACCTGGGTAACCTGGATGGTCTGCAGGGCTTGTGGCTGTGGAATAATCTCACTGTATCTTGCTAGTAACTAGGCCTGTGATAACCCCAGTTAGTTAAAGTATCAAGCCGTACTTATTGCTTGGCCGTGATTGTTGAATGAGGGATAACCAGTCTAGTCTTGATCCTGTATAAGCTTGTTACGTGTTCTGATTTTCTTATATTATCTTGCTGATAAATGGGAGAAACCAAGTTTGGTTCAGATGAAGGGTTACAATCCCGGTCCTTGTTTGGTTTAAGGATTGTAATCTGGTTATCGGAATGGTTCCATGGTTATCTTACCGTATATCCTCGTGATGTTATATTTCTCCAGTTTTATTATATTATTATTATCTTCTGTGCTATTTGCTGGTTTTAGTTCCTAAGTGAAGCCTCCTTTCTGGTACTTGCTCTTTCTGGGGTCTGACCCAGCTGGTTTTGTATGGCCAGATTTTGGAGCAGCTCCAGAGGATCTACCGACTTTCCAGCCCGATGGTGGCGACTAGACGTAACCAGGGCAACGAGTGGGTTTATTTTTGATCTCCCACTTTATTGTAAAAATATTTTTTTGAGGCGTTTAGCCGACGAGCACCTGTTTAGCTCGATTGCACTTACTTACTGTCAGCCTACGGGCTATAACATGATTAACAGATCCTAGGGTTGATCATGTATGACTAAACTCTTGGTAGTCCTAATATTTTGTAACGACTAGCTTCATGATCAGCTGAATATGTAATATTTGGGACGCCTTATTATTGTATATTTAATGATCATACATCTTGTGACTTTAATTACTTGCTTGTGATTGAGACACTAGGCTTGTTCATGACCATAGGAGACTGTTGGCTTGTAGTAAACCCTCATGTATCTAGACAGCCGTGACTGTATAGCGAGATGGATTCTATTTCATATACGTAGCTGGCTATGTCTGCCCCCGCTCTCCAGTATTCTGGTTCTGGGGCGTGACAATCTTGGACTTAGCTGAGGATAGACGACGATCATCCAAGCAGATAGCTAGCCCGTGGAAGCCCTGAATCTCCTATGTTGTACATCCAGCATCCTGTTTTAGCCAACTCACTTCTCCCGGAAACGACATGATCTCGAGGCCCCGGCGATCATGTCGAGGAAGACTACCCCTTGAGCACAAGTTGTCCATGACCATGCACCTACGATGACTTCTAGACTCTACGTAAATACAAGGCCTACAGATGATATAACTTGCTTTCTCTTCCTTATACTTCTTTATCCATGTCCATGCTTTCCATACTTTATTTGAGACTCCCAAGCCACGGGACCGGTCTCGGCGACAAACAGTCGTGTGAACTTTTTTATTTTTGAAACCCAGAAAGTAGCTACTAAATAGACTTCTTATTTGACTTGAACCCTACTTGTCTATTACGTGCCATAGACCGTGGCATCATTATCATCGAAACAACCTGGTTTCATGCCTTAAACCAATTGTGTCATGTGCGATGCTATCGCCCAAGTCATACTTTATATGACGAGCCTTGAGATCGTGGGACTGTTGGCTATAACAACCGCATAAAATATGGGACAATGTTTGCTATGACTTTATTAGCTCATGGCATAGTTTTGCCTAAGTCATTCGTGCAACAACTTAACCCGTGGGATGAGCGAAGGCTAACCCATGCCTTGCACCGTAAAAACGTGCATTGAGACTTGTTGGACACTTTTGCTATGACAAGCATTGGACAGTGGGACAGTTCAAGCTTTATCAAGCATTTATACGTGCGATGCCTATGACTTATGCTAAGCTCATACCTTTGTGGCAACATAGACCAACTTTTCTTCTCCCAAGCCATGGGACGAAAGATCGAGTGTTATTTTGAAAGCACGTCATACACATTTCTAAGCCAACCATGGGACCTTTCCATATTCTGACTTAATCTGACCCAAGTTAGGATTATTCCCTTAGCTATGTGGAATCGTCTCTTTTATTATCAAGCGTACTTGTGCAGTTGAAAACTTTTATTTTATTAGTGTGAAGGCCAAGCTGAGACAAGTTCACCGAAGCTACCCACCTAAGCGAGGAGTTGCCTCGATCGAGCAGGCCGTTGTATGGCTAAGTCCAAAGTCGTTGGCATTTTGATTCCTCCGATTGGACTGAGCAGGACAGGGCATTACATTATACACCACTGAGAAAAAGTTTCGTCCTCGAAACTTACTGAGTACACTTATCGACTTATCACTTGATTCAACATCCAATGATTATCGCACACACTTTGCCTATACGTTTTTTCAATTTGAGCCACGATCGTGTCTTAGTTATTTTTTTACCCCGAACAACTATATCTCAAAATCTTCAATACCGTCTCGTTCTTTTAGTCTTACTTGAATTCAACGTATCACTTAGTTGGATCGTGCACATATTTTAGGCGTCCCTAAAATACATGCATTTCAACCAAGCCTCGTGATAGCGAATCCGTCATTTCTATTCGAGTCGGATCGTGCACATATTCAGGCGTCCTTGAAACATATGCTTTCAGCCAAGCCTCGTGAGTAGTGTTTTTATATAGTTGAATCGTTCTATCCATCAATACCATTCTCCAATCCTATCAATCCTCAAGATCAATTATACCGTTGTTACCTCTCGATACATGGACGTCTTGTCTAACTGCTAGGCCATCTCTCAAGGCTAAAATCAACTGTCAATATTGGAATCACAGTTCCCAAACAATAATATCAACACTGACCCCAATCCTATGGTCAAACTAAAGTTGATAGTATGGGACTTTCTACCCAAGCTCGCATCACTTCGATTTCTAAACATCGAGCATATATTCCCCTATTCGCACTTGCAACACTTAGACCAAGAGGTCCGAGTTATTCAGCAAAGTCATCCTACGGTAAGTTCGATTCAATAATTTCCTCAACATATCAATATCGTACGTCCAAATAAGCAATTCACGTAGTCTATCTCTTCGTACTACACGATTTGTCATTCAACCATAATTCTCATATCATATTTTCTAAGTTATTCGACATAATTTACGTATTCGATCACAAGGTCGTCTAGCATAGCAATATGTCATGCCCTAATCTCCCGTAAGTCCGATTATCCATGCTGGACATGAAATCACCATGCCAATGTTCCCGCAGGATAATCGTTCTCCTTGGGACACAACTCTTGCTTTGAGTCTAGACTAATTATATTCTCGATATGCAGATTGGATCTACTCAATCCTCAAACTTACTTTATCGTCAATCACAAGTCCAGATAATCCTCGAATTTTACTTTCGCATCAAACCACAAGTCAATATAATCCAATTGCCACACTATGATCTTCCACAAGTTTGATCATTTCTGCTGGACATGATCACCATGTTAGCGCTCCCGCGGAATGATCGCCCTAATCCGACGTGACGCATGTGCGAGACTGGAGTTGGGCTCGCACAAGACAAGGATATCAACGTTGTGGTTTTCATCGAAATAATCAAGACACTTTTATTTTCATTCGAACATTCATTTCTATCAAAATTCTAAGTATAACATCCATCGAAACAATAACATTTACACAGTCGTCATTTCTCGAATCAGAGTACCCCCGAGTTATCGTACATCGATCTTTGATACGCCTTAATACCATCGATGATATGCATAACCTGACAATCTTCCTTTGCAATAAACTTTGAGTCGTATAATTGATGTCATCATTCGAACTGGTATGCTACAATCTCCTCGATATTCAAGATCAAATTCGATCAATAATCCCCGAACTATTCACCTAATCAATTCATTCAAACCCATAATCACATATGTTCATCCGTCTATCTTAAATTATCGAGCAACTTATTTTTTCAATTCGTATCGTTCTATACTAACTCAAATCATCGAGCAACATCTATTCTAAACTCTTAGAGTCACTTTTGTAACTTCAAAATCAAACTTTTTTATGTACGCTATCTTTCCATCGTGCCAACTTTTCATACACGATTCATATCGATTTCCTTAATTGAGTCATCCGTTCGTTACACCTTAACTTTCCTCGATTCAATCTTTATTATCGATCATTTTAAATTTCATACTCGATGCAATCCTGCCGATGTGTGTCGTCTTCTTGTTTGTTTGAACCATCTCGTCAAAATTTTTAGATTACAACTTACTCAATGATACTCAATCTAAGGCTTTGCATATTACGACGCTTGCTGATAGACTCGTTGGAACCCTGTATCTTCTAATGATCGACATCCCTGAGGCTATCCCATACACCACTTAGGGATGAAGTCATTCGATATATCCTCGAAACAAGTTTCGAATCACAACTGATTGTTTCGAATCTCTGTTCGAACCATTCCTCAAAATCCAAGCACGATTTACCTATATCACATCGACGATAATGTCGTTCGATGGCACCTCTATAGTCATCCCACATTCTACGAATCGAGTCAAACTTATTCTCATCCGAAATTATTTGAATTCCGCACTCGACTTTGCTAAGGTCGACACAACTCTTGGTGTATATGCCCAGCCCGACTTAGCCAACCGTGCCTTACACAAAACCATCTTTTATTTTTTATCGAAAACTATTTGTGAACACTTTTGCAAATTATATAGACTTATTGTATGGACATCTCGTAGAATATTTGAGAGAGAGAGAGTGCCAACTATCAATTGCGGAGACAACATCAAAGTTTGCGGAAACATCAGAGTTAAAGAATTCAATCGAAAGTTTAAGGACGTAAAGCTGTGCTCTGGTACCATTATGTCACACCCTGGTCCCGTAGGATCAATCATCCTTGCTAAGGCATGATGCCGCGTGAGCCTAGGTTGCGCTCACATAAGGCGGGTTCCATAACGGCCAATTACAGGATAAGCGACGGGGTTGTCGCACAGAAGTTCCAAGCAGAAATATTGAATAATGAAGACAACATGAGTATACAAAATGAGAACTCTTTATTATTATTGAAACAAAGATTACAATGTGGCACGTGGCCATGATTACAATCATTCAGTCTCACTCTTCTCACAATACAAGTCACTATGCTCTCTTTTTTTATCTCTCGATACAAGCTTCAAGGCTGGAACTTGCAGATGTTTCGGAAGACGATGTCCAGACATTATGTCCCGTATAAGTTCACTCCATGCGTTTGTACGCCACGAAACGCCAAAGAACTCCATGTCTAGACATATCCAAGCAAGCTCCGCACTGATTAATCTTCTACCTGTGCCTGCACATAAGCACTGTGTGGGTGTCAGTACTCAACTGCACTAGTGGTGTGAGCTCCTCGCCCACCAATACAAAATCGACACGTAATTTTACTTTGTGCAACATATCCCTTCAATTGTCTTTCTAATCTTGCCTTAGGTAGGGGTGAGTATTCGGTTTATTCGGTTCCAACCGAACCGAATAACCGAAAACCGAATTCGACCGAAACCGAATAAGCAAAACCGAAACCGAACCGAATTGATCAATAACCGAACCGAACCGAACCGAACCGAACCGAATTAAATCGGTTCGGTTTTCGGTTTATTCGGTTTTTGGGGTTTTTTTTGTATTTTTTTGTTAATATATATAATAACTAAATATGTCTAGATATATTTATTATATACCTATATATATATATATATATATATATATATATATATATATATATATATATATATATACCTAAAAAAAATAATAATATATATATACCTATAGTATATACCTATAATTAATATATATATATATATATATATATATATATATATATATATATATATATATATATATATATATATAAACTAAATTTTCTTATTCGATTTTCGGTTTTGGACCGAAATCGAAACCCAAAACCGAAACCGAATAAGAAAATTTAGTATTTTTAAAACCGAAACCGAACCGATTTTTTTTAAAACCGAACCGAATCTCTTATTCGGTTCGGTTCGATTTTCGGTTCAAAACCGAATAATGCTCACCCCTAGCCTTAGGATCAGTTTTATGACATAGACGTCTGGCCTATTTGTGTCTCTAGACCATCACCGTACTTGCAGTATCAAAGTAGCGACTCATGCTTGCCTTTCGTGCCATATTTTGAGACACGATAACAGGGTCGTGCCATAACTTTGTTTGTGCTTCAAACATTGAGGCCGTGTCTCATAACTCAAGGTGACTTAACCAAACTTGTCATTACGGTCCTTCCAGACTTAACTCGAAATGATCTAACCCAACTTGTGGAACTTGTGTGGATAACTCAAATACGATGCCATATTTTGTGTCGAAGTACGTGTCCTTACTATAGCCAAATCTTAGGCTCCATAATGGTATTGCAACCGTACATACCTTCTTAACTCAATTCGTGCCTTGCTTGTACTTACTTTGATCCGACGGACACCGTGTATACGGATTGTCGCTTATCACACATCGACTCATCTATATGAAAGATCACTAACAATGTCAAGATATCTTGGACTTGGCTGAGGATAGACGGCGATCATCTAAGCAGGTAGCTAGCCCGTGGAAGCCTTGAATCTCCTATGCGGTACATCCAGCATCCTGCTTTAGCCAACTCGCTTCCCCCAGAATGACATGATCCCGAGGCCCCGACGATCATGTCGAGGAAGACTACCCCTTGTGCACAAGTTGTCCATGACCACGCATCTACGACGACTTCTAGAGTCGACGTAAATGCAAGGCCTACAGATGATATAACTTGCTTTCTCTTCCTTATACTTCTTTATCCATGTCCATGTTTTCCATACTTCATTGGAGACTCCCAAGCCACGGGACCGGTCTCGGCAAAAAACAGTCGCGTGAACTTTTCTATTCTTGACACCCAGAAAGTGGCTACTACATAGCCTTCTTACTTGACTTGAACCCTATATGTCTATTACATGCCATAGACCGTGGCATCCTTATCGTCGAAACGATCGTGTTTCGTGACTTAAACCAATTGTGTCTTGTGCGACGCTACCGCCCAAGTCATACTTTATGTGACGAGCCTGGAGATCGTGGGACTGTTAGCTATAACAACCGCAGAAAACATAGGACAGTTGTCACGCCCCAGAACCAGAATACTGGAGAGCGGGGGCAGACATAGCCAGCTACGTATAATGAAATGGAATCCATCTCACCATACGGTCACGGCTGTCTAGATATGTGAGGGTTTATCTACAAGCCATCAGTCTCTTAAGGTCATAAATTATCCTATTGTCTCAATCTCAACCAACTAATAATAATCACAAGATATCAGATCACCAAATATACAATTGTAAGGCGTCCCAAACATTACATATCCAGATGATCATGAAGCTAGTCGTACAAAATGTAAGGACTAGCAAGAGTTAAGTCATACATGATCAACCTCGAGTTGCCAATCATGATTACAGCCCGTAGGCAGACAGAAGTAAAGTGCATCGAGCTAACAAGTGCTCGTCGGCTAAACGCCTCAAAAATAATGTACAATAGAGTGGGAGAACCAAAGAAACCCACTCGTTGCCCTGGTTACGCCTGGCGGTCACCATCGGGATGGAAGACAGGTAGATCCTTTGCTGCTGCTCCGGTATCTGGCCATACAAAACCAGCTGGGTCAGACCCCAGAAAGAGCAAGTGCCACAAAGGAGGCCACAAAATAAGAACTAAAGCCAGCAATTAGCACAATAATATAATTACATAATAAGAGACAGTAATTTAAGAAAAGCATGATAGGTGAATATAAAAGACAATCTTGTACAGAATCGATAAAAGACAGAACATATGGAAGAGCATGACAGGATGATATACGATGAGATAACCATGGGACTATTCAGATAACCAGGTTACAACCTGTAAACCAAACAAGGACCGAGGTTGTAACCCTTCGCCTGAACAGAACTTGGTTTCTCCCACCATTTATCGGCAAGGTGAATATAAGAAATCAAGATATGTAACAATCTTGTATAGGATCAAGACAGGACTAGACAGATTATACCTAAACCAACAATCACGGCCAAGCAATAAGTACGGCTTGATACTTTAACTAACTAGGGTTATCATAGACCTAATTACTAACAAGATGCAATGAGAATTCCAAGTCCGGTTACCTGTTTGTTACTACCTGAGTGATCCCAGCAAGAAAAGAAAAAGATAGCAGGATATAGCAGACACACTGTAGTAAGATACATGTGTCCTAAGGTACCACACTCGACGGCGGGCTGGAAGTGCGCTCATCTCGACGGATAGCAACAAATCCTAAGTATATATATATATAAGGTCGGGACCAAAGGGGCAACGGGTAACTGGGAAATTCTCCATGAACTATTTGATTAATCTAGTCATTAATCCTAGCCATATTCAGTATGAATCCCTGACCGTGGAAAACCCGAGATTCATGTCCTAGACATGATGCAAGACAAGACAGGTTCATTTGTACAAACACATTCACCCACGGTGTCCAGGCCATTTATTCTTGTCAAGTCGTGTTAGCCGTCGCAACAGCATCAAGTCAAGTCAAGTTACAAGTCAAGTCAAATCAGGAGTGCGCCTCCACGGGCCACTATCAAGTTATCAAGTCACAAGGATTAATTACAAGCTATAAGTTAGGTGTGCACCCACCGGGTCACTAGCAAGGAGCTCAGAGAATACCAGGATCATAATTCACAGAAAATCTCGAGAACCGAACTAGTCATAACCAATTACTTGAAAATCGTGGTAGGCCGTGTCGGGTTAAGATAGTCGTGCTGTGTTGAATAGATCTCAGAAAAACCCAATCCACAAAAGAGAAACCAAGTCGAGAAATAAAACCAATACTCCAAGAGCCAATAGGTTAAGCAAGGGGGTTGGGCATACGTGTAAGAGCACGCACGCAGGGGGAGCATACACGCAAAAGCACGCACGCAGGGGAGCATACACGCAAAAACACGCACGCAGAGGAGCATACACGCAAAAGCACGCACGCAGGGGAGCATACACGCAAAAGCACGCACGCAGGGGAGCAGCGTACGCACAAAAGCACGCACGCAGGGGGAGCAGCGTACGCACAAAAGCACGCACGCAGGGGGAGCAGCGTACGCACAAAAGTACGCACGCAGGGGGAGCAACGTACGCATAAAAGCACGCGTGTAGGGGGAGCAGCGTACGCTCAGGACATGCGTACGCTCAAGTCAGGGCACGCTCAAGTCTACGTACCAGGGCACGCTCAAGTCTGCGTACACAAGAGACACGCTTCCAACAGAAAGCGTACCCAAGTCTGCATACGCAGGAGACACGCTTCCAACAGAAAGCGTACCCAAGTCTGCGTACGCAAGAGACACGCTTCCAACAGGAAGCGTACCCAAGTCTGCATATGCGGCGCTAAAGAGCGCGCGCAGCTCAGTGGCGTAAACTAAAAAGCTCTGCACACTGCTCACTGTCTTCTCCAAACCAGCAAGAACTCCATGGTTGAACCCAAAGCTTCAAAAGTTCATAACTTGGTCATCCGAACTCCAAATCCGGATTTCTAAAGTTCCATCTTGGGTGAAATTGAATTCTCTTCCACATAGAAACATCAAAACCCATGAAAATCCAACTTAAATAGATCAAAACCATACAAATCCGAAAATAGAGAAAACTTAGATCTAGAACAATGGAGACTCCAAATCACAAAAAGCCAAGTTCTAATGTTGATCACCATGTCCTAATCTAGCAAATAGACAAATAAAATAGGGTTCTCATGTGGTGGCAAGGTGCACTTGCCTATGGGTGTGGAGAGTTGTGTGGAGGAAGAAGAAGAAGAAGAAATTTATGGAGGAAGTAATGAAGAGAGAGAGTGTTAGGTGGGGATTATAAAGAGGGTGGGTTGTGTTGTGTTGAGGGTAGAGTATAGGTTAAGGTGTTCCAATACATTAAACCAAACCAAACCAACCCAAACCAATTAAAACCGAGCCATGTCAAACCCAAAATACGAGAAATACCGAAATTCCATAAGTTGAGAAAAATAAAAATACATGCCAAAAATCCAGATACGAGTATAAATACGAAATACGGGAAATACAAAAAAATGAGGGTGACAACTCTACCCACCTTAAAAGAATTCCGTCCTCGGAATTTAATCAAGGAGCTAGAGATTGCCACGACAAGCTATACTAAGCACCAACAACTACACTAAGCAATTCAATCATACAATCATACAATGCAAGCAAGGAAGGAAAAACGTAAGGCATAAGAAAGATATTATACCTTACGAGTCAAACAAGTAGGGATAACGTGATCGGATATCATCCTCACACTCCCACGTTTGACTCTCCCAAGGAGCGATAAACTCAAGCAACATGAACTAAACTGATAGTCTTACGCTTGAGGTCTCTCCCCTTGGTCAAACAGGGACACGGGCCTTTCCTCATACGAAAAGGTTGGTACCAATAACTGTTTTCGAATGATCTAGGACATGGCTCGGGTCCGGAATATACCGTTGTAATTAGGATACATGAAACATGGCATGTGTCCCGCATAACGACGACAGAAAGCAAGACAATAGGGCACAGATACCTCTCTGCCGATTCTGGATCTGGGCCTGGGCCAGGGCGAACTGCTGAGGCCTCTGTTGCTGGAAGGCCTGGGCCTGAGACGGCAATGGACCTGGAAGTTGAAGCTGCTGTGGTTGGTGAACTGGAGCTGGTTCTGGTGCTGGTGCTGGTCTCATAACCGATGGACTAGTTACTGTCGATGATGATCTATTTCTGAACGGACAAGATCCTATCATGTGGCCTGGCGAACCACAAACCAAGCACAATCCCTGTGCTCTATGGCACTCAGTAACAACATGCCCGGGCTTTTCGCAATGAGAACAACCCGTTGCGAAAGGCCGCTTCTGCTTCTGCTGCTGGGGATAGGTCGGGGCAGAATGCTGTAAGGAGGTAACCGAATCTGTCCTCATAGCTCCATTGGTCAAGGTCCTAGCTGCTGGGGCCGGTGCTGAGGATTGGTTCATCTGGTCGTGAGACCGCTTCCGATCTCCGGTCCGGTCCGCTATCCTTTGGGAAGTGTACTCATGCCTCCTCGCTGCTCGCAAGACGGCATCAAAAGTTTTGTGCTCGAACTGCTCTACTGCCAATATGATCTCCAAGTGGAGCCCCTGCTAAAATCGCTGTGCTCTATCTAGCTCGGTTGCCACCAAGGTAGGAGCAAACCGACTCAACCTTGAAAATTCGGCCGCATATCCGTCGACCGTCCTGCTCATCTGCCTGAGATTACTAAACCTGGTCTGCAGGTCATATCTAGCCACTGCGTCGAAGTACTTGGTCTGGAACATATCACTGAATACCGCCCACATGACAGGCGTACCCAAACTCGCTGCTTGCATAGCCCACCAGCTGCGGGCTAGATCTAGTAACTGCAGGCGCACCACTGCCACCTTCTCTGCTTCAGGGGTCCTGGCTGCCTCCAAGATAACTTCAATGTCCTGTAGCCAGGCATCTGCAGCAATAGCATCCTCGCTGCCGTCGAAGAAGGGAGGGTTCAGGCGCTTGAAATTGTTGACCGCACTATTCCCTCGAGGACCACTTCCGCTCATAGCTTCTTGTACTGCTTGCTGCAAGGCATCACCTCGACGGTCCTGAGACACAAGCAACTCACGGATGAGCCCTATCAAGACCCCATCTTCTGACCCTGCTGGCTGAACTGGCTGGACTGGGGGCACTGGTTCTCCAGAAGGCATGGCTCGAGAGGCGGCTGCTGAGGACTGATCTTGATCTTCTTGCTGTTGCTGGGCTGCCGGCCGAACTTCTTCTGGCTGATCAACAGGAGTGATGCCGCTGAAGTAATGACATCAGAAATATTAAGGAAGGACCAGGATAGAACAATGATGCAAGCATGTTATCAAGTCAGGAATTCAAGGAAATAAGAAGATACGAGTGGAGATCAAAGGCGAGTACAGATTGAGACATCTATCCGGTAAACCCTCATATTTCTTGATTGACAAGACCTGCATGGGCCACCACTTAAACTATGTCACGCCCCAGAACCAGAATACTGGAGAGCGGGGGCAGACATAGCCAGCTACGTATAATGAAATGGAATCCATCTCACCATACGGTCATGGCTGTCTAGATATGTGAGGGTTTATCTACAAGCCATCAGTCTCTTAAGGTCATAAATTATCCTATTGTCTCAATCTCAACCAACTAATAATAATCACAAGATATCAGATCACCAAATATACAATTGTAAGGCGTCCCAAACATTACATATCCAGATGATCATGAAGCTAGTCGTACAAAATATAAGGACTAGCAAGAGTTAAGTCATACATGATCAACCTCGAGTTGCCAATCATGATTACAGCTCGTAGGCAGACAGAAGTAAAGTGCATCGAGCTAACAAGTGCTCGTCGGCTAAACGTCTCAAAAATAATGTACAATAGAGTGGGAGAACCAAAGAAACCCACTCGTTGCCCTGGTTACGCCTGGCGGTCACCATCGGGATGGAAGACAGGTAGATCCTTTGCTGCTGCTCCGGTATCTGGCCATACAAAACCAGCTGGGTCAGACCCCAGAAAGAGCAAGTGCCATAAAGGAGGCCACAAAATAAGAACTAAAGCCAGCAATTAGCACAATAATATAATTACATAATAAGAGACAATAATTTAAGAAAAGCATGATAGGTGAATATAAAAGACAATCTTGTACAGAATCGATAAAAGACAGAACATATGGAAGAGCATGACAGGATGATATACGATGAGGTAACCATAGGACTATTCAGATAACCAGGTTACAACCTGTAAACCAAACAAGGACCGAGGTTGTAACCCTTCGCCTGAACAGAACTTGGTTTCTTCCACCATTTATCGGCAAGATGAATATAAGAAATCAAGATATGTAACAATCTTGTATAGGATCAAGACAGGACTAGACAGATTATACCTCAACCAACAATCACGGCCAAGCAATAAGTACGGCTTGATACTTTAACTAACTAGGGTTATCACAGACCTAATTACTAATAAGATGCAATGAGAATTCCAAGTCCGGTTACCTGTTTGTTACTACCTGAGTGATCCCAGCAAGAAAAGGAAAAGATAGCAGGATATAACAGACACACTGTAGTAAGATACATGTGTCCTAAGGTACCACACTCGACGGCGGGCTGGAAGTGCGCTCATCTCGACGGATAGCAACAAATCCCAAGTATATATATATATATATATATATATATATATATATATATATATATATATATATATATATATATATATATATATATATATATATAAGGCCTGGACCAAAGGGGCAACGGGTAACTGGGAAATTCTCCATGAACTATTTGATCAATCTAGTCATTAATCCTAGCCATATTCAGTATGAATCCCTGACCGTGGAAAACCCTGGATTCATGTCCTAGACATGATGCAAGACAAGACAGGTTCATTTGTACAAACACATTCACCCACGGTGTCCAGGCCATTTATTCTTGTCAAGTCGTGTTAGCCGTCGCAACAGCATCAAGTCAAGTCAAGTTACAAGTCAAGTCAAATCAGGAGTGCGCCTCCACGGGCCACTATCAAGTTATCAAGTCACAAGGATTAATTACAAGCTACAAGTTAGGTGTGCACCCACCGGGTCACTAGCAAGGAGCTCAGAGAATACCAGGATCATAATTCACAGAAAATCCCGAGAACTAGTCATAACCAATTACTTGAAAATCGTGTTAGGCCGTGTCGGGTCAAGATAGTCATGCTGTGTTGAACAGATCTCAGAAAAACCCAATCCACAAAAGAGAAACCAAGTCGAGAAATAAAACCAATACTCCAAGAGCCAATAGGTTAAGCAAGGGGTCAGGGGGTTGGGCATACGTGCAAGAGCACGCACGCAGGGGGAGCATACACGCAAAAGCACGCACGCAGGGGAGCATACACGCAAAAGCACGCACGCAGGGGAGCATACACGCAAAAGCACGCACGCAGGGGAGCAGCGTACGCACAAAAGCACGCACGCAGGGGGAGCAGCGTACGCACAAAAGCACGCACGCAGGAGGAGCAGCGTACGCACAAAAGCACACACGCAGAGGGAGCAGCGTACGCACAAAAGCACGCACGCAGGGGGAGCAGCTTACGCTCAAAAGCACGCATGCAGGGGGAGCAACGTACGCTCAGGACATGCGTACGCTCAAGTCAGGGCACGCTCAAGTCTGCGTACCAGGGCACGCTCAAGTCTGCGTACGCAAGAGACACGCTTCCAACAGGAAGCGTACCCAAGTCTGCGTACGCAGGAGACACGCTTCCAACAGGAAGCGTACCCAAGTCTGCGTACGCAAGAGACACGCTTCCAACAGGAAGCGTACCCAAGTCTGTATACGCGGCACTAAAGAGCGCGTGCAGCTCAGTGACGTAAGCTAAAAAGCTCTGCACACTGCTCACTGTCTTCTCCAAACCAGCAAGAACTCCATGGTTGAACCCAAAGCTTCAAAAGTTCATAACTTGGTCATCCGAACTCCAAATCCGGATTTCTAAAGTTCCATCTTGGGTGAAATTGAATTCTCTTCCACATAGAAACATCAAAACCCATGAAAATCTAACTTAAATAGATCAAAACCATGCAAATCCAAAAATAGAGAAAACTTAGATCTAGAACAATGGAGACTCCAAATCACAAAAAGCCAAGTTCTAATATTGATCACCATGTCCTAATCTAGCAAATGGACAAATAAAATAGGATTCTCATGTGGTGGCAAGGTGCACTTGCCTATGGGTGTGTAGAGTTGTGTGGAGGAAGAAGAAGAAGAAAAAGAAGAAATTTATGGAGGAAGTAATGAAGAGAGAGAGTGTTAGGTGGGGATTATAAAGAGGTTGGGTTGTGTTGTGTTGAGGGTAGAGTATAGGTTAAGGTGTTCCAATACATTAAACCAAACCAAACCAACCCAAACCAACCCAAACCAATTAAAACCGAGCGATGTCAAACCCAAAATACGAGAAATACCGAAATTCCACAAGTTGAGAAAAATAAAAATATATGCCAAAAATCCAGATACGAGTATAAATACAAAATACGGGAAATACGAAAAAATAAGGGTGACAACAGTACTTGCTATGACTTTATTAGCTCGTGGCATAGCTTTTACCTAAGTCATTCGTGCAACAACTTAACCCGTACGACGAGCAAAGGCTAACCCAAGCCTTGCACCGTTAAAACGTGTATTGAGACTTGTTGGACACTTTTGCTATGACAAGCATTGGACAGTGGGACAGTGCAAGCTTTATTAAGCATTTATACGTGCGACGCCTATAACTTATGCTAAGTTCATAGCTTCGTGGCAACATAGACCAACTTTCATTCTCCCAAGCCATGGGACGAAGGATCGAGTGTCATTTTTAAAGTACGTCGTGCATATTTCTAAGCCGACCGTGGGACCTTCCCATATTCTGATTCAATCTGACCCAAGTTGAGATTATTCCCTTAGCTATGTTGATTCGTCTCTTTTATTATCAAGCCTACTTGTGCAGTTGAAAACTTTTGTTTTATTAGTGTGAAGGCCAAGTTGAGGCAAGTTCATCGAAGCCATCCACCTGAACAAGGATTTACCTCGACCAAGCAGGACTTCGAGTAGGCCGTTGCATAGCTAAGTCCAACGTCGTTAGCGTTTTGATTCCTCCGATTGGACTGAGCGGGACGTGACATTACATAAAGTCCTATAAAGATGAAGTCATATTTGATATTGTCGACATGGACTCTTGTCACATCATTCTCGATCGATCTTGGCAATTTGACAAAAATGTCACGTATCGGGGAAGAGACAATACATATTCCTTCCTTCAAGATAGACGATGCCTCACTCTCCATCCATTAGTACCGGACGATATTCCTAATACCCTTCCACAACAACAAAAGGTTGTTATGATTGTTGACGGTCGAGAATTTGAAAGTGGTCTTGAGAAACAAGAAGAACTCATGGACGAATTCTCTTGAAGCATGGGAGACAGATGTAGCTTGGATTCCAAATCCTTCTAGGATTTTTCTTTCTTTCTTTTTCTTTTATTTTTTTAGCTTTATCTTTTTTTATAGAGTTGTTAAGAATCATATTTCTTTTGTGACTCTTATTTTGACTCTATCTTTTATTAGAATAGACTTTATTTTTATTTGATTAGGATTACAATTTATTTTTATTAAGATTAGATTATCATAAAAGTCCTATAAATAGGCACCTTCTGTATGCAATTGAGGACAACTTTTTAATCAATAAAATTCTTCTTTAAGTTATGAGATTTGTTCTCTTTTTTATTGGTCGTAGACTCGACTGTTCCATGGACACTGTTGCTTGGAGTGTTTATGGCACAGCTTCGCTCTCACCAAGCAACAGTGTCTATTTATCGTCATCATCGATCGACTTGGTCATTGTCAAGCACGAAGGTAAGCTCGTTCCACTATCACGCTGCACCAGAGCCCATATCACATTACGTAGTGCCCATAGTAATCACCTTTGCAAAATAGAGCTAGAAATCTTCTTTAGTTTCCACAGTAACATGCAAACTCATGGAAGACAAATTTTGCTGATTTTTTTTGCCATGCTAAAATCCACTAACTTCTACTACTGGATATAACTGGATAAATACCACAAATTTAGTGTAATTTTTTCCATTTGATTACATTGCGATTACAATTACATTACAGTGAAAAGTTAGTGGATTTTAGCAAGCCAAATAAGAAGTACAATAGAATGATAGATACCATAGGAGTAGAGTGCAATAGAATGATAGATAACATAGGAGTAGAGTGCACCTGGGTCTGATCGAGATATGAAGATATAGCGCCCCAATTTTTTTTAACCTTCTTGTATGTTACTAATATGAAATCTCTATTTTTAGATTTAGGAATCTTTTTTTTATAAACTGCATTAACATAGTCTTTAGAATATCAGAAAAATACAATAAATGGTTAAAAAATTATTTTTAAGTATTTGTATATAGTCTTAAAATGTCAGAAACGATCATAAGTATTCATATAAAATTGTACTAGATCCTATCTGAAATATAACCTAGAATTAGATCTCCATTAGCTGAACTGACCCGAAACATATCGTTGGGATGTGTAGCCCTGGTTGATTCTAGTGGGTCATGGTGAAACTATTCTACTTTTATTACTATTGCTTGTGGGATTATATCCAGCTAAAATTTACAACTCGCATATAACTTATTTAATTATTGGGCACATGGGAAGATCACTCGAGGCTATGCTTTATACGGGGGAGTGGTGGTAAAAACCATAATTTGCAGTATCAGTCGATACTAATGTGATACAGCCAATAATATTTTGATACGGCCAATATCGATTTGATATGGCCGATATCGTTATGATTTGGCATGTCTGGACCCAATACCGATTGACATGCATTGATACTGATCGACAGAGGCGGAGCCCATCAAGGGCATGGGTGGGCTACAACCTGGCCCAAAATTTGGGATTTTTTTTTGATTTTTTTGAACATATGAGCTTACACAGCCCAGCTTAACAGCCCATAATATTTTCACTCTTTTTCACATTTCTCAAACCCTGACAAAGAAAAGACCCGCTTGGCTGCTTCAAACCCCATCAAAGAGTCGCTGGCTAGCTGCAAGCAGCAAGCCTGCAAATTTTTTTTAGAAAAAAGGATTTCTTTGTATCATCTTTAGAAATGATTAATTTTTATGTCGTCTTTACTCTTTAGAATGGATTTGTGTGCAATTTTTTTTATATGTGGATGGACTATGGTCTTTAGAAATGATCTGTATCATTGTGCAAACCAAGTTTTTTGAAAGGTCTTCCACCATCCCAGGCAAAGATTTGTCTGTTATATTTTTAGAAAAAATGTCTACACTTCCAGACAAATTTTTTGAAAGGGGTTCCAGACAAGGATTTGTCTGTGGCTTTTAGAAAGTTACTATATTAACATAAGTTTTTTCGAAAGGGGATCCAAACAAGGCTTTTGAATTTGGGGTTTCACAGGAGCCAGGGCCCAGCCGCCCAGGGAGACCACCAACTGACAAAAGGGTACATTTCTTTTAATATTAATTACAGAATATGCAATTAATCTTAGGTTATGGAACATCATCAATCTTCAAAAACGAGTGAGACCTATAACTTTATTTTTTTCAAAGATTAGGAGGTTTTGAAACTGAAGCATCAACAAGTCATATGCCTAATGCATCTAATGAAGAAGTCATATCAGCTGGCTTATGTAGTCCTATGAGCTATGATTTCTTTTTTCCAAATTTATACATTATCATGTAAATTTTTTCATTTATGAGAATTGCAACATTAGCTTGTAAGCTATTGCCTGGGTTTCACAAACTTGCTGTCAGTCATACATGTTCATTGTGTTCACTATCTGTTGCCTTCAATATATTTTTTGTTCATTTATGATATTGTGTTTTTACACTACTCCACAAAAAAAGTCTTACCATATAACTTTAGCCCCTCCCAACTTTAGAGGCTAACTCCGCCCCTGCTGATCGATAATGATATTAGGGGTCTCTTTTTTGTTGGTGTTGGGTGGGGTTCCCAATCTATGTGGAGAATATCCAGAAGTGCAACGAGCGTTATCCGTGTGTCGGAGAAGCTCGGAGAGTGAGTCGAGCGTATATGGTAAACAAATATATGATTGAATTTCCATATCTTTGACTTTGACCATATATATATGATTGGATCTTTCATATATTGGACTAATTTCCATATAATTAGACGTCCAATATATGGTAGGCCTTTATATGATTGGATTTCCATGTCTTTGACTTTGACCATATATATATATGATTGAATATATCGGATTTTTCATATATATTGGACTTTCATATATATATATATTTTCAATATCTTGTAACCCTAATCCACGCAAAGGTTTATAAAAAGTTGATGTAAGTTGATGAATATTGTTGGTGTTTTTGCCTTTGGACTAGAAAAGATAGTCCCACATCGGCTACACCAAATGGTGAGTATCTCAATATAATGCATTGCTTGTGTTGAGGTGTGCACATGAGGTGTAGTGGGGCACAAGTTTGTGCCATGTGGAAGTATTTTCCTAGAAGGAAAAAGGATTAAATCCAACAAGGATGCAAGTTAATTTTTGTTGTGCGGACTCGAACTCGGACACGGACTCCAGGATGTCTCGTGCATGCACGGGAGTGTTCGGGGGGGTAGGCATGGACTGGCACACTTCTATGCTGATTGTGGGATGATCTAAAATATCAAACTCTATTTTTGAGTATTGGTATTTTAGTCCCACATCGGATAGGAGAAGAGGTGAAGTCTCAACTCCACTCTATAAATAGAGCCCCTTGGCCTCCTTTGAAAGATGCACCAAGAAGAGAGTTAAGGGAGTCTGTAAAGTCCAGAAAGCCCGTTCAAGTCTCAAATATTGACTTACGAGCGTTCCAGAAGTTTTTCGTGAACTTGCTGGTTCCTGGAAGCTGTTCGTGCTCGTGTTGGGGCGAATAAAGCTTTGAGCAACGGTGGTTCATTCACCCCAGCATCTCATTCTCGCCTGTCATCGCTGCTGTTGCCTTTCATAGTAACTTCTTTTAGAAGTTCTACTGCCGATAGTCGCTTGCACAAAAGTCTCTTTAGATTTTTTGTGTATTACGTAGAATCTTTTTAGATCCTCGTAATTCAGAATCCTCCAGGATCTCTGTTGCACATCTTCTTTAAGGTGTTGCATTTGAAACGTTGTCTTTACAATTGTTTCAGTTTCAGAATTTTCCATCGAAAATTGTGCCTCGGCACTAACAATCTCAAAGCTTTATTGAGAAGATGGATAATTCTCGTGCTTCGCTCATCGATACCGGCTTTAACAAGTTGGAGAAATTCGATGGTGAATACTTCCAGATATGGAAACGAAAGGTCACTTTAAATCTTCAACTCGTGGATGTTGATCACGTGCTGTCAGAAGAAGAACCGATCGTTCCAACTACTGGATCTGCTGCGGCTGTGGCCGCTGCTACAACCAAGCAAGCGAAGTGGAAGAGAGAAAACAGTATATGTAAACTACTGATACTCAATTCCATAGAAGACTCTCTGGCAGAGTCCTACTCCAAGAAGACATCTGCCAAAGAGATATGGGACTCCTTGGGAAAGCTCTATGAAGATGACGAGAACCGGTCCAAGATCTTCATGGTAGAAAAATACCATAAGTGGACTTTCGAAGACGAGAAGTCGATGCTGCCCCAAGTGAAGGAGTTTCTGAAGTTGCGTCAGAAACTAGAAGACGAGAACATGCCCCTCGTCGACAAGTTTGTCGTTGGAGGGATCATCGCGAAACTTCCTGCAGGATGGAGCTACTTCTATGCAAGGATGCATCGAAAGAAGATGGAAATTAGCTTGGAAGATTTCTTGCAAGAGATCCATGTTGAGGACGAGATGCGCTCTCAACAGAAGGTGGATACTCTGTCCAAGCAACTGGCGAAGGCAAATCTGGTCCAAACCAGAGAATACCAGGGGAAGCAGGCTGCTTCTCATCGCAAAAAGAAGGACTTCACAAATCTAAAAGTGAAGGGTCCTGCTTTCAAACAGCAGAAGTCCAAGTCCCATGTGACTTACTTCAATTGTGGCAAGAAGGGCCACTACAAATTCGAATGCAAGTCCAAGCCCAAAGAACAAGGTGAGCCTAGTAAGGTTTCTATGATTACTAATCTAGTTGCCATGATAGCACAGGTTGCAACTGTGGGGGCTGACTTGGACTGGTGGATAGACACTGGTACGACCTGTCATGTCTGTTCAGATAAAGACTGGTTCGTCTCTTATGAGCCAACTTCAGAGAAGGTCATAATGGTAAACCAGGCACAAGCTGAAGTACTGGGGATCGGGACGGTGGAGCTGAAACTCACATCGGAGAATACTCTGACGCTTCAAGGTGTGAAGTATGTTCCAGTAATTGCTAAGAATCTGATCTCTGGAAGTCTGCTCTGCAACGCAGGCTTGAGGATGGACATCAATGCTGGCCAGTTGGTGATGTCCAAGAAGGGTACATTCTTCGGGAAAGCTTTCCAAACTGAAGGAATGTACAAGATTCAGCTTGTTGTAACCCAGCATGATAATATAAATGCAATCACTTTTTCTGATTATTCTCTTGAGTTGTGGCATAATAGGCTAGGACATGTTCATTGTAAAAGGATTTACAGAATGTCTAGTCTAGGACTTATCTCCAAGTGTGGGGGTAAGGTAGAGAAATACGAAGTATGTGCTCAGACGAAGATCACAAGGAAACCCTTTCACAGGGTCCATCGAAGCACAGATCTTCTGGAGTTGGTTCATTCAGATATCTATGACTTCAAACAATTCTCTACAAAGGCCGGGATGAAGTATTTCATTACTTTCATCGATGATTTCTCAAAGTATGCTTTCGTCTACTTGCTCAAGTCTAAAGACGAAGTATTCGAGAAGTTCAATGAGTTCAGGGCCGAGGCTGAGCGGCAAACTGGATAACAACTCAAGAGGTTAAGGAGTGATCGAGGCGGGGAGTATCGGTCTCATGAATTCTTATCATTCTGCAAAGAACATGGAATCATCAATGAGACAACGGCTTCGTGCTCTCCTCAATCCAACGGAGTAGCAGAAATGAAGAACAGAACGTTGACAGAAATGATGAACTCCATGCTGTTGACTGCGGGTCTTCCAAAGTGCTACTGGGGAGAAGCTGCACTAACGGCAACGTTCATTCTGAACAGAGTGCCATATGCAACTTCCGACATAACTCCTCATGAACTCTGGTTCAAAGTCAGACCTAACTTGAATGCCATTCGAGTGTGGGAGTGTCTGGCTTATGTGAAGCTCCCGGATCTGAAGATTCAAAAGCTGGGGACAAGGACTACGAAGGCGATCTTCTTGGGGTATGCCGAGAAGAGTGATGCTCGGAGATTCCTTGATATCGAGTCAAACCATATCATCGAATCTCGTGATGCTGAATACTTTGAAGACAAGTTTGCAAAACACAAGATTATTGTTCTCGCGGATCTTCCAGAGAATGATGAGGGTACAAAGCAGACAGAAGTCTTTAATGAACCAGTAGTCCAAGATGAAGCTGTCGTCAAGGAGACACCAGCTGAACCAGAACTCGCTGAGCCGTCAACTAAGCGAACGAGAAGGCCGAAAGACTTCGGAGATGACTTCGTCACCTATCATGTGGAAGCAGATCCGCTTACCTATGATGAGGCGATGAAGACCAGAGATGCTGTATTCTGGAAGGAGGCAATAGACAACAAGATTGACTCAATCACCACCAACAACACATGGGTATTGGTTGACCTGCCAGAAGGAGCAAGACCCATCGAATGCAAATGGATGTTCAAGAAGAAGATAAAAGCAGATGGAACCATTGACAAGTTCTAGGCCAGGCTAGTGGCCAAGGGGTTTGCTCAGAAGCAGGGGATCGACTACTTTAACACTTATGCTCCAGTAGCTCGGATGACAACCATCAGATTGTTAATTGCTCTAGCAGCAATACACAAGCTGATGATACATCAGATGGATGTGAAAACGGTATTCCTTAATGGCGAGCTGACCGAAGAGATCTACATGCAACAACCAGAAGGTTTTGTCGTCAGAGGTCTGGAAGACAAAGTCTGCAAGTTGATGAAGTCTCTGTATGGTTTGAAACAAGCTCCCAAAATGTGGCATGAGAAGTTTGACAAGGTGATAAGGTCAAATGGCTACAGGGTCAGTGAAACAAACAAGTGTATCTATACGAAGTTTGCTGACGGAAGAGGAGTAATCGTTTGTCTTTACGTGGACGACATGCTAATCCTAGGTACGGATTTAAGCTGCGTCACAGAGACAAAGAAATTTCTCTCGACCAAGTTCAGTATGAAGGACTTGGGGGATGCCGACGTAATCTTGGGGCTCAAGATCATCCGGACAGGCACTGGAATAGCGCTGTCACAATCTCATTATATTGAGAAGATGCTCACTCGCTACGGGTATCAAGATCTTCCCATAATTGATACACCGTACCGGAGTGATCAGAAGCTGGAGCCTAATTCGAGGGAAAGCGTCAGGCAGTTGGAGTACGCTAGCGTCATCGGAAGCTTGATGTACGCTACTACTGCCACAAGGCCTGACATAGCTTTTGCCGTGGGAATGCTGAGTCGGTTCACTAGCAATCCAGGCGTTGAGCACTGGAAAGCTGTGAAGCGTGTTATGAGATATCTCAAGAAAACTCAGACATGCACTTTTCTACAGCGGAGATCCGTCAGTAGTGGAAGGCTTCAGTGATGCAAGCTGGTGTTCAGATATGGAGAGCGAGTATTCCACAGGTGGATTCGTATTCGCCATGGACGGAGCTGCTATATCGTGAAAGTCGAAGAAGCAGACTATGTTATCTCGCTCCTCCATGGAATCTGAATTCTTTACATTGGATGCTGCTACAGATGAAGCAGAGTGGCTTCGGGAGCTCATATATGATCTTTCGGTGGTTGGGGCTCAGATACCGGCAATACCGATATACTGTGACAACCAGGCGGCAGCAGCAGTGGCATCAAATGAACTCTTAACGGGAAAAAAGAGAACGGTGCGGTTGAAGCACAGAGCAGTATACGATCTTATCAAGAGAGGTGTTATTGCAGTGATTGATGTTCGGAGTCAGGAGAACCTGGCAGATCCGTTCACCAAGGGCCTCAAGCGCCAGCTGGTCGATGACACAGCTTGTAAAATGGGTTTGAAGGCATTCTGATAGTGTGTCTTTGTAATCCTACCATAAAGTTTTATGCTATTAGTTCAAAGAGAAATCTACTAGGCATCTAACTTTTGGTTCAAAGGAGGATCACTGACTGGGAAACTATCAGGTAACAGTGGGTACTTGTTCTCTGGAACATGGAAGGGATACGGACCCATAACCACTGTTGTCTACTATGTATTTTCTGTGAAAAAAACAGATCCTGTGGAAGGTTGGCTTAAACGCCTTAATGAGTTCTCAGGCAGAGTGAATGCCTGGTGTGCTTTACAGGAAGCACGGTAGAGCAGTACTACAAGGAATGAAACTCCATGCTACAGTGGGGTGACTCCACCATGAGGTTCCCAGGTAGGGGTAATGCCTCGGCTTTGCAAGCCAAGTCATAGCGGCGTAGCACCGCAAATAGGCAGGTAGCCTAATACTGTATGACGTAATTAAAGAGTTGTAGATAGCACTACAAAGGGGAGGATGGCCCCATGTTACAGTGGCACGATACCACGATGAGGTACCCAGGTAGGGGTAAAGCCTCGGCATTGCAAGCCATGTCGTTGCGGCGTAACACCGCAAGGAAGCCTTAGGCTTCATGCTGGATAGTTTGGCACTACAAAGAGGCTTGTGACCTCATGCTACAGTAGTATGACACTACGATGAGGTTCCCAGGTAGGGGTAATGCCTCGGCTTCAGGCCATGTCATAGCGGCGTAGCACCGCAAGAAAGCGCAAGGCTTCATGCCATATCTCTTTAATAAAGAACTCACCTATAGTGTATGGAAAGAGATATCAGGCCGTCTCTTGAGGGTAAACTTGTAGACGCCCAAAATTATACACTGAAACCAGGCTGGCACATGGCCTTCAATGTGCAGCCAGAAGCACAGTTGATGTCATTATGTGAGTAGGAAGAATTGCAGTTATGGTGTAGAATTCAAGGCTTAGTCCATTCTTGTATCATGCTGTTATTTAACTTATGCGGGAAGATTCAAGTCGTAGCGACATCTCTCCTAATGCATGATGGGCAGTCACTGTGGGGAACGCTCAACCCATATATTGAGATATGTGAGGGATTGTTGGTGTTTTTGCCTTTGGACTAGAAAAGATAGTCCCACATCGGCTACACCAAATGGTGAGTATCTCAATATAATGCATTACTTGTGTTGAGGTGTGCACATGAGGTGTAGTGGGGCACAAGTTTGTGCCATGTGGAAGTATTTTCCTAGAAGGAAAAAGGATTAAATCCAACAAGGATGCAAGTTAATTTTTGTTGTGCGGACTCGGACTCGGACACGGACTCCAGGATGTCTCGTGCATGCACGGGAGTGTTCGGGGGGTAGGCGTGGACTGGCACACTTCTATGCTGATTGTGGGATGATCTAAAATATCAAACTCTATTTTTGAGTATTAGTATTTTAGTCCCACATCGGATAGGAGAAGAGGTGAAGTCTCAACTCCACTCTATAAATAGAGCCCCTTGGCCTCCTTTGAAAGATGTACCAAGAAGAGAGTTAAGGGAGTCTGTAAAGTCCAGAAAGCCCGTTCAAGTCTCAAATATTGACTTACGAGCGTTCCAGAAGTTCTTCGTGAACTTGCTGGTTCCTGGAAGCTGTTCGTGCTCGTGTGGGGCGAATAAAGCTTTGAGCAACGGTGGTTCATTCACCCCAGCATCTCATTCTCGCCTGTCATCGCTGCTGTTGCCTTTCATAGTAACTTCTTTTTAGAAGCTCTACTGCCGATAGTCGCTTGCACAAAAGTCTCTTTAGATTTTTTTGTGTATTACGTAGAATCTTTTTAGATCCTCGTAATTCAGAATCCTCCAGGATCTCTGTTGCACATCTTCTTTAAGGTGTTGCATTTGAAACGTTGTCTTTACAATTGTTTTAGTTTCAGAATTTTCCATCGAAAATTGTGCCTCGGCACTAACAAATATCATCAAGGTTACAGCTTTTGAGAGAGAGAGAGAGAGAGAAAGAGAGATTGACGGCTACTTTGAAGAGAAAATCGTTTTCGATCGGGTAATTCTTTTTCGTCGTCTTCGTTCTTTGTGAATCAGTAATTAATTTTCTATTCCAAGGAGTTGTGGGGATCTATTTGGATCAGTGAGAAGTTCGTAAGGAGTCGATATATTTCTTATTCTAATAGTGGATACTTTTTAAGGACGGACTCCAATCTTTTCATGGTTTTTCTCGCAAGGGTTTTCGACGTAAAAATCGCTTGTGTTTGCGTTTCGTTCTTTTGAGATTATTGGCAATTTACTTTTTTGCATTTTTGCTTGGTTCTCTCTCAACTTCTTGGTTTGGAGAAACTTCGTGTTTCGTTCCCAACAGAGTGGTATCAGAGCTTTAGATTCAAAAGAGGTGTCAGAGTTTGACAGTTAAGCCAAGGAGAATAGATGGACGCAAAGTCGGTGCCCATGATAAACCTAAACGGTACCAACTACCACTATTAGCGGAGCAAGATGAAAGATTTATTGTTCGTCAAGAAACTGCATCTTCCGGTGTATGCTTCCAAGAAGTCCGTTGATAAGTTCGAGGATAACAGGAAGTTCGAGCATATACATGCGTGTGGGTATATTCGGCAGTTTGTTGACGAGAACATGTATAATCACGTTGCCAATATTGAGAATGCAAAAACACTTTGGAAGAAGTGTGAATCTTTGTATGCGAAGAAGATCGGAATAAACAAGTTGTTCTTGATCCGAACAAATGATGGGTCTGCGGTACAAATATGGTACGTCTATTACGAATCACTTTAGTGAGTTCCAAGATGTGGTTGTTGTGTACGTTGCCAGACTCGTGAGAGACTGTACGAGTGTCCATGATAGCTTCTGCTCTAGAAGGCGTGGTCAAGCTAGAGTTCTCCTAGAGCGGGGGAACTGAATGAAGAGATGCGAAGGAGATCTCAGGGTACTTCATCCACATCCAACTCAGAGGCGCTCGTTTAAAAGAGCCACGGTAGGATTAAAAGTCAGGGTCCGAATGGTTGATTTAGTGGATATTTTATTTAAATCGCTCCTTATCTTTTGGAATTTGGAGACAATGGTTTGTAACCGCCATTATCCTTTGGTATTATTTGTGAATTAAGGGGATTATGGCTTATTTGGGTTTGGGAATGGCTCATATATATATTTTCTTCTCTTCTCTTCTCAATAGAGAGAGAGTTAGAAAATAGACTGCTACGAGAGGATTTTGCATCAGCCACTAACTTCCACAAAAATTATCATGTTCGTGGAGTTCGTCCGTTCGAGTTAACAACAAGGGTGACAGGATCATGATAGAAGTTCAATCCATTGAATTTGCTGGTTCCTGAGAGCATATCGTCAAAAAGGGATGAATCTTACTTTGGGCAACGGTGATCGCCATCACCCCAGTAAGTGTTTCTGATTTCTTCTTCTAGTTTTGTATTTTGTTCCATCTCAGTGTAGCAACTGCGATTGCAAAGAGAAGAACAACTTTCTGTTTTAGCATTTTGGTTTTCGTAAGTGTTCTGTTTCTTGAAGTCGGTTTGTAAAATCTTGTATTTCATTACAAGTTCTGATTAGATCTAAGATTATCATTTGATTGCATAAGACAAGTGTTGTAGCAATCATTTGTGATCTCTATTTTTTTTTAAGTTTTTTTGTTTTTTGTTTTTTTGTTTTTTTGGTATCCACTTCTTCGGATGGTCCCTCGCGTCCGTGGCCACTGCCACCCAGTCGGCCGAGCGGAGGGGGGGGGGGGGGGGGGCTCTATCCCGGGTTTCCCCGAAGAGAGCCCCCCCAAGGAGAATAGATGGACGCAAATTCGGTGCCTATGATAAACCTAAACGGTACCAACTACCACTATTAGCGGAGCAAGATGAAAGATTTATTGTTCGTCAAGAAACTGCATCTTCTAGTATATGCTTCCAAGAAGTCCATTGATAAGTTCGAGGATGACAGGAAGTTCGAGCATATACAATGTGTATGGTTATATTCGGCACTTTGTTGACAAGAACGTGTATAATCACGTTGCCAATATTGAGAACGCAAAAACTCTTTGGGAGAAGTGTGAATCTTTGTACGCGAAGAAGATTGGGATAAACAAGTTGTTCCTGATCCGAACAAATGATGGGTCTGCAGTACAAAGATGGTACGTCTATTACGAATAACCTTAGTGAGTTCCAAGATGTGGTTGTTGTGTACATTGCCAGACTCGTGAGAGACTGTACGAGTGTCCATGATAGCTTCTGCTCCAGAAGGCGTGGTCAAGCTAGAGTTCTCCAAGAGCGGGGGAACTAAAATGAAGAGATGCGGAGGAGATCTCAGGGCACTTCATCCACATCCCACTCAGAGGCGCTCGTTTAAAAGAGTCATGGTAGGAGTAAAAGTCGGGGTCCGAATGGTTGACTTAGTGGATATTTTATTTAAACCGTTTCTTATCTTTTGGAATTTGGAGACAATGGTTTGTAACCGCCCTTATCCTTTGGTATTATTTGCGAATTAAGGGGATTATGGCTGATTTGGGTTTGGTAATGGCTCCCCAATATATATTTTCTTCTCTTCTCTTCTTTTCTCTTCTCTTCTCAATAGAGAGAGTTAGAAAATATACTGCTACGAGAGGATTTTGCATCAGCCACTAACTTCCACGAAATTATCATGGTCGTGGAGTTCGTCCGTTCAAGTTAACAGCAAGGGTTACAGGATCATGACAGAAGTTCAATTCATTGAACTTGCTGGTTCCTGAGAGCATATCGTCAAAAAGGGACGAATCTTACTTTGGGCAACGGTGATCGCCATCACCCCAACAAGTGTTTATGATTTCTTCTTCTAGTTTTGTATTTTGTTCCGTCTCAGTATAGCAACTGCGATTGCAAAGAGAAGAACAGCTTTCTGTTTCAGCATTTTAGTTTTCGCAAGTGTTCTGTTTCTTGAAGTAGGTTTGTAAAATCTTGTTTTTCATTACGAGTTCTGGTTAGATCTAAGATTATCATTTGATTGCATAAGACAAGTGTTGCATCAATCATTTGTGATCTCTGTTTTTTTCATTTTTTTTTTTTTGGTATCCGCTTCTTAGGATGGTCCGCTCGCGCCCGTGGCCACTGCCACCCAGCCGCACACGCACACACACACACACTTGAGCTAGGAGTCGCGGATTTATTTTATTATTATTTTTTCTTCAAGTTTTTGTTGCCATCTTTATGACCATGGGCCATGGCCAGTTAGAGAGAGTTTGCAACTTTTGCAGGAGGAGGATCTGCCATTTGGTAAGGAAAGAGCCATGAGAAAGAGAGTCTGTTCTTGCAGGTCATGCCAGCGCTATATATACATATGTGTTACAAATAGCTGTTCACTACAACCCCCTTCATGTTCTCAACATTGCCCTACTTTACATATGCTGCAAATAAGTCAAATAAGTTACAATGCAATGCATTATCATCCTTAGCAAGCACTCATTGTCGTTTCGTCGCAACTCCCGTCGACGCTTTCTTGGCCGTCTTCCATTCGGAAGAGCTCGAGCCGGTTGTGGCTGAGCCTGAGCGCGTACATCGCCTTCTTGTACTCGCCCCAGGTGAAGGACCTGTACCGCCTGGGTGCCCCCCGCGTCACCATCTCGGGGAGCGGGGAGATCCGTGCGTCGAGCGGCGGCGCTCCGAAGTAGACCACGGACATTCTCGGCCTGTCGGAGTTGGAGATGGCCCTGTGCCTGACGCTCACCAGCCTCCCGTTTGTCAGTGCCTGCATTGTATCAGAAAGAAAAGAAAAGGAAAAAAAAAACACACAATGATACACAATAGTAGTAGTTAAGTCTGTTAGTTCTTGTAGCTTTCCCATATATTTTTTGTAATTTAACTCTATTTTGGCATCCCAACTTAATATATTTTACTTTTGAAACAATTTCCATCAATTTCAAACAATTCTTTATCAAAATAATATTTGTCTACAAAAAAATTTGGGTGATACCATATCTTATTATGTAACATATGACATGACTGATGACATGACAGCTGACATGATAACTGACACGACAAAATTAAACATTAAAATAAAAATTAATATTAAATATTAATATTAATATCAAATTAATATGAACATTAATATTAAAATTAACATTAACATTAACATTAAAATTAATATTAACATTAAATTAAAATTAGCATTAACATTAACATTAATTCTAACATTAAAATTAATATTAACATTAAATTAAAATTAGCATTAACATTAACAATAAATTTTTTTAGGTAATTAATTCTTTGGGTTAAAATATGACATATCAAGTGTCATGTCAGATGCCACATAATAGAAGATGGTATCACCCAAAAATTTTGGGAGCCAAATAGCATAATTGATTTTTTATGCAGTACGTTTTGGATGGTACTTGTAGGACCAACTTATGTTGTGATTTTGAATTGTTTTAAATTTTGTGGTTTTAAATTGTTTAAAATTGACGGAATGTGCTACAAAAGTATGTTGGCATGCCAAAAACGTACAAAGCGCTTATAGTTGTGGTGACATTTGGATAGTACAACGATGCAGACCTCGAGGGTATCGCCGACTTGAACGTAGAATGCCGACGGATCCGGTGCGACCGGGACCCACACGTCGCCGCCGGCGCCTGCCGCCGTGGCCGAGGACAGTATCTGTAGCCCCTCCACGTCGTTCGACCGGAGGATGCTGATGATCTGGGGGTCCGAGTGCTCCCCGAACCCGATCCTGCCGTTGCACTTTCTGTCTCTGTCGTCGTCGTCGCCACCGCCGCCGCCGCCGCCGCCGCCCTGGCAGGGACGATAGTGATTCAGCCTGACAAGGGAGTCACTCTCACTGTCCCTCAAGAGACTGCTGAGTGACCCCTTGCCCCCAACAAGCCCAAGTCCTTCTCCTAGCATGTCCAGTATGCCACATGCTAGTTCCCTCAAGGAGTGCACATAGTCATCCACCACATCACTGCGTCATGAAACCAAAATGGAAAGTGAGTGAGTGAAAGAAAAAAAAAAGTTCTGATTTGATTGTTCACATTTCTACTGGTCATTGGAAAGACCTCCCTTTGCTACCACAAAAGGGAGTCATTTTGTACTTGATTTGGTCTTATATGGAAAGATAAAGAGTGTGCGAGTGAATCTCAATCATGCAGGTGTCCTTTGATACCCACTTTCGGGGAGGGAAAGAAGATAAGGGTCATCCCAGTGTGCCACGTGGCTTTTCGATTCCACGTGGCTTTCGAAAAGAATCAAAATTTATGCACGATCGAAAAAGAAACAAGATGTACGTAATTTTTACTTCAATACTGTTTTTGTGACTCAAGCATATATCTAGGTTCTCATGATCGTTCAAGAGAAAATAGGGTCCTAGTGCCATGACGCTTTTAGGGTCTGAAAAGAATCAAGATGTACGTAACTTTTACTTCCATATATACGAAGAGACTGTTTTCGTGACTCGAACACACATCTAGATTCTCATGATTCACTTTATATATATAGTTAAAAGCTGATTCGGCATCGAATCCCTCATTCTTAATAAAATTATTGGGAGATTAGGGTACTAGTGTCATGACGCTTTCGTTTGTGCAGGATCTGAAAAGAATCAAAATGTACGTAACTTTTACTTCCATATTTATATACATGAAGAGACTATTTTTGTAACTTGAACATACATACATCCAGATTCTCATGATTCACTTTATATATATGTATAGTTAAAAGTTGAGTGGTCATCGAATCTCTCGTTCCTAATGAGATCGAACTCCTAGTGAGATCGATGGATGTTCGGATCGATGGTGGGGGGAGGATCATCCCAGTGCCATGAGGTTTTCATTGTGCATATCTAATTAAAGGTTCAAGATGTACGTAACTTTTACTTTCATATATACGAAGAGACTATTTCCGTGAGTACTCAAACATGCGTACAGGTTCTCATGATTCACTTTAAAGTTGATTGTTTATCGAATCTCTCGTTTCTAATAACATCGAAACGATGTTGGAACCGATCAGAAGATCCTTTCAATTCGCTAGCTCATAACCATAAATATATTTTATTAAAGGAAGACGAACCAATTAAATATATTTTATTAAGGGAAGACGAACCAATTGCTGGCAAGGAGGATCCATGACAAGGAACACATGACAAACATCAATTTCAAGTCAAGTATATTGATCGGCTATATTCAAAAGCTTTGCACATATGGCGATCAAAGAATCAAGCAAAGGAGAGGGGTTACTATATGTGCTAGCAAGAGCCTTCCAAATGCTTTGGAGATTAAGTTAATGATACATGTTGTCATCAACCAATGTTGTCATAAATTAAAATCTTGTTTCGTGCACTACAAATCAAAACAGTTTGATTAGTAAAAGCAATGATTGGTTGATATAACCCACCATGACCTCGTTGTCCCATCCCGTGGGAATTCACCACCCAATCTTCTTTGTTGAAGGGGATTGGGTGGGGCCCGCCTACGGGTCGA